>CM057811.1:98487946-99087946 GCA_030067965.1 Latrodectus elegans | reverse complement strand
TTTGTATGATAGCTCAAGATAGTCTTACACTAAAAATAATTCATGCACAAAAGACAGACGAACATATCAAAACAATTAATGAGATATTAAAACAAAAGCCTCATGATAATTATTTACTCAAAAACGATGTTCTTTATAAGTATGTTAATGGAAATGAACTGTTATATAGTTGTCCCAGACGAAATGCAAATGTGTATAGTTAAATCTGCACACGAGCAAGGTCCTTTTGCAGTTAAAAGAACAGAAGGTAGCTTAAATTCTTATTTTTATATTCCTCAAGTTAAGCGAAAAATCGAGAAATGTTTATCTAATTGTATGCCATGTATTTTAAGCAATCGAAAAAGAGGTAAATAAGAAAGAGGATTACATATAATCCAAATAGACGACACTGCTTTACACGTATATCTTGTAGATCATTTAGGTCCGCTAGAAAGTACTCATAAGAGATAAATATATATTAGCTGTGATCGATCGTTTTAGCAAATTTATAAGGCTTTAATCTACTGACGTTTCTGAAGTAATTTTGAAGAACTCCAAAAGACTGTTTTCGGTAACACCTCTTGCTTCATTTCGGATAAATGTTCTGCATTTACTTTAAATGATTTCGAAGAATATTGTCACCGCGAAGAAATTAAACATATTTGTGTAACTACCGGTTTTCCTAAAGCCAACGGTCAAGTAGAACGCCTTAACTCCAGTATAATTTCTGTCTAAATTGTCGATAGACAACCCAGCTAAATGGTATTTGCATGTTAGTAATGTACAACAGGTTATAAACTCAACTTTTCACAGAAGTATTAACACAACACCATTTCAATAGCTGTTTGGTACAAAATGAAAAAAAAAATGACGTTAAAATTAAAGATCTTTTAGACACAGAAATGCGAACAGATTCCATTAATAATTGCCATAACCTTCGAAAAGAAACTGAAAGACAAATTTTAAAAGATTGAAATGAAAATCGCCAAACTTCTAATTTAAGAAGAAAACAAACAAGAAAATTCAAATTAAATGATATTGTTGCTATTAAACGTACACTTCAAGGTCTCAAGTTAAAACCCAAAAATTAAACCCCTAAAAAATAATAAAATTTAAAAGCAATGACACTTAAGATGCTCAAAAAATTGGTTTTACCAAAGGTCCCCTGATTACTAGCACTAGTGCTGAGTACATGAAGCCTTGGCTCGATGCAATTTAAAACGAGCTGAAGGAAGAAAAGAAGAACCGATGACGACCAACTCCTGCTTTTGACTTTTTTAACCACTGAATTTCTACTTTTTAAGAATAAAACTTTTTATTTCAGACTGTTACCTTTCCATATTTTTTAAAAAAGAATAGCAATTGAGATGTGTTCAAGGCGTTTCCTTTTGAAGATGGCCAGTGACGAGAGTGAAGATGCTGTTATCGATTCTCTAACCAGATGAAGAAGTCCTCCACGATGGAATCTCAGATTCGAGGAACAAGGTCGATGATTTAGATGAGAATTGACAACACTCTTTAACTATTTTCTTCTTGGACATTTTACTTCTCCTATTCATTTTTTATTTCAGGATGTTTCTATTCTAGACGAATGCTGAGAACAGCTGTTGTCATCAGGGTAGTCGATTGTGGAATTGAAAGCGCCTCCAGAGAGCCATTCACATGTTTGCTGCCGGACATGCAGAGAGAAGAGAGGAAGAGGAGATGGGAGAAGAAGGCATTTAATTTGATCTTGTGATTTGGGACTAATTTCGAATTATAACTAAGATGTTAGATTTGATATTCATTTGTAAATAACTTTTTCTTATTTTGTCCAAAAAACCATAATTAAATCATTTAAACAATAATATGTTATTATTTACAATATGAAGCAGAAAAACATATATATATATATATATATATATATATATATATATACAAAAAACTTCAGAATGTGTAATTTCTTGACCCTTTTTTATATTTTGACAATTTTTTTTAAAAGTATTGAAAACTGTCATTATTTAATAAAACTAATGCATATTTCACTATCTATAAATTTAGTCAAATTCATTGAATTATATCATTGCTTTCAATATAATACAGTAATATTTTTAAATGAATATTTGAGATAATTTTTTGTAATAACTATAAATCTAAATAAAAATAAGTCTTTAAATAAATGGCAAGCAAATTATCAACACAATTCAAATAGTATTAAAATATTTTTCACACATGTAAACTATTTTATGAGAAACAAAAAATACAATAATGCTTTTCCCCAATCTTTAAAATTCTAAACTAATTCTGCACAATCATGCTTTCTAAGATCTAAGAAGCGTCAATCAAAAAATGTTTACGTTATAATATCATTGTATTTAAACTTAATTTGGCTCAGCAGTATCTACAAGAATTGTTAATAAATATCTCTTTAATTATATTCCAATATTTTAATTTTAATACGTACTATTGAAATTTTTTATTAAAAATCTATAACACCTAAGTTTACATTATAAAATATGTAATTATGTAAAATTTAGCAACATAAAATATATAGCAAAATTACTGTTTCAGTTATATATATTAAACACAAGAATATTAAATAAAGTATATTTTAATATTGAATATGTTCTTCTGTGTATTTTATCTAAATTATAATTTAAAGATATATTGAAGTAAGAAAAAATAAGGTTTTGAATTTCAATTTATTTCCTTCTCAGGAATTGTAAATAAATATTTCTTTAATTATATTCCAATATATTTTAATTTCCTTCTCAAAATTTCATGATTAGTATTAATACAAATTACAACCCATCACAAATTTTTAAAATGTTTTATAAAACATGACTTATTTTTTAGAATAAAACATTTTTTAAGCTTGACAAAACAAGTTCCATCATTTGAATCCCACAGATGTTTTCGATGTATATAATTTTATAAAAAATTATAAGCTTTCTAAAGTTTTATGAAAATGTTAATTTTTATGTAATGAATTTTTTTTATTTTATCAACATTAATAAATAATTTAATTAATTTTCCATGAGTAATTCAATAAAAGTTAATATTTAATAGTCAAAAATAAATTTAATGACCTTGGAGAAGATTTTTTCATGAATAGATCTTCATCCTCAATATACTGAAAAAAGTTAATCGCAAACATTATTTCGAGGAGAGAAAAAGAAGATAAAACGAAAGAAAAAGGTAAATAATTTGCTTTGTCACCGGTGCCGTGCCAGACATTTTTAACTTTCTCCAAATCTTAAAATTTCTCTCGGAACACCTATTTTGTGAAGTTTTCTAACGTTACTTGTTCCCCGGAGGTTGGACGGCGTCTATTTTTCGGTGAATTCTTCCTGGTTTGGCAATGGCCTTATATAATTTACGAATTTAGAAAGCCACTGAAAAGCACAAAAAAAAAAAAAAAACATCTGTGCTAAATTCATAAATGGAATTTGGTATGATGCATACAGCTATTGTCGGTCTAAAAATGCCTGTGCAACGGTAGCCTTTCAATTACTGTTCACATCGGAAAAAACGGGCCTTTGAAAAGAACGAAATGAATTTACCTGGCATTCAAATTAAATCTGAACGAGTCCTCATATCACGTAATATTAAATTAGGGAACAGCAAACAATTACCGATCACAAAAATTGAAACAATTTGCGAGGAAATAAAGAATAAAATTGAAAAACTTTAGGTTTTCACATAATTTTTTTATAAAAGAATCTTCTAATGTATTCTCATTTTAGAAAATGAAATTTAATGAGATATATTTTTGGGTCTGTTTCAGAAATAAGTAATTTCTTCCATTCCTTTTTTGTTAGGTATCTCTGTATGATCAATTTTACACTCTGAAATTAGAAAAAAATGACTGCATTAAGTAAATTGGATTCCCTAGTTCTTTCCAAAACGGTCGTAAATCTTAATCTGAGCATTGAAGAGAAACAGCTTGTTCTTGTATTAAGGGTCACAAAAATATTAGAAAATTTCAACAATATGTACATACAGGGAAAATTTCTTTGAAAGATGCAAATATGGTTTTTTCTTGCATTTTTTTTTTCATTTATATTCTAAAACTTTAATATTAAGATTAGAGTCAGTTATATGAACTTGTTCCATGTCTTTCATTCTTTCTTGTCATGTTATAAAAAACAGCTTGGAAATAATTTTTTATTGCTTTGAATGAATATTAATAAGAAGCGCCTAAGGATAAGACAGCGTGTTTCAAAGTGAAAGATCCACCTCAGCCACTGTTGAAGAACAAATAATGGTGCTTCTCTCGTGGCATGTCGGCGGGGGTACTTGGAAGTTTTCTGGGTTTTTCCTTGCCATACGTGAATACCATCTGCAAAAACACTGCCGTCGAACAATTTACGCTGCGAATTATTGAAATGCGTCTCACAACTTTACATTCCTCCATTGTTTACTGTTGACAGACTGCCTTGTTCCTAGCCCAGGATGGGGCAGTGAGCTGGAAGCATCTGAAGGAAATTTATTTCATTTTTGAAGCAGGGACTCAGCAGAAACCCCCAATACATGATCTGCCATTGATCAGTGTATTTGGAAGATAGTACGACCGCGTACTCCAGTCACCTTGAGTGAGTGCAAAAAGTCTTCAGTTGAGTCAGGATTCCAACCTACAAACTGCAGATAGTCAGAAGGGAGACACCTGCGCCGAAATTGGAACATTGTTTCTATCTTGCCTGTTAGCATTCTGACCTTCGGTTCAACAGTTCAGGAATTCAATTCACACCTCTTAAATGTTTGTAGTGGATCGAAATTCATTTTAAAGCATGATACAATTAGCTTTTTGAGCAAAAAAAGAAACATTTTTGCGCGGATCATACTGTTCTCATGGACTATACCAAAATGTTTTCCTAAGATTTTCCGTTCAAAGGTTTTATTTAATTTATTGATCTCCCATAAAGAGGTTCAATGAGTGTTTTACAGGTATAATTTTTGTTTTTCTTGCGTTCCCATCTTCTCTTTCGGAGTCAGACCAGATCAACGAAACCGTTCAAGTCCGATACAAGAATGAACTCACAAATCGAGATTTTAGTTGGCTTTTTAGGTCATGATTACATTTATTTGATATGGCGACTCTGTTGTTTGTCTCTACGACCAAATCATTATTAGTGCTAATGATAGTTCCAGTGTTTCAAAATTTTATTGATATCTGTAGATTTGATTTATATCGGTGTCACTGCTTCTAAATTTTAATTTTTCACTTTAAATGGCAGGTGGAATTGTGTGAAGTCTCCATGAAATTTCAGGTTCTATCCTCTTCGTTTTTTAAAATGATGAAGCGTATTACCTGAATGTATGAAGCGTATTATTCTACACTTCATAGAAAGAAGAAGCAAACAGGAGAGAATTCTGTAAGCAATAAATAATGAACAAAGTAACAGAAATTTTCAAGGATTTCAAATCGTTGTAAACTCTTTTCCTACAGACTGTATTATCAGCAACATTTTGCTATCATATAACTGCAATCGTAACAGCCGTTGTTTTTACATAAAAATGTGAAGCATTCGATCAACATAAATTATAAAAACCCAAGTTTTAAAAGAATTCTTTTTTCTCAAATGATGGGGGAAATATTTTGGTAAGGAAATGGGAATTGTTCTGTTCAAACATTTACAATTCTCATCAATAATTATTAAACTTTTTAACAACATTCAGCAAACTATGATTTAAAGTATGAAAACAAAATGCGTTTACTGTTTAAACATTTTCTTTTAAAATATCAAATGATAAGTTTCGTGCATAAATTATTATTATTTTTAATTAAATACCGAAAATACTATTTTAGATTAACAAAAGTAAATAAATTTATTATAGCAGCTTTTTTAATTTTAATTATTCTCAAAGATAAATCTACATATGAAATAACATATATTATATGTATATAATCTGTCACTTCATTTCATATGTAGATTTACCTTTGAGAATTGTTAAAGTTAAAAAAGCTGCTGATAATAAATTTACGCGTATATATATATATATATATATATATATATATATATATATATATATATATATATATATATATATATATGTTGCTACACTCACTATCTTATCGAATATTATCACATGTTATATTTCATTGCTGAATTTTTTTAAAAAACTTATAATAATAATCAATTAATTACATTAATTGATCGTAATTACAATAAAGCTTATATGTAACAATTTGGATTATTAGTTGATCATGATTTTTAACACATCTCCGTCACTGTGGAAAGCTTATAGAATCGAAGTAAGGCTTCCATATTTTGGTATTTATCATTTTGTTTTTAAATTTTAGATTCAAACACAAATCATCAGAATCTTCGCCAAAGTGATATCTAAACGGTAAACAAAGTGTTTTACTGATTTAAATTCACTTTTAATTTTTAATGCATGTTTCACGGATTTAAATTTTGCACTTTCCATTTTTTATTAAATTTTGTATATTTAGTAAAGAATATAAATACAATTATACTTTATTAAATTAAAAAATATAATTTTGCTTATTCAATAAGGGAGAGAGAGAGAGAAGAGAATTACTCAATTTTTTCAGTTTTTAAATTTTCTCCTATCACATAATATTACTGTAACTGCTTCCACATATCAACTAAACTAATATTACATAAAGTTTAATGACTCAGATAAAAATGTATAATTATTTGAAAAGTCTACAAGAAATTTAATGAATCCCAAAGAAAAAAGTATGAGAAGATTAAAGCAAAGAAATGTGAAGAAAGTGGTGAAGACAAATAAGAAAAAAAATTATTATTGATGAAAAGTATGAATAAAATATATCAAATAAGAAGAAGGGGGAAAAACTCAGAAAAAATGAAATATCCTTCAGAGTTTGAAAAGTAAGGCAAACGCAGGAATAAAAAATGCATTTAAGGAGAAAAATTGACTAAAAAGAAAATAGAGTAATATGCCATATATTAATATCCTTTGGAAGAAAAAAATGATGCAATACATAAAAGAAGGATTTATAGGTTGGTAAAAAAAAAAGTACCGAAAATAATTTATTTAAATAAATTTTATTTACAACGAAATTTATGAATAACTCCTCGGTCTACTAGTACCTGTTCTAAAACAAATAAAAATGTAACTGAAAAATAGCTGCTTTTAAATGTAATTTAGTCAATAAATATATTTAAAAATTAATTACTATTTCAGTTTATACTTTATTATTATTTAATTTTTATTAGACTGTTATTCATTTATATTTAAAAATTATTACATAAATGCAGGCATGGCATAATAAATGGTAATTTTCAGAATTAGTTTATAAAATTAATTAATTAATTGGCTTTAAATTGAAAACTTTTAATAAAAACATTCAAGAATACTTTTCACATGCACACATTATTAATTTGTAAACATATAAATAATTATTGTAAAACGTATGTGAGGAAAAAACCTTTCATTTGTATTAAATGAAAACTTTTTGTTTTGTTGGTTACAGACAGAAATTTACGTATTTGACAACTGCAAATGTAAACAATTTCAATTCATCAGCTGTCATAACTTTAAACTGAATTTCAAAGTAATACGAGTTCGAAATTTTCTTCCATAAGTTCCGGTAAGCAAAAGAAGTTTATAAAACTTTCAAATCATCCTAAAATACTTATTTCAATCGAGTGCAGCATCAAAACTGTCACTTTTAGCAAGCATTCAAAATCAGAACTGAGAAAGCCAGACTGTGAGGGAAATTTAATTTTTTTTTTTTTTTTTTTTTTTTTTTTTGCTGCATTGTTAACTTTAATTCATTTAAATGATTTGAGTTAGAAAATACTTTGATACTGTTATAGTTAATTTAATTGAATCAAATAATATATTATCAATATTTCTTAGTAAGAAATTTTAAAATATTCAGTTTTATTATCTATTATTGCAAAAACGTTTCATATTTACGTTTTATAGGTCAATATTTATATAATAATAGTTTTGTAACGGTTGTTTTAATGTATTTCAGTACCAATATTGGGAATGCTTACAAATGTAGAAATTTTATTCCTGATTTTTAAAATTTTAGTTTAGAAATTTTTTTTATGTGAAAAGTTTTCTAAAGAAACTTTATTCATATAGTTTGTATGAGATATTTAAATTATTTATCGTATTATAATACAATTACCTTATATAAATTATTTATATTATAATTTCATATCATAATTCATTTTTCATAACATTCCCAGCTTAACAACAATTTATTAAAGACGACAAATGCCTTGTATAATTGCAGAAACATACTCGTCCTGTTCACTTGTAGATTACTTATATTAATTTTAGAATCTCAGAAAATAATTGTACTAAAGAGCAGCAAAAAAAGTTTAATGATAAATTAAAGTAGATGTAGTAAATAATTTCTGCCATTCAAATATGACGAAAATCGTTATAGGCTTATTGAATTTTATTCCAATTTATATAGGCCATACCTTAAGACCATTTGCATTGCATCAAATATTGTATAATTGATATATAGTGAATAAGCAAATCATTACACTATATTATTGCAAATTAAACATACATGCATAATGATTTCATATCTTAAAAATATATTTTATGTGTGTTTCGAATTTTTTCTGCGAAAGCTAAAATTTATATATTCAAAATCGTTTTAATACTTACTTAAAGAAATTAATTTATGTATGCTTTATAAATAGAAAATAACGTTTAGAGGTATGGTAAATTAAACACAAAAATTCTGTGTCTTACCATGTCTTTGTATCCCATCTTCAGAGTCCGCTGTCCACCAGTTCCACAGAAACCAGCTAGCAGCCATTCAGAAGACTTTTACAGGTATCTAATTCGCACGTAAAGCTTCTCTTTCAAATGCATTTTATTCATTAATTTATTATCAATGATGGCCTTTGGAAAGTCGGTGCAAAGTAGGACATCTTAAACAGTCAAGCCGATTCAATTACTCTTAATTTACTTCTTTATCACAAATATCCATACATTTCTATTTATCATTGATTTTTCAAAATGTGGAACTGTACCACTTATTTTATTTATAAAAATTTCAATTTAGCTGTTGCATTTATGGGTAAATTAGTTTTAAATTCTGTATATAATATCCAGCTCTTTCCAATCAGTTATACAAGATATCAAATATATTTCTAACTTATCACTTTGAAATATGATCACAATTACCAGTAGTCATTTTTCAAAAGGTTATCACTATTTATGTACATTTTCTCTAATCTTAATAAGGAGTTAAAAAATTTTGCAATGTACTTCTTAAGAAGAACATGTTCTTTTTGAGCATAGACATAAGACTAATTAAAAATCGTTTTCTTAGAAAGTTCCACTACTGAAAGCAGCTATTATCGAAACGTTTAATGTTGCAATAGCAATGTGGCTCCTGTTGCCAGTTGTTTCATTGATTCATGAGTTCGAGGTTCAGTTAAACTCGGAAGAAATTATCTTTTCAACTTTCTTCATCAATTTATATTGACAAGTCAAAATAAGATTATTTAGGTTTAGTTCAAGTGAAAAAAGTTAAAGGAACTTGACAATCATGAAATCAGATGTACAATTTCCCCAATTCCATTTGTCATTCTAAAAATTTCAGATGATTAATAAGAAGAGAAAATTTAGAAAAACTTCGCAAATACTTTGAAATTTTAGAGTGCCAGGTCATTATCAAATCTACCTTAATGTTGAGAAAATTTCGGTGTTCCGGTTCAGTGTTCACTGTCGTGACAGACGGTCTCGAATGGCCAAAGAAATTCAACCATCTCTTTTTCCAGGACTAAAAATCCTCTGAAGTTGTCTGGAAAAATCTCAGTTCTTGGTAGAAGAAGAGATTGTAATCGCTCCAGTTAGAAGCAAGGAATTGAGATAGGACGCTTAAAGAAAAAATAAGTGACTTCTACATAAGTTTGATAGAAGGAAAACGCAATAGATGCATGCATATGACAGGATGTATTTGAAAGAATGTTTCCTAGCTACGAGTGGCAGATTTTCCGAGCTTTCTCTCAGCCGAGGCGTGCTTCGACGGGTTGCCGGAATCGCCGCGCCAATTCGATCGCCAGTACAGAGCTCATTCAATTCGAGTGGCAACAATGTATCAAACAGGGTATACAAAATGAATCCTGAGCTCAATAGGAAAAGATTTCAGAAGCAGTTCATTTTGAGTTTGGATTCTCTAGCAATTCTGTGTTTTAAATTCAAAAATAATGCCATAACTTTACTTTAACAAGACTGTTAATAATTATGAAATCCAATGGGTCTATGAGTTCTATTTTGGAAAGTGAATCTTCACTATCTTTAAGAGAAATTCAACTTAAGGAATTTAAGTTAAAAAATTATTGAAAACTTTTTGTCATTGTATAAATCTACTCTTTACGAAAATCCCAAAAAATCTATAATAATATTAGGTTAATATGTTATATAATTTAAATGTTTTGGTGAAGAATAAATTTATGATAAAGAGTTCAATAATTTTGCTTAATGTCAACGCGCGTGCGTTACAGGGTGATTTTACTCGCTGATATTTAAAAAACTGTTCTTTGTTACATTGAAAGCATTTAATAAAAAAATTCCTTTTTATACATCTCATTTTTCTTAAAACATTTGGCAGAAGTCATAATTTCCATAACTTTACTTCCGACTGTAGAGAGAATGAAGCTAAAAGTTGTTCTAAGTTTTCTGGAGTATATATTGTGGATCTGCCTTTGGTATTGAAAGCTTTTCACAGATGATGAGCTGCATTCATGTGTTTCTTGTTAAAAAAGTCGCAGGAAACTTTCCAGCATCCACTTCGGCCCACAGAAATCCCTTCGTAATTGAGTTAATGGTGCGAGCAGAGAGACATAACAATGAGATTCGATTTTGTAAATAGATTGATTGTTGGATGAGTTCTAATGCTTTTTTTCATAAATTGCTATATTGATAAATGTGCAATTACATGGTTTACAGCACAAAGCAGAAAAGTATTTTATTATTTTTTTTAATTTACATTTTATTATTTTTAAACATTACATTTCATGATTTATGCATATTTTTATTATTTTTCCATAACAAATCAGCAACTAATTGATATTTAAGAGTTTGGAGTTTAATTATGCAATGTATTCAACACCTTATTTTCCATGTATTCAATACCTTATTTGTCTAATTTTTTTGTTTCAGTACCCACTTCATATATTTCATTTTATATTTTTTACACTATTTATTAAATTTGAAGAAAACGAACATATATAAAGAATATTAAATTTGAAGAAAACGAACATTTCTATAATATAATTATCAAAATATTTCAAAATTTTTAATTTTGATAATGTTTAAAGACACCAAAATTTCAGTAAAATGTTAACTTTCTTTTTATAGGGCTTAATACTGCTATTGTTCTAAATATGTACTTCTTCATTTAAATTTAGACAATTAATTACAATAAAGAAGTGTGATATCTCCCAAAATGCTATTTGTTATGAGAAATAGTATTGTCATGATTAAAAATTCTATTCATAGATGATATAAAAAGAAAATTTTTGGATAACAAAATGTTAAGCATAGAGATGGAAAAAATTAAGTGTACAAATTGATAGTTTGAAAATTTATGATTTTAAGCAAAGGATTATCAAGTAAATTGTTTCATAAGAATTCTTACGTGCCTAGCAAATAAGATATGGAACAATATTCGCTAAGAGAATAAGCCAAGTAGCATGAAATAGAACGTCGCAGTTCACCGTGATTTTGGAATTGAAAAGTTTCGGTTTCGATCCCAGATCCCTATAATAAAGGGAAATGAGAGTTCCGTTTCTGATTCCGTTACACATGAATCAGGGTTGGAGCTTAAAAATTATCCGGTGGAAGTTTTCCAGAGCGAAACATGAATCAGATTTTCTATTTACGAAACACGTTCTCATGGAAAACAATGCTCAGCGAAAGTATAAGTATTTTAGCTTTCAGCTGTTTAAGTATCACCTAAACATTGATTCACAAAACAAATTGAACTAAAGCAATAGTATTTTTGAATGTTTTCTTTCACACAAAACAAAACATTAGAAACTTTAAAAATTAGACTATAAACACTTATATAAAGGTCAAATGAAACTCGCCTTAAAACATATTTCTGGTAAAACTTCTTATTTGGTACTGACATTAACAAATGTCGGAATGAAGAAGTTTTTAGTGACTGCGGAACACTCAAAATTAATCATAGCAACCTTGTGGTTATCGCTATATTGTATTCAAAAATTTCAACAAATATAAAAAAAATACAAAACTTTTCTTTGAAAGAATTCTAAATGCAATCGAAATGTCTATTTTTAAATTTCATTATTTCAGTTTTAACACCCAGGTTATGGACCACTATTTTAATGTAGTAATTGCTTTTTGGGTCCACAGATGGCGAGCCGCATTCACGTCTCAACAGAGAAATCTTAGAAAAGTTTCGAACACCCATCTGTCCATACCGTCCTTTTGTCCATGTATTCAGAAATGACACGACATGAACAAAACATCCTTCTAGAGCAATAATCCTGGAAAAAGTATATACAGAGAGGGAAAACACATCTGTTCGAAAGTGACAGGAATCGAAACCAAGACCTTTCACTTCGTACACCAGTGATTTAAACTAGGATGCAACGAGACTTCAATTCCTAGAAGATTAATTTGATCATTACTTTTTTAGTTGATAAGCCCTTTTGGAAGACTCTGGATTGCTACAAATTTTTGTGTGGATAGTTTACCTAGACCGTAGAAAATATGGTAAATAATATAAAAATGTAATTTATTTAATTAAAGGATACTTTTGATGGTTCACCAATTCAATATGATTTGTGAAGATTTCCAAGATCTCATTTTCTCAAAATAAAAGAATTTTTAACTAGAATTTTAAAAAAATTTTATACAATTAAAATACCTTAAAAATTCAATGTATAAATAATTTACTGCAATTTAATCCTTGTGTTTATATCCATATTTTACGATATACAAATACAAAACTGTAATTAACATCAAGTCAAGTTAAAAGCAATTGTTTAGTATGTAAGAGCAAATGTAAAATATTCTAAGAAACATATGGGAAATAAATGTAAAATTCGTTCTTAATGAACAAAGAAAATATACAGAATTTGTAATATATTTATAATGAATATGAAAAAACGCAAAATTCATTCTCAGTATATATCGCGCAAATTTAAATTTCGTGGAACAAATGTAAATTTTTTTCAAAAAGTAAATGAAACAAATGCTACAAAATTCTTTAAATAACATGCACAAGTTACGGTGTGAGGGAACAAATTTTCGTGAGGTGTACAAAATGATGCGTTGAATGAAGATAAAACCCTTATAAAGTAAAATATTGTTGGCGAATCAGAAACAGTTTTGTCCAATAGGGGCCAAAAATATTTGGAGGCATATCAAGTTCATCATTACAAATAATAATTTATTTTCATTGTCGTTATTTCAAATTTTAGAGGAAATGAAAATAAAGAAAAAATGTTTTCAAACTCTCAGATTACTGTCCAAATAAATGTGTACTTCTCATCATAAGAGAAACTAAAGATCCTACCGCCAATAAGAAAATATACATTCGAAAAAAACTTTTCAAAATTTTTTCTCTTGGCAAAAGGTATCAGGATATAACTAAAGATGCAATGCCAACTTAAAGTAAGCAACCAGTTTGCTAATGAATATTTCATAAAAAAAACACTGTATGGTCGTGCTTCAATACAAGCTGGAGACTTTTGGTCCATAGTACCACAGTCACGGAGTTACATACAAGTCTTTTTACAAGAATAATGATTAGGAAATTGTGAATTGATTTCCGTATATACGAAACCAAATTTCATTTTCTTTTTGTTATATATATATATATATACATATATATATATATATATATATATATATATATATATATATATATATATATATATATATATATATATATATATATATATATATATGTATATATGTATGTGATGTATGCGTGTACGTACGTACGTATATGGATGTGTAATTTGCTCGGTATCACGAACAATTTTTAAATTGTTGAATTTTAGATAGATATTTTACATTTCCGAAACTCTTTTAATGAAAAAATCTGAAAATCGCGAAAAGTATTATAAGGTATAAAATGTTACACAGAATTAAGATGTCTGGAAATCATTACGGTTAAAGTTTACGCCCACTACAGGGAAGAGATCTGTGAGAGATTTGCAGAATACAATCGTAGAAGACGTTATAGGGTTCAGTAAAACTGATACACACTAAGAATTGTGTTATGATTCGATTTGGATTAAAAGCGATTTAAATACTGAAATGTATAATTTCTGATTTAATTTTTTGCATCACTTGATTTCATTTCTGTTGACTTTCGATTGTTACAAATAGCGATTGGAAGGGTGGCCACATTCTCCCTCAATAGGCTAGAGTGATGACTATGTTAATTT
This sequence comes from Latrodectus elegans, assembly GCA_030067965.1. NCBI lineage: Eukaryota > Metazoa > Arthropoda > Arachnida > Araneae > Theridiidae > Latrodectus > Latrodectus elegans. The sequence continues at coordinate 99,073,586 of CM057811.1, read as the reverse complement.
GGAAAGTCCAAAGTCCTGCCGTTCGTGGGGAGGGTACCAGTTCAAGTGGGACCTCGTCAACTGATAATGATTTATAGCTGTCTGATTCTTAGTGATTAGTCAGTATTTCAAGCCCATTAATCATAGGTACATCCCGTAGCTGTTTTGTACCGCCATGTTTGTATTTCCATCAAATTATCGGTCTCTCAATTAATATTAAATGTTTAAACTTGTCACGCACAAATCTGTTTCGCTTAATGTTATTATTGATGCTTATAAAATAATTAAATCAATAATTCAGTAAATAATGATTTTTGATGGCAGTAAAGGCGAATTGAATGACACTTTGAGTGGGGTTCTTATCACGAGTCTTTCTGTCAGGCTTTCTAAATGCAAACCGGAAGACTTCTCCCCATTCAGAACCGCCATAAATGAAGGACTAAACATCATCCTTTACGGCACTGAATCTAGTGACATTTGGATCCTTACCGATAGTCGTAGCTTGATTCAATACCTACAGGACTGGAGTAGTTAGTGTGAGCGACTTTGTGGGCATACAAATTAACACCAATCTAAAGATTCTAGCTAAGAGTAGGGATGTACACTTTCAGTGGATTTCCTCACATCCTAACATCCAAGGCAACGAAGGTACAGATATCTAAGCCAAAAAAAGTTCCTCCACGTTGCTCAACACACACTATACATAAACTGTTAAGGAAATTTTCTTTATATAGAAAAAAGAAGACAAGAAACTCACCCCTCTGGTTCAACAGGAAGATCCCAGTCCACGCGTTAGAATTTGAGGGTGACAGACGTGATCAAGCAGCCGTCTCAAGACTTATTAGTGGACATTTGAAAAGTATGACATTCGAATTTGGACACAAGGTCTTTTCATTGTACAAAAATGCAATCTTAAGCCGGCTTCTCCCGATCACATCCTGGGTTGATTAAGGTTCACTCTGGCGATGCTCGACTTCTCTAGGGTGTCATGGATCTTATCTAGCTACCGCTAGATCTGTGAAGGATTGGAAACATGCTTATCTAAAATAATCTTTTATTATTACGTTATATGAAGCTGTAGTTAGAAAAGAATCATTATTGTTGCATACGCTTCAATACTACGGAATTTAAAAATTGAAATTTAATGTTGTTCCACTTTATGTGGCTATTTAAAAAAAAAGAATTTGTCATTTTTGTTTTTTAAGCTATTTATTGCCTTTTACACCACACAGTGGAGGAACTAAAAGCTCATTATTAACTTCTGGGAAGAATTTTTGAAAATCGTGGCTCTATTCTCCAAGTACAAAACCCAGAAAACTTCAAAGACTTCCTTACAAAACGGTGAAGGCAGAAATAATATCCATTTCCAGTTTTCCCCCAATGATTGTGCTAGAACCTGAAAACTACTGCTGTATATTAGGCCAAGATATTTTTATATAATAACAGTATTTACTCATTAGATTGGCTGCTAACTTTTCACGATTTATTTTTCTAAAGCTAAAAAAAATGTCAAAACGAAACAATTGACCTATTATTTTGCAATAAATTTTACGTAACGAAATGAGAATAAAATACTGTTTTCATGCAATACATTCAAAACCCCTAGTAGATTCAACAGATCCTTCACCTTAAAATATAAATTTTAAATCTTACAAACAAAATACATATTTAACCTTAAGTATATTAAAAGTGTAGTGAAATCTGTGCATGTTTTATGTAATCGAGTCCCATAAACATAATTATAAGACTACTTAAGCACATAGCAAGAATAAAAAAATTTGCATAGCAACTTCTACATTGCTTTATTTTATAACTTGATTAAACTCAGAAACTTTGGGAAATTGTGTATTAAAATAATTTAAAAAATTACTTGACTACAAAGTAACTCTAAGCTTTTAGATAAAATAGCTAAAACAGAGAAAGTTATTAGCAATATGGGAGTCAAAGGAATTCTGGAACAAGAGAGTTTACTTATTTGCATTGAACTAAAGTTTATTCATCCCAGAAGAAATATATTAATTTTACTTTTCAAATGTGAATGCCGTTTTTAAGTTAACTATATTATAAGAGATTATATATATAAAAAAAGACCTCTTCATTTTAAAATCCAAAAATATGGTACAATAATAGCATAATATTAATAATCTGTTATCACCAAATTTAATAAACAATTCAAAATATAAATTTATTAAAAAATGCTAAAAATTTTGTACGATATCTTTGGTTTTATCGCAATAATACTTAGCGAGAAATTTATAATTCTTCAAAGAAAAGTAATGAATCCAACAAAGTACTCATCCTTCCATTTTCTTACGAACAAGTTATATACTTATTTTAAAACCAATATATGTTTCAAAAGGTTTCTTGTATTTTAAGAGTTATTTATGTCAATGTGGTTACTTTTAGGATAAAAAGTAATTTTCCAAACAAATTATCAACTTCATAAAAATGTAAATTTATAAATTATAGTCGTTTAGTTATGGTGATGAAAATTATTAAGAGTATATTAACCAATAATCGATGTAGTAAGGAAAAAATTAAGTTTTCATATTAGTTGTTCATAATCACTTTTTACAATGCTAGTATATAAACTGGTTTTGAAATAAATATAAATTTCAAATACCTGTGAACTTATTTCTTCGTTAATTTTCTGAATTCATCTTTCAGAAAGTATTCATTCTTCCACTTTCTGACGAATAGGACAAGTAAGTAACGATCATTCTCAAATAAAATAATTCGTTATACATTTCTTTTTGTCTCAGAGAGCATTTACGGCCAACATTGACTAACTATTGATATTGATCATACAGTGGTAATATGGGAGTGTCGTGAAGTGTGATTCGTGTAGACTAAGGATTTAATTTTATTTCATTGATTTATCAGAATTTTTACTTCGTTGACTAATTTTTCTCTTCCTCAGGCCATTTTTAACAAGAGATTTTCGATTTTTTATCAAGTGGCTGGACTCTAATCATATACAATAGAAATGCCTTCAATCATGCAGATAAGAGTTTTTCATATTGCATTTTAGAGGATTTTATTTAAATTAACAGTATTTTTGAGATAAGTTATTGATATTAAAAAATAAATGTGTGATATCAGGCAAAAAAGAATAATCGCGACATTAATGATCATCGAAACACTGCAAATGTCCAGACACAGAATTAAAAAACGGATTTATTTCAATTGAATCCCATAGAATAAAATGGACTACAAATGAATATTATAAATTTAAAGGTGTTTCCTATTATTCAGTCATTGTTTACATTAATTGAAAACAATTTCCGGTCATCTTATTAAAAAATGCCTAAAATGAGCAATATTGTGCACCAATTAAAAGAATGTAATAGAAATACACCTTAGAGATCAAAATTCAAAGCTACATCCTTGCATTTTCATTGTTAAACAGAAATTTTTTAGACAATCCTTAATGTGTTAGCAACTAAAAATTACATATTTTGAGTTATTTTACTCTAGAAATTCATCTATGATACGGCAATAGGTCTTTTATTTTAACTGTAGTGAAAATGCAGGCAAGTTTCTGAAAAATATTAATTAGAAATCAGAGTTTTTCAAAGAATAGTCTCTCATGCTATTTTTCTTAAGAAGCAGTGATATGTAGCCAAATGTGACAACCAGGTGATTGACGCCATCGAATGAAAAGCGCCATCTCTGACTCCGCTTGATGAGAAATTTTCCATGAAAAAAAATGAAATCCTGGTTAATGGTTTGTGCAGGAGCAAGTGGAGAAAGGTGGAGCGCACTTAGTGTAAGTTCACGACTCTTTTGCGCTGGCGAGAAAATATCATGAGCTCCCAACTTTTTTCCCTTTCTTCTTTTTACGCCGCGGAACACGTTCTCAAACCTTATTTTTCATTTTTCCTGCAACGCTCCGTCGCATTCATTGGGAGTTCCTTTTCCTCTGTAACTACAGATACAACTTTTTTAATTAAAATTTTATAAAGTTGCTCTAAACTAATGAAACGAAATTTAGGAAGCGGTGATAAAAAAGTTTTTGAAATTACATTCGATACTTTAAGTTTATAAATCATCTGTAATAATGGAAAAGCATTTTTTAATTCCCATTCTATTTTATGGAACAAATATTAATTGAGATTAGTATGCTTATAAATTTCCTATTAACTAATTAATTGATTCAAAATAAATTAGTTTTTTACTTTTAAGTTCATTGTTGAACAAAAATCTTCATGATTTAAAAATGCATTTTAAAATTTTTGTATCAGCCTGACAAGCATAGTGATAAAATTTCAGCTCAAACTATAAATCAGTATTTGTTCGCTCTCACATTGTTCTTTTCTACAGAATTATGATGTTTTTATTCAGCAAAGTACGCTATAATGTTTGCATAATTATATTGATATAAATATTTTAATATAAGCTTACTTCATGTATTTTAATGTCAAGGATGATTTATTAAGGATGTAGCAAAAATTCAATACAGTAAAATAATTATTGCTCAAAATATTACATAAAATCGAAATTTAATAATTATTCTACAGACTTATATCACTTTGAGTGCTTGTCAAGTCTTGAAGACTTAAAGCTAACTAAAAGTTTTAAATAATATTTGAAGCTTTTTACTCCATTAATATTATAATTACAACTTGATACAATTATAATTTTGTTTATTTGCGATTTTATTTTAATTATATGTAAACATAATTCTTTAAAAATGTTAAATTATTAGCAAAAAGGAATATAACTAAACTACCAACACTTCGCTAATATTTTTATGTCCTTATCATGTATTTGGTTTTTATAAGGAGAATCAATTTTCGTAATGACTTCTCTACAATTAAATTATACAGGGTGTTCCAAAACGACCCCATAAACTCTGAACAGCTAGATTTCTCATTGAATGTACATAAAAACTGCCCAAAGAAGTGTTCCTGTGCAATCCATAGTTTACGAGAAAATACGAAAAACAAAGTATGACGTCATTTCCGGTGCAAGAAAAAAACACTTTATTAGCAGTATATACACAATTTAAAGCAAATGTTCAAAATGGCCACCGTGGATGTCGAGGTAAGCTTGAGCACGCCGTAGAAAGGCTGTCATCACACGTTGCAGCATTGCAGAGTTCACCGAAGTAGAAGCAGCATGCAGACGAGCAACTAAGTCCATTGGTGTTGTCTCTAGGTCTCGGTACACCAGTTCCTTCAGATGACCCCATAGAAAAAATCCAACGATGTAATATCTGGAGAACGTGGCTGCCAGAGAACCGGACTCCCACGTCCGATCCAGCGGCCAGGGTATTCCATATCAAGACAATCACGTACATGAGCACAGAAATGCGCGGAAGCCCCCATCATGCTGGAACCAAAGTCCCTATATCATCACTATTGGTATGTCATCGAGGAATTCCGTTAAAACCTCATTGAGAAACACCAAGTACGACTGTCCCTATACGAATATGCAACAGATTTGGTCCAAGCAGGCGATCCCCGAGCATGCCGGCCCACTCATTAAGAAACCAACGTTCCTGATATTTCTGAGGCCGGATTGCATGTGGATTTACCTGAGACCACATATGGCTGTTGTGATGGTTGAATACCCCATCACGAGTGAAACATGATTCATCAGCCCACAGGATACATGCTATGAAACCATTATCTGTGTTCTGTTGCTGCAACAGCCATTCTCAGAAGGCCATGCATTTCTGAAACTCATTTGGTTTCAGACTTTGCACTGCTGTGTACCGAAATGTGTGTAGGCTCACAGACCATAAAAATCTGTACACATTACTTTTACTCGAAGTTATTTTATGGGCTAATGCGCGTGTGCTTACCACGGGCGTCTCTTCTATTAGCTGCAATATTGCATCCGCCTGTCTTACCGTCAGGCCGCTCAGCGATCTTCTAGTATCGTGAGCTGTTGGCAAGACGCTTCCTGCATTTTGCAGTCTGTCGTCCAGCCTATGGATGACGCTGACATCGGGAAAACGGCGGGATGGGTTTCGACGGGCATACTCCCTAGCAGTCCCATAAGGCATTTTCATCACATTAGCTGTACATCAAGTACATGTCGTTGTAGTCACGAATTGGGATACATGGCCACCATACGAAGACTACAGATAGTTGCAAGATGAAGTCTTTTAAATACCAGTTCAACTGCAGCATGCAGGACGCGATATGCACGGTGAGAGTTTTAAACATTATCGTCTTTAAAGATATTCAATTACTGTTGTTGATATGTCCAATAAAGTGTTTTTCCTTGCACCGGAAGTGACGTCATACTTTGTTTTTCGTATTTTTCTTGTAAATTATGGATCATATTAGGAACGCTTCTTTGGGCAATTTTTATGTACTCCCATCTGCACAGAATTTATGCAGTCGTTTTGGGATACTCTATATATATGCTATATTGTATAGAACTCGTTATAAAAATTGATTTAAAATTCTAAATATGTTAAGGGAACAATTTTAGATATTCGTTCTTTAAGAATTATAAAAATTTTAATGATTGCATAGTTAAAATATTATCGCACAAAATTTGAGAACTATAAGTTTTACATAGTTTTACATGTTGTTTTACATTTTCAACAAGTTTTACATGTTGAAAATATTACCGTTTATACGCAAATCATTGGATTAAAAAAATTATTATTATTGGGTACTAAATAAATGTAACTTTTATACTCTAAAATTTAAATAAGGAAAAATCTAAAATTTTTGTTCACTTTCATGAAAAATAAAATTTAATAATTTAAATAATTCTATTTACAGTTTTTCTGTGTATTTCTCGCCAGAGAAGTCAAATTGAATGCATTTTTATATCACACTGAAAATATTTAAATGAAATTTTAATATATTTTTAGGTATTACTTTGTTTCTGTTTATTTGTTTTCCGTAAAAGAATTTCCCTTTCTGGAGAATGTTAAAATATAATTTTGTTACAATAAATCAAAGTAAGAATTAATTAAGAATATTTAATTTCATGAGAACTTTTCCAATGTTTAAAATTCAAATGAAATTCCATGTAAAAAGTTTAACGTTTATAATTTGAGAATTGGAAAGTTTCATAAAATTAAATGTAAATGACATTTAGAAAGAATCCTATTTTGCTTTCAAATATGCATATTTTTTTATTAAAAAAAAAAAAAAAAACACTACAGAGGAAACTAATGTTATACTTTAACTATATTAATAAGAAATATCTGCTCCTAGAAACGTGAAATATTTCTTACTTTTTCTTTATAAACCAACTTATTATTGAAACTTTAATAATCATTAGAATATTTCTACATTCGATATCAGGTTACTACATTGAGGACATGAGAAAATACTATTTCATTTTAAATGTATCTATTATTATAATTGTTGCATTCATTTTTATTTTAATTATTATTTTCCTGAAGATAAGTACACTAAAAAGTTTAGACACAAGTTTCATGGGGTTAAAAAAATTTGGAAAACTGAGACAAAGAGAGAGATCCCGTAGAGATCAACAAAAACAAGGGGGATATCAAGCAAATGGAATTGAAAGCGAAAAAGAGGACATTTTCAATTAATGTAGAAAAAATGCAATTTAACAAAATATTAAATTTTTTTTAATAAATTGTATCACCACACGAAATTTTTGTGTAAGCACATCAATACTTAATTATATTTCGTCTTAAAACTAGTAAACATTTGTTAATTTTTCAACTTTGTAATTGAATTAAAAAATAAAAGGAAATAACTAAGGCCGTATTGTCAAGAGAGTCAATGCACTTAAAGTGTATTTGTAGAAACCACTTGTGCAGGGTAAAAATGTGAAAGAAAGGAAGTCAACTTACTCGTCACTTGACAGTGATCCAGAAGGAAGTGGTTGTAGCAGTTTCGATCGGCCCAAATCGTAAATTATACTCCAAAAATCAACAATAAGATTTTAAAAGTTTGCCTCCAATATACGATTCCCTTTTTTTACGAATCAAAATTATTTTCAAAGTATCAATTTTTGTCGTAAATATTCGAGATTTAAAATATATTACGACTTTTTATTCGCATACTGCTGCAAGCTAGGGATTAATCCATGACACAAAACACCTTTTGCATCACGTGATGTACTTCCTGCGTCATCTGTGCGGGGGAGACGGACTGGACTAGAGCCCCTTAATTACAAGAGACTGGACTGTGACGACAATCGAGCAGAGCAGCAACCTGCTCAGAAAGAATCACTGGTTAACTCTGAGAAGTGACTAAACTTTAATCCAAATTAGCAAACGGAGTGTGACTTTCCCGTCAGAGAAAATTTCATTTCCAATGCCTTTTCATTTTGCTGAAAATAAACGCTGGAAAACCATACTTATAATAAACTTAACTGACTGTGTTAACCGTAAAAACAATTGTTATCAAACGAGTGGATTTATACGAAAAAAGAAAATATCTCTTTTATTACTGAAATTATAGAATATAATACATTATTCTTGAGAAATATATATACATATATATATATATATATATATATATATATATATATATATATATATATATATATATATATACATATATATATATATATATATATATATATATATATACATATATTTCTCAAGAATTTTTACGAAGTAGCCGTTTGTAGCATTACTTATAACATTCAAAATATTCAGTAAATAAATAGCAACACATGCATTGTGTTACAGAAGTAAGCCTCATTATAGATATACAATAAACAGAGCATTAAGTATATCATTGAAACTATTCAATCACTATATTAAGAAATTTGAAATTTTAAAAATGCATAAAAGAATTATGCAAAAAAGTATGTAAGTCTAGAATATTTTCACATAGAAAGACAAAAATTTAAAATTACATCACAATTCGTGTGAATAATGACCAGTAAAAATATGGCAACTGGTGCTGTATATCTGAGAGTCAAAACTAAAACATATTTTTCATCAGAAATACAAATACTGCCTTGGTGGGATTTCACAATGCGTTCTCTCAAGAGTTGTCTGTGAAGAAGGCATGCTGAAGTATTATATCTTCTTTTTTTAATTTAACAAATTTTTATCGTAACACAAAATCTCTAAATATATATATATATATATATATATATATATATATATATATATATATATATATATATATATATATATATATATATATATATATATATATATATATATATATATATATATATATATATATATATATATATATATATATATATATATATATATATATATATATATATATATATATATATATATATATATATATATATATATATACTGTAATGACTTTCGTTATTGTAGTATAATAGAATAAGTGGAGGTGGTATTGATTTTCCACTGCCAAATATTTTTATACATCGATATCAAGTTATTTTTTAAATATTATTATTATTACACAAAAAAAATATCAATTTTATAAATATTATTCTAATAATCTTTATAAATTTTAAATGGTGTTACCTTTTGTATCACATGAGAGCAATTAAAACTGAAATTAGGAGTTTATACCCTTCTATCGAAAGAGTAGTTTCTGCAGTTAAGTATGATTGAGTTTCTACAATTCACGACAACCAATCTAATTTAAGGTAGTCATTTTTTCCTTTAATTTTCTATTTCAAAAATGTACTAATGGGGAAACTCCTTGAAAAATATTGTAAGATTTTATAAATTTTTATGTAAATATTAATATATCAGGTAAAAGATTGTCAGCAAATTTCAGTTCAGGGCCTTAAAAAATTAAAATTTCAGCCATGTATTTCAAGTTTTCCAACAAATTTAACGTAGAAGTATTTGACTAGGAACACTTTTACGTTTAGAAACTTCGAAACATGCTAATTTTACTTGATAAGAAGGAAGCAATTAGTTTAAATAAAAAAAGGAGCTCCCTACTGCTTCTATTCTAAATGAGGGATTAAGAAATGCAGCACGCGATGTTTGTTTTCCAACAGTACAATCAGTGCTCCAACATCATCTTTTACCTAAATGGATTAAAGAAGATGGCTATACGACAATTCTGCATATTTATCCCAAATCTCTCTATGGTCAAGAAAACTGAAATATTTATCGAAAATTGTGATAACAAAAAAAAAATCATAAAACTATATAATATGAACTTTATAGATAAACCCTGTAATATTTTTACCATTTTATTACTATAATAATTTTAAAGAATTATTAATACCAGTTTTTGAAATTAGACAAAAGAAATCCAATTTCTTGTGGTTAACTTGTCAGCCAAAATTTGTGGTTAACTTGTCAACCAAAAGAAATAACATCCTAAGCAGCATTATGTGAAGACCATATTTTTAAAATATTACTAGCATCCATGTATTGAGCTTATCAGTTCTTAAATTTATTTTCCAGTATCAGTTTGTATACCATAATTATCAACGGTCAATTGATAATGAACGCCATATTTTAATGTTATATTTTCAAAATATTACTGGCATCTCTGTTTCGATTTCAATAGTGTGGAATTTAATTCATTCTGTTCATTTGTATATTAAATTTTAACTCTAAACCCAGAATATTAAATAAAATTATTTATTGACATATTTTCAAACAAATAATTCGAAACCCAATTTCATTCTGTTAATTTTTAGTTCTAAAAACAAAATTAATTAAAAACAGTTTTATATTCAAATGATAATAGAACGGTCATTATTTGAAATGAATCTGATACTCCTAAGAATTTTGAGTATCAGATTCCTTATATTATTACTCAAAAATATCATATTCATTTAGTAGGAGTTTTAGTCTGGCTGCTGTTGCCAGCAAAGCACCCCAGACGAGTTAAAGTTGTAAAGGCTGATATGTTATTTCATACTACAGACATAAATAGAAGAAGTGAATTGAATATATTTCTTGTGTGAATATTCTAAAAGAAGATGTCAACCAATCATTGGAAAATTATCTTTTATGCGTGGTAGAAAAAATACTGCAATCTCTATGTGATAATTTCCTATATTCCATCTTCCTTTAGCCATACATTCGATTAGACACCATAACACACTTTATTGCAATTTTTATGTTTTCCAGGGATTCCATCGTTTTTCTTCTTTTCATGGAATCCATGTATTGTGTATTTATATTAAACCAGTGGAACTTTATGGATCCATGTTCATACCATAGTTTTCTTTTGAAATATTCAAAAACACTTATAGTCCTATTTGTCATAAATTAATTGACTAATTATTTTTTAACCGCAATTTACTAAGAGAATCCTGAATTCCCTTAATTAGTGCATTTATTCGAATCCAATTCCTTTATCTTCATTACTAGATTACCATTCGCATTATGTACTCTAAATTGTGTCGAAGTAAGATTTCACTAGACAACTAACACAAAATACCTTCAGAAACAGATCAAAACAGCTTAATCTTTCTGGATCATATTGTTGATATTCTCGAAAGCTCTTTGTACGTGACAACTGTGTGATTCAAATGTGAAAAATATGAAACTCTTTTTTATGTTTTCAACTAAAAGCATACATCCATTTTCAATCGATAAAAGTTTGTGTCAAATATTTTCCTAGTTTCAGGAGAATATTTGAAGCAAAATTTTAGCTATTTAGAATGAACGTATCTAAATAGTTAAAATTTTGTGTCAAAATTTAATAAAATAAAATATTCTAAACTATATTTTGACTTTGGTAATGATAATTCATTATCAAAATATTTGATTTTGATAATGAATTGATAAAATCTCAAATATTCAGGAAACTTTCTGCAGTTTTACAATAGTACAAGTTATTTACTTAAAAAATACATGCAGAAACAGGAAAATATTTGAAATTTAAGGAGAAACCTATTTGAAATACATAGCTATATCAACCCACACTGTTGGGTAGAAAGATGTTTTACGTTGATTTCAGTGATTATGATTACTTTGATTTATATAAAGAGAAGGTAAACTGACTTACCATTATCACTGTTTGCAGCCTCCTCACAAGAGCACTCTGAGAAGCTGGATTCGAACGAAGAGCACCCAGCGGGCGGGTATTCGGTGGCGCTGTCGTCGGACGGCGTCCACTGGCAGAAGCCATCCTTGCGCGCGTACGAATCAGCATTCAAGCTGCTGATCAAAACCGATCCGTTTTTCTTGAAGTTTTCGACAAAACTTTCGATTTGCGATTCAATCTGACTGTGGTAAGACGTCAGGGGCATCTTTGTCTCTCGGTCAATTTAGAAGCTTTATGCTACTGTTGGATGCATCCACTAATCAATCAATGATTGCTTCGCTGAAGTGCAATATAATGGTTATCTACATTTTTATTTCAAGTTCCTTTTTAAAAAGGTGCTATTAGAATTTGTGTTTCAAAAAGCTAATTCAAATAAGGTACCACAATTTAATATTCGAAGTATTTATCTATATTCAGAGATAGTTTCTAATTCATAAAGAATTTGCAGAGACTTTATTATGCATAAAATTATCATAAGTCCAGAAATGGTGGAAGGTCTTTGGGAATCTGAGGATAAGATTTGTAAAACGCAAATCTGCGGTAACTCACAACTTCCATTGAGCAATGCGCTAAAATGTTTATTTTGTTTTCATAAAGTATTATTTTAAATAATATTTAATTTGGCCTTGTATTTCCTTGGCTCTTTTCAAAATTTTAATCAGTATTAGTCAGCCAAAATGTATCTTTAGCAAACATTTTTATAGAGATAAACAGGCTCCTTTGATTAAACATAAATGATTGAAATTAAAGTTATACATCATTTATTTTATTCGTTTCCTATGAAGTTCATAAGTTAGGACATCCACTGCATGTTGATTCCAGAAGCACTTCAAAACACATTCGTACAAAATGATTGCAGGAGAGTGCCGATAAAAACTGAACCTTGACTGTCTCGGCTGCAAGTTTCTTTAGATCATCACAGATGTCAAAATTGAGCAATTTCAATACTTGGTTTTTTCTTTGGTTTCTGAAGAAACTCCTTGCAATGAAATAGTGCACATTAACAAATATATCTTCAAGAAATAAAAAATTTTACTTTCGTGAACGAAGCAGCAGCAAGTATACGAAGAGTTCTTTTATTCTAATGAACACTGAAGCTTCTGAATTCTATTTTTCTCTACATAAAATTTCCAAGATAAAATTGCTTGTGCCGTAAGTTCAATAACTTTCTTTAACTAATATGAAATGAGATTTTCTTATCTTTTTTTTTTCGGTAAAATATGCATAAGATTTTAAAATTCTCATGAGCAGCCGTATGAAAATCAGCGCGTCACTTTGAAGTCTGAAGATTGTCAAACGTTAAGAACATCAACTTTATTACCTGAAATTTAAAAAAGAAAATTGTCATTAGTCCTTTTTACAGCTCACTTGAATTTAATTCTTTGAACTCTAATGGAATTTTAATAAAGAAAAAGATATTTAATTTTCTCCTTTCCTAAATTCATTATCAATTAAAAATGTTTAAAAATTATCTCTTAAAATTTTAAATTTAATTTCTTTATGAAATAGTGTTTCCCTAGAAATGCGTTTTAAATTTTATCATGAAAGGATGCTATATTTTTTGAAAGAATTTCCTTAATTGAGACTGAAGTGTCGAAAGACTTCATTCTCAATTCTCAGTCAGACCAGACTTGCACGCACATTTCTTGTACGATTTTTCTCAAAATGTTATTCTCTGTCTCCGAAAGGTTACAGAACTTTGTCTCAGAGACTTTACAAACATACCGATATCAAATTACTACTCCCCCATCAACACTAAAAACGCTTAAATTTGATTAAAATTATATAGCTTATAAATACATTAAGTATAAAAAATATGGTAATGCATAAAAAATACAGGTATGTACACAACAGGGAAATATATAATTTTAAACAATATTATAAAATTAGAAATTCTCAAAATTTGAATTTATTAGCTTGGATTTTGTACCCCATGACTTTCATTTCATTATTTGAGTCGTAGATTTTCTCGTTATAAGGATATAAAATAAAGAAACCTTTTCTGAAACAAGGAAATTTCTATGAAATATCTTCCAAGTAGAGCAAAGCTTACTTTTAAGAAAAATTCCATGCAATACAATGTTAATCATTTTCTCGATTGATCTACAGTTTTCTGTCTAAAATCAGGAGTCTCTCAGTCAATATATTTTAAATATGTAATTATATTTTAGTCAATATATTTTAGATATTTTAAATATGAATCCAATGTATTTTACAAAAATGTAAATAGTGTTACACTTTTGTGAAATACATTGAATTCGTTTGAAATTTTACTGTACTTAGATTTCCTCAGCACTCTAGTCTTGGACCTTATAAACACGAGAATAGCGTTTTTTAAGACAAACCTTGTTCTTTAAATGAAAACTAAAAAAATTCCAAAGGCCATGTTGCATTCCTGCATGTAGTGCTATCTGGGTAGATGCTTGGAAGTTTTCTTGGTTTTCTCCTTTGACATACTTAAATGCGTCCTAATATCTATGGCAATATCTCTCGAAAATAAGTTTGCGTGCACATTAAAATGCCTTACAAAAACATAAAGGAGTCCATCATACGGTGTCAAAATTTCGTTCAGTAAATACATTTAATTGTGCTTCTCTTCTAGTTTCCGTTTCTAGAATTCTACAGAATGCTGAGTAGACCAAGGAAAAGTTTTCCTAAGAACCCTTGAACATAATATTTTTAAGAGAAACTCTTGCAACAAGGATTTTTTTACAGAAAAAGCTTAGATTTCTAGCAAAAATATGTCAAATTTCTATAAATTTGTCTCAACAAATTTTCTTCTTATCTCTTCGATCCAAATACGTTTCACAAAGAGAAAGCAGGCATAGATATTCCTCAAAAAATCTCTTTTTTTCAATAGTGATTAGTTAATTCTTAGTGCGTGTCAAATTCTCCATCAGTCATCACCAATATCCAGAGGCGTAGCGAGCACAATTGGCACCCGGGTACGATACCAATTTTGGCGCCCATCTCAAAAAATAGTAATATAATAATTAGAATAAACACATGATAAGAGTACAATGCAAATAATAACAGCAAAGTATCTATTTTAAAATAATCTTAAATATACATAATTTTAAAGGCTCAGGTTGTACTTTTAAATCTGAGATAAAAAATCTAGTAAAAATATCTTAACTGGAATAGGATTCGGAAATGTGTGTGTGTGCGCGCGCGCATCAGCAGGAATCAAACTTGCTGAAATTTAGAATTGATCAAAGATTGTGTTAGGAAATCATTTATCTAAGATTTAGTGATATATATATATATATTAACCATGTATTTCGAGAGACAGAGTACAAATTTGATAAGTCCAAATGTAAAAAATCTGGCAAACAGTAATTCTCTAAGTGTTATAGCCGTCTAATGTATGTAAATAAGTAAATTTAAAGCAAATATAAATAAACTTTTTTTAGAATATGGTTTTAATTTGTTTTGACATCGAAGTGTTTTAATAAATTCTAATAATCTAAATTGTTCTCTTTCTCCAGATCTTTTAATTAACAAAATATAAAAGTTATCTATAAGAACTAGTTAATATTCAATTTAAAAAAATCTGTATTGTTTAACTAGAAATTAAATGTTTACTGAAATAATAATCTAGACTTTAATTTACTTTTAGTAATTTTGATCACATTTTGTATTTTTGTATGCCTTTTACATCAGATATATAACTTATATTATTATCTAATATATCAATCTTATAATATCTACTGAAATGAACGTGCAAAAACATCACAATTATTTCAATTCTTAAACTGAGAGATTATTGTATGTTTTATTCTGAGTAATCATGATGTTTTTCAAACTTTTCTGAAGGAATTATAGCTTAAAAATACTTATTCTTTGAAATTAAAATACTAGTTTTCTTCAAAGTAATTGGTATTTATGACATTTCCCATCACGAATTGGGAATTATACATATATTTACATGGTTATTCGTATATTTCAATAATTTATCACATTTATCGAATTTAGTGGGGATTATGTATAATCATTGGTCATTAAACATATTTACCAGATTAGTCACTTTACCGTAACACTACCTTATGATTTTACTCTGCGAAAATTTCTCCATGAAAATTTGCAACTTATTTTTAATATGTTTATTATGACTCTTATGATTTTGATATAAATTTCTCAATTAAAATAAGAGCTAATTCATCTTTAAAAAAAACTTATTTTTATTCTGAATTATTTTATAACATTCAAAAATATTACTAATCTGTATATTTTTAATGTAATTAATATTATGACCTGTATATTTAATCTGAATATTTACAAAGCATAATAATTTTGCCATATTTCATTATATTCCTTTAAAATGATTTCTAAGCTAAACATGCTTAGAAATCATTATATATACTGAAGTATAAAGTTAGTTAAATATTAATCATCAAGAAACATTTTAAGTGTAGATATAAAAATATTTAAGACATTTGATCTTTTAACATTGAAAAAAATAATTTTTCAACATAATGCATTAATATAAAGGATTACAAGTCAAATAAAAATTATTTTCGAAAATATTTAAATTTTAAATATTTTGATTTCAAATAAATAATTTTAAATAAGCAATTTAATTTTAAATTTCAAAACTATACACTCTTAAGAAAATCGAGTTGTTTTTCACCACTCGATGAGCGATTGAAATTTTGTACACATCAATGTTTGTATCAAACATAAAGATACAAAATCAATCCTTTTCTACTTTATTGGGGATGTTGGATCTGTGGTTTTACAGAGTGTCGGCCTGCGAAGCAGGCCTTCACTCTTTCATCTGATCTTCTTCCGTTTAGGAATAACACTGACTATATTCACTTTTAGCGCTTAGTTTCAGCGGAGAAAATACTTAATTGGGTCAAAGAGTTGTCTTTCAAATACTCTATTTTCGATTCAAAGCAATTTTCGCTCTTTTTTTTTTTTTTTTGACGCGTTTATGGCGCAAAGCAAATGTGATGTGCTCTGATTGGTTTAAATCATCACGTGGCTCTATGCTTTTGGTTTATTTTCGCTAAGAGTGGAGGAATTTAGTGCTCCATTTTGTAAAAGCTATCAATTAGAATATTTAAAATATATAATTGGACGAAAAGGAGTACAGAAACATTACGGTAAGTCAATATTTCTTATAATTAATTGAATGACTAAATCAAATCTTCATATTTGTGATTTTTCACCATTATATAAACTTTGGTATTCGAAAGTGTGAATGAATGAATTCTATTAAATTCATATTCATGTAACATTTATAATATTTGAAATTTCTGATTTATTAATAATATTTAAATATATAACAATGTATTTGGAAATTTTATTTTTTATTTCAAATTCTATTTTCTGAAAAAAATTTGTAATTCATTAAAAATTAACAGTACATTATATTGAATGCATTTTTAAATTCTTTTATTTTCGAAACAGCGTGAATATGACTATTAATTTTCTCGTTGAATTAAATATCCACAATGTATATTGTACAAATATTATATTTAATATAGTGTATTGTACTGAATTGAAAGTGCGATTAATATCAAATACAACATTTTACTAATGAAAAAGAATAAATTTTTTCATAAATAAAAATAGAAGCTTTTTAATTTAAATGTTAATACAATATATAGCAAATATTAATCTGCAGAATATTACTTTACGGTGTGTATTTTATTTATTAAAATTTTACTGGCAATATGTCTTTTATTTATTAAAATTTCATTGACAATTTTTGATTTGATTGTTACTAAGTACAAGCATTCGTAGATAAAACGAAAAGGAATCGTATGTATCAAAATCTATTAATTTGTATGTTTTAGAATTTACAGATAAACATTTTGTCGATGGAAATATAATTTATATTCGTATTTTATGGTTGTCATTGTTATCATCGAAGAAAAAAATAAAAAATAAAATTTTGAAAAGCAAATCTGAAACATGGAGTTATATTTTGAAGAAGATGCAATGCAATATGAGGAAGAAATGACTGATCAGGTATATTCTGTATAATATGTAATCAGAATAAGTTTTATGAAGACTGAGAAAATGTTAACTGTTATTACTGAAACTGTTAATTTTATTGTGCTTGTAATATTTATTTAAATGTTTGAAGTAATATTCTATGTTTATGTAAGAACGCAGTAGCTTAATAATGTTTTTAAATCTATTTGGAAGTAAAATTTTCTAAATTTTCAATTTGAATTTAGTAGTTTCAAAAAATAAATATCCAGTAGTTATAATTCATTTAAACATAGTTTTTACATGTATTACATGTAGTTTTTACATGAGATTAAAATCTCATATTTTAATTTATTGGTTTTAAAGTTGATTTTAAAATAATAAAAGGTAATTATTCATTAAACTATACAATAAATTAATATTACTTGGTAATAAGCTTAAGAAATTTTAAGAATGTTTATAAATCAATTTTGACGTAAATTTTTAATGCTAAAATTAAATCCTTATTAACTTTATAGTAAATTTATATTCATTTAAAATTTTCTAAAATTTTAATTTGAATTTAATAGTGTAAAAAATAAATATACAGTATTTATTCACTTGACCATAAATAGTTTTTACATGTATGATATTATTGAGTAAACATATATGTGTATATGTATGCTTTTTTTCTTTCAGATAAAATGATTAAAATTTGAAATGCCTAGTGAAATAAATTGAGTAAAAATATTTGAATTTATGTAGAAAATGCCTAAAAGTAAATTACATTTTGTGATTAAACTAGACCATCTATTGCTCTATTCTATAACAGAATTTATTTCTCTACATATCCAAAAGAGGCTGCTTTCAATGAAACATTGGTAGTAGAAAACCTGCATTTTTTACATATTTAAGGACGAATTATAAAATATTCATGAAAGCACTAAACTTATATTTCAACATTATTTTCTAACAATGCAACAATTAAGCTCACCATAATTTACAATCCCTTACATAATTTGTATGACTGAGTTTTTAATGATAAAACATGAAACAATCTAAATGCATTTTTAATGGTAGAACATGAAACATGCTTGGAAATGGTAGTTCATACATTTCCAAGTTTTTTTATTGCATGTGAATAAGATATTTTAAATTATTTTAATGTCAAAAATATTTAGTTAAAATTTTGCAGAGAAAAATTTTTTTACACAAAAATGGAATAAAGATCTCATTGTTATTTTGATATTTGTTTCATGATTGCATGATCCAAATGAAAGTAATTAAAATCTATATTTTACAAAATTTGCAGTATTGCATACTTCCTTCATTATATTCTAATTTTCTATCTTGTATTTTTAAAAAACGTTTTACTTGCAATGTATTTGAATATTAGTATATGTGATAAAAAAACATAGTTTAAAAAAATTTTTTAGTAATTTGTAAAAAAAAAAATATTCATTTAGTTTCAATTGTTTTTCAATTACAGTTGATTGATTCAAAAATGCTTTACTAGAAATAAATGTAAGTCTGCATGTATATATTTTTATTTAATGTTTGACAATCCATTTTGTAAATTATGATAGGGGCTGTATATATTTCATAACAAAGAAAAATCCAAAATTATTTTGTATTTCTTTCATTGTATATCAATAATTTATCATTTTTGCCACATTCTTATAAAAATTTTCAAAAACTACTAGATAACCATTAATTTATTAACCTAAGTTAATATGTTTTAATTAATTAATGATAATACCATTTTTTAACAAGTTATACTTGCTCTAAATTACAATAAAAGTTCTATTAATTTAATATTATTCTCTTATTACATGATATTAATATTATTCTCTTATTACATATGATTATTCTCTATATTACAGATAGAATTGGAATTTGATATCCAGAGGCTGACTGTTTTCTCCATAAATATCCTGCATTCTATGTTCCTAGAATACTACCATATGTTCGAAAATTTGTCCTATAATATGGAATAAATACGTGAGAATTCAGGATGATAGTATTTTTTAGGCTGAATATAATTCCAACACAGAATATAATTATGTAGATATCTGATTTCTTGCAACTTTATTTTTTCTAACTAATAAAGCTTTATCTTTTTTGAAGTATTATTCTTATGAAATTTTGTGGCATTAAAGTTTGTATAGACACTATAATGAGAATACAAATATTATAAAAATTTTAGTTATGTTTTTTTTTTTTTTTTTTTTTTTTTTTTTTTGGAATTAAGTGAAGAGATCTGTAGAAGAAGAACCACGCACAAAAGTAGTCAACTACTATTGGTTTTCTGTGGTCAAAAGCAAGTCCGGAATATGAAATATTTTTATCTGCGGAATAAAAATTTAATGATGTCGGATATTCAAGATTAAAAAGCATTCAATACTTTAAATAAATGTCATCCTGTGTTAAGTACGATGATAAACTTACTGCATTTATAAATTAAAGAATGATTCAGTTGGGCCTTTAATTGAAACAATACATTCTTACTATAATCGATCAAGATCTAAATTTTGCAAAATTAAATTAAAATGAGTATTATCATTTTTATTCTTATTCTAATAGTATTCTTATTTTGTGTTATTAAAGTATTACTTATTTTGTGATGTGTAAAAATATTAAGCTCCATTATTAATTTGACATCATAAACATAAGAATTTTTGTATACATAATTTTATTTAATTTTTTCTGAATTAAAAATTGAATAAATGTTTTTTGTATAATCTTGTATTTTATTTTTAATTTCATTCTTAGTTATTTTCAGTTTAAACTAAACTTGGAAAAAATATCATAAAACAAGATTTATTTGCAAAAACATAAGTCAGTTTTGTTCTACAGAATAATCTGTAAATATTTGTCTTTATCCTCCTATAACTTCAAAAAAGCATATTATCAATATTCAAAAATAAATTATAAGCTATACTTTAAATAAAAAGGATTTTTTCAAAAGAAATTATATTGACTTATATAAAATATTAATGTATTTTTTAAATTTTGTACACAAAAAATTTGTTGTATTAATAATGTTATTGACTATATAAAATATTAATGTAAAAGTTAATTTTGTACTTATGGGCCCATAGTAAACTAAACTGAAAAATAAGTGGTGTGACGATAATTGTTCTGAGAGTGCTACACTCACACGTAAAACTAAATATATATAACTAATGAAATAAATGACTGAACAAATTGTTTAATATTGTATGTAATTTAAAAACCACTATAATTTTCCAAATCAATTAAAATGTCATATTCAACTGTACTCTTATACTATTGACTAAAGTGATCATACCTTTATATTGTAATTGTCAAAAAAAATCCTTAAAATAAAGAATTCAATACCTAATTTCTGCACTTGTCAATATAAAAAAATCAGCTTAACTTCTATAAAAGATTGGAAGTCACTCTTTTTTCCATCTAATTTACCCCTTTAAACGATGTGTTGTTACTCCTTAAAAGGAGTTGCTTACCCACATCTTTCAAAGAGTTAATTTCTATTTTAAAGATTTGTTGAGTTTTGTGACAATGAAAAAGTGAAATTTCATTCCTTCTGGGTGAAATCCACTCGAGTATTTTAAGAGCATCAGGCTGCCGAATATGCAATGTGGTTGGAGATAATGATGTAAATGAACATACTTAAAGGCTCCAAAATATCAGATTGGGAGAGGGAAGCCATCGCCGATCTCTTTATGTCCATAGCTACAAGGGAGTTTGCAGAAGATGTCAGGAAAGTTACTTCAAAAGTTATGTTTTTTATAAATAACTTTCTTTCTAGACATTAATTTTTCATTTTAGGCCATAAATGTATTGCCTACACCACTGACTTCTAAATACTATTGATACAAGTCTTAAACCCTTAACTAGTCAATTTTTTTACCAGAAAAATTAATAAAAACATATTTTTTCTACATATAATATACCGGATTTGATATGAAAGAAAAATTTTTAAATTTCATAAATAAATTTAAACTTTATTTTATTTTATAAATTTGGAATATTAATGCCCATAAATATTTGATTTTTGCAATAAATATCAATGAGGAGTCCTTTTTTTTTTTTTAATGACCTCTCAAACAGCGCGATATCACAGCTTTGCGGGGTTTCTGGAAAATTTTCCCTCCATGTTTGATTGGATGCACTGTTTCCCTTATCTATTTGCTTTTTCTACAATTATTCATCAAAGGAGAATCGTAAGAGTTTCATAAATCTGTTGCCCATCCGAAGTATCATCAAAGTTTATGATTCTTCCTATGATTATATTTACGGCTAAATACCAGTAATATTACAGGTATTCTAGCCGTAAATAATAAATTCTAGCCTGAGAACGAATAATGTGGATTTTTGTCATCAGTTTCGAGCAGATATCGGACCTTCATCAGAGCTGAGCTCACAACACAGGGCACCTGGAGAACAATCCAGAACATAATCAGATCGGCCAGAACTTGAATCAGAATCATCACCTACAATAAAGTATTATTGTCTATTATATCATCTGCGATTTTAAATTCACATCTAGAAATCAGTATAACAAAAATATAACGGAAAAAATCCCATACATCTCTGACCTCTGATAACAAAGGTAAAAGTCAGTTTGGATGTTTTTCAGTGATATGATCATGTTGAAATATATAAAAAATAGAGATTTTTAATGAATTAAATCAAAACAAAAAAGAAATTACGGCAAAAAAAACGAAACTAATTTGCCAATATATTGGCAAATTAGTTAAAGGTCTGGTTTAAACCGATGATTAGAAATAATTGGAATTTGTGTCCATTAGTATTTAATAAGTTGAAATTCATCAAAGATGGGAAAAGCAGACGAGAGGAATGGAGTTATTTTCCAGTCTGGAAATGGAGACCTTGACATCAGACTGCTTCAGTCATCAAAGCCAAACTGGCGTCCTTATTTACTGGGTGGTAACTGTCTTTGACTGTGAGTCGGGAAGAAAACAATCATGTGTGTTTAATTAATGCTTCCTGGAACAGCCAGGCCATTGCCGTCCATCCACCGCTTGAGAGCTTTTCTCTCGTGTGTTCCGGATGTCCTGTCATTAGGCTGTGATTCACTTATTATCAAGCATTTAACACACAATAAAGGCTCCTTTTTAAAACAAATAAAAAGACAGAAAACATTGCTGACTAAACTGTTCGGCTCATAGTAGAGATTTTTTGTAAACTTTGATATGTCATCAAGCTCATATTTAAAAGTGCACATTAAAATAACTAATTTTTAAATATATCTTGCGCTCCAGTGAGGAACATTGATTCACTTAACTAACTTCGCTTCCATGGTAAAAAATAAACAAATGTATTAAATCTAGTGAAATAAAGTTTTTAATTCATGAAATTATTTATGTAATTATGAAATAATACACTAAATTTGTATGTGTGTGTGTTTGTAATTGTTATAGTTTTTCTAATTAATTTATACATTTTAGTTTGCTTATTTTTTCCTTTGATATTTTATACAACATAAATTATTTTCCACTCACTGATTTAGTTTTCTCTATTATTCAGGCTATTTCCTCTATTTGTTCACTTATTTTCCCTAACTATTCATGATTATTATTTTTTTATAATTACACTCTTCTACGTCGGTTACTTTGTGTGTAGACAACATATACAAATAAATTTTTCCCCTTCTTACTAATGAGTTTACCTTTCAACTCCAGTTGTTTTGCGGCTGCCTTGTATATTAACCAATGAGAAAAAAATTATTTACTTTCAGAGTCTGAATAAAAAAAATATATTAATGTTATGAGAATCGCATTAATTAATGGTGCTTTTTATTCTTTTTTTACTTTATTTTGTATTGCTTTAGAGTTTATGTTAGATTTTTAAAATGATTAAGAAAATTTTGTAATAGATTTTAAAAAAGAAAAAAATTACATCCATACTCACAAGGCAATGAAGGCACTGGACAAATGGTTCGGTGTCTTTGTACTCAAAGTTCCCCTTTCATCAGCCCCGATGCGCATAAATAGCCTCAACCAAACTAAATTTCTGTTAAAGCTTTCTAGTGTGAATCATCTTTTCAATATAAATAACAATCATATGACGAGATCGACACTTAATTTGCAAATTTCTTTTCTACGTCACTAATATTGTAGATCAACATTCGGTTTTATGAATGTTTAATGCACATAAATATTTGCAGAGAATAAATTTTCTAATAAATTTAAATCAGATTTCGCAATATGTTGTCAGCAAATTTACTCAGTTAGTTAAAGTCGAGACTGGTAGCCAATCATCTCGTCATTTTTAACCTCGTCAAGTGACGAGGTGGACACCTGAACACGAGTCCTTTTCTCTTATTATACCAAGTAAAAATATGATGAAATCGTACCCCAAGAAACTTTTAATGGGTATGAGTGCACATTTCTTTTCAACGGAAAGTTAAGAATCAAACCCGCAATCAACCGAGAGCGACACCTACCACAATGTCTGCATGAATCAAGAAATCTTGAACTATATCGATTCAGTTATCAATCATTTTCCTACAGCCTCAATTTACAATCAAATACAATTCGGAAAATTGAAAAATGACTGAAAAAAATTGTATATCTTTATTGAATATCTACAGGAAATTTTTTCAGAGCTCACGTGAAAAGAGAAGGAACCAGGTTCATCTCCAGCACACGGAGAGCGGAAAGGCAGTTTAGGATGCAACTGAGATCATGTTGAATTTACACAGTGTGTTTGAGATAAAATAACTAAACATCTCCTTACTAATGGGAAATATCCTTTAAATGCAGTAAATTGTGGTTTTTAGAAAGTTAAATATTAGACTTTCTTTAATTTTCATAAATATGTTTTCATAGCATGAAAAAGCCAGGTGTTTTCTTGCCTGTATTGATCAGTATATGCAAAAATGTATATATTATTCGTTATCCTTACCATGTTTGTTATCCGAGAATAGTTTTTCCTGCATGTTTTTCATTAACAATCGTATTTCACACCCCTAAATGAAATTGTATTCATATTGGCGCTAAGAGTCATTACAGATAAAAAAATAAACGGTCGAAGATTTTAGTCACATTCGTGAAAATAGTTTCGGTAAAGCTTTGACCAACATAGTCCATGCAAAAATTGTTATATAAAAATATGAGACTTTCAATATATGATGCATATCTATGCATACATGAGTCAGAAGTGTTGGTATATTAAATAAGCAATGGGCTCCATACCTTATCCATCTAAAGACCTTCCCGTAAAAAAAGTTTATAGATCAAAACTTTCATAGTCGTTTTCATGCAAGGAGAGTAGTGTGTCAAATCAGATATCGCTTCGTCTATGATAAAGCAATCTCTGTCAATAGTAGATACGAACAGTAAGACATTTATTGCTTTAACGTGAATTTAATCAATTCTTTTCTGCATTTATTTTACATAATGATGCTTATAATGCATTCTGTAAAAAATTAGTATATACTTCCAAAAAGTTTCTTTACATTTTTAAAATACTAAAGCCAATTATATACAAGTTTGGATGAATTTTTTCTCTTCTTTATTTAAGCAATTAATCATTCATTCCGTTTCGTTTGCCAGGGTAATTGATAAATAAGTTATGACCAAAAAGCAAATTGATATTATAAAGCTACATATTGTAAAAGAATGTTCACATGATAGGATTTGTATAGAAGACATTTTGCTCAAAATTATTTTATGAAGTTAAAATTTACTTTTAAATGGTTCTAAATTCATTGAACCTGAAAAATTAATATACATGTTGTAAATCAATAAAACTATAAAAAGCAACGTTACACTATTCTGAAATTGAAAATGAGTACACTCATTTTTATGAGAAATTTTAAGATTTAAAGAAGCAATAAAAAGTAAGAGATATTTGCAGGAGAAATGGAATAAAATTTAAAAATAAACGCCCTAGATAAAAAGAAAAAGAAACGTTTATTTCATAAACTGCTGTCATAAATATTTCAATATCGAAACAGATGTAAGAACTGCCGCAATGTTTCCAAAAACAGTAGACTAAGAACCGGAGGATTCCCTCTAAAATAACAAAGATATTTTGTAAAAAATAATCTTCTATACATTCTTGAGAAAGCAATTCCCAAGACTTTAAGCATTCCCTGCTTTTTCAAATAAAATGCAAGTGAAATTCGTTTTAATAAATTTAATCAAATATTATTTAAAAATTATCAGGCATAATGTTATTGAAATCAATATTATACACCTTCAATCACCTACAATTTTTTCTAAAATCCATTGTTACTGAAAATATATATACATATATATATAAGAACAAAAATACTCTTTATTATCTTAAAAATTAATGAAAACTGTAAGGGTTCACTAGGATAGAAAATATTATGAAATGATATTTAAAGTTTAATAATATACTTTCTCTCTTCAGATTGTTTTAGCCAAATATTATTGAAGAATTCAATTAACATACAAATTGAATTAAATTTTGTGCACATTAACAAACAAGAATTCTAACAGAAAAAGCAACTATTTATTTTCTAAACGGAATTTCGAGAGTTTCAACTTCATTATTGTCGTTGTTTCTCATTTCTGTGACTAGCAGTGCTACATCAGGTCCATGAATTCATTCACCCTGAAAAATTCCAGTACTAATAGGGGTCTTGAACCAGGTATTGTCTGGTAAGTCCCAAACAAAATAAAATGTGATCAGATGAGGCTTGTCCAGAATATCACTTAGTGCAAATTTCGAAGTGCTTATTGCTTGAAACAAGTCAAAAAATGCCACTGCCAGAACTGCCCCTATCAAGTCTACTGACATCCATGTACATATGAATAGCATCCATGGGGACATTTTGAATTCTTTATAGAGGTACCTGTTTCAAATAGAGCGGCAATTCCATTTGTTTGCTAACTTAGACAGAGAGATTAGCATGAAAGTAAACGTCATCGGAACTCCCGGAAGTATCAATAATCTGCGATAACCTTAGATGTCCTATAAAGCTGGTAAGAAGATTGCCAGGGACAACCTGCCGAAAGGGTTTGACCACGTTTGAGCCTCTGGTGATTGCTCCAGGACACAAAGAATTTTGAAGTACGATTCTGAATACCAAGACAGGAAAGCCGTAGTACTTTACTAAACATGATTTTCTCCTAAGACTTAAAGGCTTCATATCGTCTTCTTGGAACACAATATCCCTCGGGCAGTAACACTGAAGTGAACACCTCAGTACTCCTTGCAGTACTGAGTTGTACACGCTCAAGCTTCTTCGGGTTTGAATCAGAGGCGCAACAAAAGATCCCCATCTTTTGTTCCATATTTCCAAATGGGTATAATAAGAGAAACATTGATATTTCTGAGGGTGGCCCCCTAATCACAGTTCGAGATGTAATTAAGGATTTTAATGCATTTCCTAGCCCTCAGAGCAACATGTTCTATATGATTACTACCCAAAATATCAGGATCCAAAATGATGATCAAATACCTTGAATGTTTCTCTACTTCCAGAGGCTGACTGTTCAACAGAATTCTTGGTCGAAAATTGTTTAGTTTTCTATAAGTGGTGAAGAAACTCACAATAGACTTTGAAGGACTAAAACATAATTTGTGGTTTACAGCAAGGTTCCTCATGTCAGCCAGAGCCAGATTCACACTCTCATGCACCTTCTCTAAATCCGAAAAAAAGAAAAAACCCAAAGAGCTCCAAGAAACAATGTCGTCCGCCGACATTCCAACCTCACAGTTACGAAGAATAATTTATTTCAAATCCTACAATAAAAAGTGTGAATAAGGTCTCAAAACCGAGCCCTAAGGAAAGTCTTGATTTGTTTTATAACTACCTGAGGTTGAGTATTTGAATCTCACCCTAATCTTTCAAAAAAATAAATATACAAGGCAATGGTTTACCACGTATACCAAACTTGTGATACAGTTTGGAAATAAGCGTCCAAATCCTATCAAAGGCCATAGAAAGGTCAAGAAAGGCAGTTACAGTGCGATTTGTGGTTTTCTTGTTATGAGCGTTTCTAAAACAACTGTATTGCTCTATCAGTAGAATTATGTGAGAATTCAAATAAAATGCAAGGCTCCTTAAAATCATTTTCTCCATAGTTTTACATAATACGGAAGTTAAGCATTATACGGAAGTTTAAAACTCTTAGCAGAAGCTGTGTCCTTACTAGGTTTCTTAATAGGAACGACTACAGCTTTTTTTGAATCACGAGGAAGACGATCCAGTCTCCAGAGTCGTTTACGTTTTCCATAGGGACCCAAGTAACAGGATTTGACGGGGAATACTCTCGAACCCAGTAAAGGTATTCAATTTTGAAACTGAAACCGCAGCGCCAAGCTCTTGAATAGAGAGGGCTCTGATGAAAATAGCCGGAACCGCGGGAGACACCTGTGAACAACATTACTCGCCATGGCCTTCACACGCTTCTCATCATTGCCGGTAAAATTCAGGTTACTCGTCAGTTGATATTGCACTCCCCCAAGATTGAATAGTGTTACACTTTTCAACTTGGGACTACTGATACTTTTCACCAGTTTTCACAATTCCCTGTTGTAGGATCTTGAATCCAGACCAACACAGAGCATACTTTATTTAATAAAACATTTTTACAATTAAAACTGAGTTGAAAAGTACTCAGAAACAGCTAGCAATAACAGAACAAAATTATGAAGCTGGACATATTTATGTGCTGTAGTATGAACACCAACAGTCAATAATCTAAGCCTATATTCACTCTTTCATTCATGAAATTTTATACTAAAATCTTTCAACTGAGCAGAACAAGTTAGATGAGCATCTCAAGTTACCATAGTTCACTTTTATCTATAAGGATAGGACGATTGTATGCAAACAGTAACAAAGAAGTCTAATTTATACTTACGTTAATTTTTTTGTCGCTCTACGATTATATTTTAGCACATGAGGACACATTCGAATAAAAATTGCAGTTTTTAATGACATAGTAAATCTTTAAAGCAGATTCCGAAGCGCTCAAGACATTTCCATCCTAGGTGACAATTGAGTTGACTGAGTGACGCAACCTCAGTACACGCAAGAGAAGGAATAGGTTGTTGAGCATCGGGGCCCTTCGCTAGCACAGCAATTCCCTTTTGCATATTTTTTCAGGCGGGTTGCTATGTCTCCTCAGCTTCAGCAGGACAATCGGCTTGTTTCCTGTCATGTTCTCATGGATGCAAAACACATTTTACTAGCTGTTGCCTTAGCCAACATGTTCTCCTGATCTCCCACCAACTGAAAATGTTTGTGCAAATAAATTTGTTACGCCACCGATCACAACTTCCAATGGACAATGAGTGTGAAGTTTGTATTATTATACCCTTCCATAAGTACCAATTTCTCTTCAATTTCATATTGATACACATCAAATAATATCAAATAAGAAAATAAATAATACACATCAAATGAGTTAATCTCATTCTTTCTTAATGGAAACTTATTCTAGATCGATACAAGAGTCATACAATTTCTTCGAAACAAGGCCAGCACTGGTTTTGCTTAACATATACGAGAAATATTTATCCTCGTTAACTCTTGACATCAATAAAACGTGTCACTTAAAGCCATATCTTCAGCTTTTCCTCTAGTAATAAATATTTCCACACTTTGAAAAATATTATTCGTCTAGTAAAGAAGCTTACGCTCTCAAAAAAAAAATCGATTAAAAAAATAACCAAATTACTGTGATCAAACATCGGAAAATTAATCGAGCAACTGCTTGCGCATGATTCATTCAACTGGGTGGGGCCGCTATTGAAGGAACGAGCCACGCGAGGGGAGACACGAACTCACGACCCTCCATCATTATCAGAAAAGGATTCTCTCCGCGATTCTCTCTTGATTGATTTTAGAAATGCCTGCATTAATTTCTGGCCTCGAGATTTATGTAATAAACTAATTTTTAAGCTTCGTGATTTCATGAGGTTTAAAATAATGAAAAACCATATTAAATTAATTATATTAATTCAATTGTTAAAATGTGTGTGTGTGTGAAGAATCATGATTTTAACAATCTAATAACTATTAAGCTTTCTATATTCGTTTTAAAAGTTCCATAATTTCGATTTCTTTTATACTTCTAACAAGACAGTGAATTTCGGACCATAGAAAGTTACTAATTTTGGCAGCTAATAAATGATAGGTACAATCACCATATCCATGGTGATTGTCATAGTGTGTAACATGTGATACAATTTGAAATAATGTCTACTATTTTTAATATCTAAATGTATTTTAAACATGGATCATTATATTTTAAAAAGTTATCGAAATAATTTTCTAACACAATTTAGAAGTAAAATAAAATAAAAATTTGCTTAATTTTTTTCAATATTTCATTTAATTCTTTTTTTTTTTTTTAATGTTTGGCTTTTTAGAGATTTTTACTCTATGTAACTGAAACTGTAAGCAATTTATACTATCGCCCCCGGGAGATGGAGTTTTTGTAATTTAGAAGCACAAATCAAACACAACACCGGGTTGTCATCCCTAAATATATCCTTTCATTTGGAAGACAATGGGACCTGTAGCCAGAAGAACACCAGCCATTTCCTGCTGTTTAACAATGGCGGAGAGCGAACCCAGGACCTTATGTTCCGGAAAACGATTTCCTACCACAAAGCAGCAGTGATTATCGTGTTCGTATATTCCTATTATAAAGATGTCACGCCTACTGAAAGAGGTAAAATTATGCTTTTTTGCAAAAACCAAAGT
Source organism: Latrodectus elegans (assembly GCA_030067965.1). Taxonomy (NCBI): domain Eukaryota; kingdom Metazoa; phylum Arthropoda; class Arachnida; order Araneae; family Theridiidae; genus Latrodectus; species Latrodectus elegans. The sequence continues at coordinate 99,043,064 of CM057811.1, read as the reverse complement.
TATCGGTTATATTCTTAAAAAAAAAATCGAGTGGTTTTTCATCACTCAATGAGCGATAGATATTTCGTGCTCTATAAAGATAAAAAAAAAGGAATCATATTGTACTTAATTGGGGAGAGAAGTTCTCTTATCCTAAGTTTAAAGCGATTTTTACTCTTTAATTTGACGTGATTATGGCACGAAGCAAGTGTTAAGTGATCTGATTGGTTTAAATCATCAAGTGGCTCTCTCTGCTTTCTGTTTAGTTTCTCCAAAAATTCTACACAAAATGAAAACTTTATTTTGTGTATGAATAGTAGAATATATGAATATTTAAAATATATAACTGAGCTAAAAGGAGCGCAGAAACTTTACAGTAAAGCTTTATTTCTTATAATTAATTGAACAGCTAAATCAAATCTCCATAGTTTTTTCACCATTGCATAAACTTTCGTATTCGAAAGTTCGAATGAATTCTATTGAATTCATATTGAATTAATGTTAATAATATTTGAAATTTCTGATTAAATGAAAATGTTTAATAATATAAAACTGTTTGGAAATTTTATTTTATGTTTCAAATACTTTTTCTTCCAAAATTTAATTTATTATAAATTAAAAGTAAATTAGAAAGTACATTTTTAAATTCTTTTACTTTCAAAACTGCGTAAATATAACGATGGAAGAATTTAGAAATTTCTCCTTTATTTAAATATCTAATGTATATTGTAGAAATATTATTTTATATATAATTTATTGTACTGAATTGAAAGTGTTATTAATATCAATTAAAACATTTTACTAATAAAAAAGAATAAATTTTCTCAAATAATTCGAAGCTTTTTAATCTAAATATTTATACAATATAAAACAAACATTAATCTACAGAATATTACTCGAAAATTTGTATTTTTATTTTATTTGTTAAAGTTTTACTGATCATTTTTGATTTGGTTATTGCTAAGTAAAATATTCGTAGACAAACGAATATGTATGAAAATCTCCTATTAGTTTGTATAATACTTTAGAATTTGTAATTAAGAATTTTGTCGCTGGAAACATAATTTACATTCGGACTGTTGTCATTATCACCATCGAAGAAAAAAAAATTAGCAAAAACAAATCTGAAACATGTAATTAATTGGATGAAATAGCTGATCAGATAGATTCTGTGTGATGCATAGTTAAATTGAGTTTTATGGTGAAAATGATAACTCTATCGTTATTACTACAAGTATTCATTTCATTTTGCTTACAAAATTAGTTTGAAGCTTTAAAATGATATTCTAAGTTTATGTGAGAATGCGGTGACTAAATTAAGGACATGAAAATTCCAATCAATATTTTCGGTTAAAAAATATCTTATTAAAGTTTTTTGGCTTTGAACGTTAATTTTAAAATAATGAAAGTAATTATTCATTAAATTATGCATTAGTTTAAATATTACTTGGTTATTGGCTTAAGGAATTTTAACAACATTTTTGAATCTATTTTGAAATAAAGTTTTTATTTGTTTTTACTACTGAAAACAAATCCTAATTAATTTAATAATAAATTTATAATCATTTAAAATTATCAAAATGTTTAATTTGAATTCAATAGTTTAAAAAAATAAATATTCAAGTATTTTTGATTCACTATACCATAACTAGCTTTTACATGTACAATATTATTGACTGAACAAATATTCATGGATTTATTCATTTATTTATTTATTTTGTCTTTCATATAAAATGGTTACAATTTGCAGTTCCTTATGAAATTCATAGAGAAAAATTTGAATTAATGAAAAAAATGCTTAAAATAAAATAACATTTTATGATGATTAATAGCTTATCTAATCTTGTATTTTTAAAATCATTTTCATTTTCCAATTTTATGTTATGTTATGTCCATTTTTATGTTATTTTTTTCCAATTTTATGCTTCTTTTCCATTTATTCACGAGTTCTGATGCTGTGCTTTGAAAGCATTCGGGCCCATGGACCTGGTTTGACTTTGATGTCAACCAGGAGAGATAAACCACACACAACACAATAAAAATCATTTTACTCGCTAAGTATTTGATTATTAATATATGCGATACACACAAAAGCATGGTTTAACAATTTTTTTGAAATTTGTGAAAAAATTATTTATTAGGTTTCACCTGCTATTCAGTTACAATTGACTGATTTTTTTTTCTTTTTTTTTCAAAAATGTTTTAACATTTGAAATAAATTTATATATGCATGTATGCATGTATTTTTATTTAATGTTAACAATCCATTTTGAAAATTATGTCAAGGGCTAAATCTAATTCCTAACAAAGAAAAAATCCGAATTTATTCTGTATTTGTTTCACTGTATATCAATAATTAGTCATTTTTGCCACATTCTTATAAAAATTTTCAAACACTTCTAGATAACCAATAATTCATAAACTTCAATTACTGAGTTTTGATTATTTAATTATTGAAAATACTATTTTTTTCACGAATTATTCTTCCTTTAAATTACACAATAAAAAGTTTTATTAATTTAGTACAAATAAATATTGTCTTTATTATTGATGGATTTGCATTTTGATATTCAATATCCAGAGGATGACTGTTCTCTTAGTAAATTTCCTACATACTATGCTCCTAGAATATTATCGTCTGTTTAAAAAACTTGTCCCATAATACAGAATAAATAAGTGATAATTCAAGATGGTAGCAATTTTTAGGATGAATATAATTTTAGTATAGAATTTAATTACATAGATATCTTATACCTTGATTCTTTCATTGTATCAAATCAAATTAATATTAATTTCTTTGTATAGAAAATTTCAAAGCCTTATTGATGTTAATTAATTTATTACTGGCTCTAGAGTCAAGAAAAGTAAAAACACTTTATATATATATATATATATATATATATATATATATATATATATATATATATATATATACATAATAAAATACGATTTTATTTTTTTTAAGTATTATTCTTATAAACACTAATGAGAATGCAATATACTATATAAATTTTAGTTATTATTCTTTTCTTTTAAATTAGGTTATACTTACCTACCTACCTTGAGCTCGTTTCCCTGAGAACAGCCCAGATTAAAACCGATTTGGTACCTTTAACTCACCACTTTTACAAGGGTAGAAAGCCGGGACTTTCTCTGGCACTTTCCTGTGATAGGAAATCCAGCATTTGCCTTGCCTCTGGCTACCTGAAATGCCTCACGTTTGTAGCGGGCAACAAGACCTTCCTCCCTCTGTCCTAAATGCCATGGACACCATGCTTCTCCTGAGATTATCCTGAATTGTATGAATACTATGGGACGAAATCTACACTTCTCCCCTCCTTGTCATCGATTTCCTCTCTGTCAACGAATTCCTAGATTTGTTCAGACTCCGTCAGACCCTTGGAGATAAGCAACAACAAATTAGATGAAGGTATCTTCAGAAGAGCAGCGCTCAAAAATAGTAATTCAACTACACTTGCTTTGCTCTGATCAAAAGCAAGACCTAAATATGAAATATTTTTTATCTGTAGACAATGAATTTATTGATTTTGGAAATGAAAGATTTAAAAGCGTGCGATATTTTATGTAAATGTCATCATGTACTTAATGTTAAGTACCATGATAAACTCATCGTACTTTATGCTTTCATGGACTATATGATTTATAAATTAAAAAATGGTTCAGCTGTGACTTTAACTAAGACTACATGCCTTAATGTGTGCGATCAAGATCTAAATTTTGCAAAATGTGTGCATTAAAATGCATATTAGTTTTTTATTCTAATATCTTGTGGTATTTTTTATTATTTTTATAGTAGTCTTATTTTGTATAATTAAATTAATTGTTAACTCAAAGAAATTGAGAACCATTATTAATTTGATATCTTAAAAATAAAAATTTCTGTGTACATATTCTTATTTTTTTCTGTATGAAAAATTGAATAAACTTTTTGTTATAATTTAGCATTTTTTTTGCCAATTTCATTTTTAGTTTCATTGAAGTTATTTTCAGTTTACATCAAAGTTGGCGAAATAAAATAATTCATAAAACAAGATTCATTTGCTGAACCATTTGTAATTCAGTTTTGTTCAAGAATAATCTGTAAATATATTTGTGTTACTATCAAAAATAAATAGTTTAAAATAAATAAATGAATTTTTCAAAAGAACTCATTTTACTTATCAAAAATATTGATGTATTGTTTGAATAGTGTACAATTTGTTCTACTGGTAATGTTTGTTAAAGTTAATTTTGTACTTAATGGGCCCAAAGTAAACTAAACTGAAAAATAAATAGTGTGACGATTTTTTCTTGAGAGTCCTACTCTCACATGTAAAACTAAATAGATATAAAAAAAAGTAATAAATGACTGAAAATTTTTCTGGATATTGAATGTAATTTAAAAACCACAAAAATTGTCCAAATCAATTACAATGTCACTTTTAATTATACTGTTATATTATTGAATAAAGAAATCATATGTTTATATTGTAATTGTCAAAAGAAAAAAAAAATACATAAATTCTTAAAATAAAGAATTCAAAACCTAATTTCTGTACTAAATTGTCAATATAAAAAAAATCAGCAATTCTTCCATAAAAGATTGAAATTCACTCTTTTTTCTTTCTTATTTACCCCTTTAAACGATTTGTTGTTACTCTCCTTAAAAGGAGTGGTTTAACCGCAAGTTTCTAAAGAACTCCATCTGAGTGAAATCCAATCGATTTTTTTAAGTGTACATGTTTGGTCCTTTTTAATAATTTTCTGTAATTATTTTTCATTTGCATTCAAAGGAACCATGAGTTAATTTAGAAGGGTTTTATTATATAATTTTTTATTTCGTCTAAATTTAATTCCTTATTCTTAAGCAAATACTTGAGACTAGAGATATTTCGGATGAAATAATGTAAAATTTACTAATGAGATTGGAGACTCCTTTTAAATGATCTAGAAGTAATTGCTGAAACACTGCTATTGGTTTCAATTCCTTCCTAAAACGACACGGCTTTAGTTCTTGCATTGTCAGAAATCGCATTTATGTATGGTGGACAGTCATTCATTCCGGTTCACTAAAATGTAGTTCATTGAAACTCCGATGGCAACATTCACGAAGTATTTACCGTGTGGAAAATGTTGAAGAAATGAAAATTCGTTGCTTCAAAAACATACCCAACGACTTACACAAAAAGTTTCTGTATAGTAAATAATACGTTTAAAAAATTTTGAGTTTTTTCTATGAAAAGCATTGTTAAAAGTTTTTTCTTCTGAAACGTGACGACCAAGATGATTCAACGTAACTAAGATTAGCAGTGACTGTGAGCTGCTTCTTGGGCGGCCAACAGAGGAATGCGCATTGGGCAGCAGACCTAAGATGGAAAGCTATCGGTGGGAGTGCGTCCTCACTGCAGGGGGAGGCTCGTGCGTTGACTTCGGGCGCTCCTGGCCTGCAGCCAAGGACTGCGTCTCTCCGGCGTCTGTGCTCAGTACGTGTGTGCTTGCGTGCCGAGGAGGAGTATTGATGTAGCGCGGCGTATCTCTGGGGGTCTTCGAAATACTGGTTAATAAGAATCAAAATTTGGCGAATATTCAGATCATTGACACTTTTAATAGGCAACCTTTTTAAAAAAATTTGGCGACAATAAATGTCGGGCTTTGAAATTTGACCTTAAAAATTTTAGTCCTTTTCGGAATTTTAATCCGAAATAGTTTAATGACTTTTCATTACATTTTTATTTTAATTTGTTGATTTTTCCTGGTGAATTGAATGGGAGTTCACAAGAAAATTCTCCGAAAGGACAAAAATGCATTAATTACTTTTCGTCTTAATTTTGTCATTGTTCTCCTTTGCTTTCCAGCTTATAATTTCTTTCAATAAAAAATAATGAAATGTGCATTAGCTTTAGATTCTATAATTTACAAAAGATTCCATTCTCCAAAACGTTTAACTAAAAAGCGTTGAAATTTTAATTAATTGTTTCTAAAATTAATTTTTTAATTTCTGAATATTTTGGAGAAAATAATTGAAATAAATATATATTGTTGGAAAATAAGGTGAATATAAATGTAATAAAAACATATTTACTGAAATATGGGTAATTGTTGGGAATATTAAAACAAAGAAATATCGATTGAAATTATTATTCTTCAATTAAAAATTTTTTGAGTTCCAAATAAAATAATATTAATCCAATAAATATATCTATAAACTTAATTGTATAGGTTAATTATTGTATAAATTAAATTTTTATTATTCATACTTTCTTTTTAAAACATTTTTAAAAATAATTATAATTTTTCTAAATCATAACCTCAAACTTGAATAACTCAATCATGATTTATAAATTGCAAAATGCAGCATTTTACTTGATTAAGATACGATGTCCGTTTACTAATTAAGGTTGATATGCATTCATAGAGTTGGAATGTTGAACTGCCAGAGGATTCAAGTATTTAATGAGAATGTATCATTGATGTGCCAGCTTTGCATCAGATGTGAATGTCTTTCTTTGATCAAGTTGCATTTCCCCATTGTGTGTCTATGATTACTTTTATGAATTAAATTATAGAATAATAATTATTATTAATGATTATTCCAGTCACACATTAAATGTAAGATCCTCATAAATGTTTTCATTCTTCGATCAAGTAATCGTTTCACTACGTTCTGAATTAAAGGAAGACAATATTGTGCAATATATAATGAGAAATAAATACGCAATGAATATATTAAAATATTTTTATAAATATATTGCTGTCCCTCCCATATCTATGACAAATAAATGTATGAAACAAAATTCTTATGTTCAATCTTACATAATTTATGTAAAACAATTTAAAATAAAATTGGATTGATATTTTACGTCACCTGCATAATGTTCCCTAAAGAATAATATTCTGTTAGTCAACAGCTAAGTATTAGATGCATACATTTAAAGTTAATTGTACCATTTTTAAACTATACTATTTTGAATAATATAAAGTATACAATTTAGTTTTGCATTTAATTTTTCTATTTTGCATGTTACAAACAGTTTCATTATAGAAAATATTGTGTAACTGATGTTTTAGTTATTCTCTTACTGAGATAGCATTGCATCTCAATAGCGATTCTGTGCACGATGCCAAACATAACTGAATTGCAAGATTCTCTTTATTAATTTACAATAATATTGTATTCAAAATAATTAGATTGTAACATTTAATCTATTACTTTAAAATCAGTAAATTTTGTAAGGTAATTGAATTGTATTTATTTAATACAGAGTAAACAAGAAAGTTCTTGACGTTTTTAATGACCCTTAAAGAACATGACCTACAGAAAGTGTACCCTCAATCGTCATCGGCGTCCAGAACCTTCTGCCAACGTATCTTCTTGGACGAAAAAAGTCCGTGAGTGCTTCACTGGCGAAGAAATTTCCACGAAGATGATTTTCCATTCAATGGAAGAGAGGGTTATGATGCAATATCAGATGAGTAAGGAGGGTATCCCAGAGTCTCCCAATCAAGTCGCTGTATAGTGTCCCTGGCCAAACCGCGTGACATACAGCTATTGGTCAAGAAGAGTACATCCTTGCGATTAACCAGTGCTGTCTGCTTCTGTTGCACACGTTCCAATTGCATGTCCGCTCTGACCGTTTATCCCGTTGGCAGTAGCTCACAGTGAACCACTTGACGACTACACCAGACATCAGCTTCATCTCAGAGGGACAAATCTCCCGATACTGAATATGTAAAATGAATTCTTGCCATACTTTCAATCCTAGAAATATCCCCAAACGCTTGGCATATTTGGTGACTTTCAAATTAAGTAAATGTAGCAAGTTGTAAATAGTGTTTAAAATAACATTTATTGATAATTTTGCTGAAAAGAGTTAATAAAACTGAATTGTAACGTTTAACAAGTCTAAGAACAAAGAATCTCAATGTTTGTATTTTTCACTTTCGAAGTTCTAAATGAAGTTTTATCATTACTATTATTACAGTAATCTTGAGCTAACGATGTAAAGTAACTGAATCGCGTGACTTCAAACATTTCCCTAACCTGTCATTCGTGTACATATTAAACGACTTTTTATTTATTTATTTTAAGCAAAGAATGTTTTTTTACGTCTTGTGCCATCTAGGCTGACAATATGAGGTGCGCTGCTTCACTTTTTCATATTGAACCATTTTTGATGTGGAGTCCGACTGCTTCAGTACACACATGCTATAGGGACCCGTTTATAGGGTAGGAAATCATTTACGCCTCATTCATACACAGAAAGGACAAAGGCAGGATAGATAGAGAGAGAAAGTACATCTATTCCCGAACCGGGATTTGAACCCAAGACTTTCCTATCAGCAGTCAGGCACTCTAACCACTAAACAGGGTAGTCGGCAAAGAGTGTTTTTATTGTTTTATAAGAGATTCAGAAACCACTATTTAACTTCTCTACAAACTAGGTTTCCTTGTTGAATAATTTAAAAAACATATGTAGTTTGGCGAAAGTTTTGTAACATATTCTACGAATTGGTTTTAAAAATGAATGCTATTTATATCATTTTAAATAAGAAGGAATTTTTTAATGTTTTTGTTAAATTAAGGTTTTTTACATGCTCGGAATGAATTTGACATTGAGGGAGATGATTTGGTTTGCATGATACTTTCCTGGCATTAATCCAATTATAATTACAGTTTAAAAGGAATCATGAATAATTATCAAGGCTGGAGCAAGTGTTGAAGAAGAAGATGCCCATTCAGCTAATAACTCGGATGAGCTCTGGTGAACATAAAAGAACTGATGTCTGCTATCATGTGCAGATTTTTCTGAATTGCTTTAGCTTATCGGTTGGTCTGACCACTGAGGACTGCCGGCTAAAAACGAAAATAACAAGTTGTTGTAATGTATTTTAACAAAAGGCTATGCAAAAAATATCCTATGATTATCTAAAATTCTTTCTTTCAATCAAGAATGAAAGAGTGAAGAGACTGTACCAGAGTTGAAGAGGATTTTTTGTCTCATAATAGAGCATATTATGTTTTCAGCTGCTTATTCATCGAAATTATTAAACACGGGTAACAGTTGTTTCATACTTTTAAACAATGTAACAAGACCAAAGCTCTACACCAGCGGAGGAACGTAATTATCTATCATAACACTTCGACTTCAAAATAACACAAGAACAAAACCTTTCTTTTGAAAAGTCTACTATGTTCCACCCCAGGTTTCACGCATAAAATTTAGATTAATCACGTACAAATTGAGAAACAGCATTCTGAATACGTTGAAATGAAATTAGTGTTTCCCAATTTTCTCAAATAAACCTCTCTTGAACAATAGTTTTCTTCATAAATTCCCTCATATTTTTCGGTTTTTAATACATAACATAATTAAAATCCTAATAATTGTAAATAAGACACTCAAAGTTGATAACTTAACAAAAATTCTGAGGAAAAAATTTCCAATATGGTTCATTAGATTTTGCACTATTTTGTATGGATACTGTTTTCCTTTTGAAACTTCCAATAATTTCAAGAGGTTTATTTGGACTCCACTGAGGATCATTAGACTGTCGATGTACTTTTGCTTTGAAACTTTAAATATTGAGAAATTTGAGTCTAGAACATTAAAACTGGAAAGAAAGCAATCGAAAGGACATGTTAAATTTTTTATAATTCCTTCCTAAAAAGTAGTATTACTTTTATTTCCTTCCATTGGATTTGTCCTTAGTTTCAATAGAAAACAATTGACGCAATGAAAAATGTTTTTGAGAAAAAGAGTCATTGGAAGTTCAATGAATATCAAGTTGCTTGGCTCATACTTATCCCACATAGTAAATTGCAGTTCAAATGCTGTGCATAGATGCTTGTGATTTCAATGTGATAAAAACAAATTTAAAAACATGGTTTCAACACACACTTTTGTTAAATGCAGAATATTGCACTGAAAAATATTATAATCATGGAATTAATGATACTGTCTGCAACGTATCCTATTGATGTAGCAATAATTATAGGACTACAGTTTAATATTAATTATAACAATTAAAATTAAATTTATGAATTTAAAATTAAATTAATTTTAATGAAATAATTCAGAAATTCAAATAAAAATGGTTTGAACTAATAAATTAAAATGATGTCGTTTTTAATAAAAAGATGCTCGAATAGTTCTTTTGACAACCTCAAGAATGTCCTGTTGAGCTTCTTTTAATGAAATATTCAGAGCAACAACAAATATCAAGTGTAGTGTTTAGCTGCCTCATACAATTACAATTGAAAGAACTGCACAGCAATCAATATTCTGGCTTTCTGTTTGTTCATGGGTATGAGCCTTATTTCAAGCATGAACATCTTCAGTGAATTAGAACCTCTTTTGTGTAATTAGCTAGGTTCATTACCGAATTGTCCGCCGGAGAAAAGATTGAGTATGGAGGGAAATATCAAATCAGAAATTGTTGTTGAATAGAAATTTTTAAAAGTCACAATTGACTCTTGAATGTGTTCAACTAAACAATTTTGCAGGAAATCTGAGTAGCATTGGCAGAATACAGCCTTCTGTATTCTATTTGAAAATGTCAAATACTAATGATTATTCTGTATTAATTAAAGATTTCAAATTTAGCATGACTGGAATTTTGGTATCACCTTCAAAGTTAGATAGTCACAACAGTCTCTTTTATTGGGCCCATAATCCAGAAGGCAGAGTAATTCATTTACACTCTTGAATCCATGAGAAGTTCCGGGGCAGACAGGATCCCCAGACGAATTGTTTCAAGAGCTTCCGGAATCATACTGGAATGATATCACTAAGCACCGAAAACTGAAACATGATGACTTCTCCATTTACCACAATTAGGAGAATTCTTTCTAGTGGCATCGTTAGAAACACTGATAGCTGCCATCCAACAACATGCAATATCGTTTAATGATATGAACAGTTTGGTTCTCATTCTGCATGATGGCATATACTTTGAGCATTTTCAATTTCTGAGTAAGCAACCTTCTGTTAGTCAAATAAAAGAATAAAAGGTCTTCTTTAGTCTCCTAGAATTATTGTAGGAAAATTATTTTAGCTTAGTCACACGTCTTCCTCATTCGTTCATAGAAATTGTCGTTTTTAATGTGTTTTTATCAGATTTTGAAGCATCCATTATTAAGTTTGAAACTTGACTTTTAGACCACATTATGTATGATGCATTATAAAGGGAATTGTCTTTCCCAAATTCTTTTATTGGGTGATTATTGCATATTTTTAGTTGTCTATTTCTGGTCACCAAATTAGAATTGATGCCACTCAACATCGCCAATTCCTCATCATTTTGAAGTACTGAAAAGAGAAGAGGGAGGATAACTGAGATGACTTTCACAAGTAAAATCAATAAGGACATTGGATGATAAGCAACTTTTTAATAGGACTTTATATCAGAAGCTCTTTCCATACGACTCTTGGGACGGATATCGGACCTTGATCCCTTCACAAACTGAATGACCGTGAAACTCATGCTTTATACATTTTAATACAAGAATTTCAGCTACTTATAAATAAATCATTTTCTCTTGGAAATCTTTTCATATTTATGTTATTTATTGTTGTAGCTTCATTGAAATTTATTTTCTCACTTGACTCTTTTGGACTCATAAATTTCATCTGATGAATTACATATTTTACTCTTTTCAAATCATTCCGCAAATATTCTAAACCAAGATTTTCTTATCTAATTCCCCTATTCTCATCAATTCTATACCGGATTTGGTAGACTAAATTTTTCAGTCAGTTCTCTTCCTATCATAAGAGAAAAATTGGAAATTCCAAGCGAATTTTAAAATAAAGGGCAGGACGTATATTCGTTTTCTGTGGTCAGATGGATTCGATTCTTCGTTCCGCTATTATTTTGCTTTATTTAGCGTAACAATATACGACTACCTCTCCCTTATATAAAATTCATTATTTTACGTATTCATATCTTTTTTAATACATTTATAGCTTAATAATACGAACTTCCAATAAATACGTTTATTAAAAGATTTAAAAACTGATTTTACATGTGTACAATGTTTTTTTAGAACTATCAAACAGAGAAAATATGAAATCAAAATTTTTGTTTAATTACGTATGAACTTATTATATTAAACATAAGTGAGTTATAAATTTTCAAAAAATCTATAAAATTTTCAGCTAGGAGCTACAATATTGCAGAAGTAAATTTTTAATTATAAAAATGAAGAATTTTAGTTTCTAATTCCCTTTAAAGTTTCTGCGCTTATCAAATACCTTCATGTGTTACTTATAACTTTTTATAATGGTATCAGGTTCATCGGGGAGGAAGTTCTTGGGTTTGATCACAGCCACTAGAGTATGGATGCTTTCTGAGACTTTTCAAACAGTTGCTTGGGTGTATTTTGGGTTTTTTCCCTCGTGACTCCGGACTCAAAATCTATAATAAATCCTGCTTTTGTGGGAGAATACTATGGCTGACCTTATGATAGTTTTCAGCAGTTACACTTGGGGATTTACAATATAATACACAGAAGAAAAAAAACAGTATCAACTGAAATGTTTATTTTTTAAATCTAGTATTTCTTTGATTTTACGTCATACACCATAAATTTAAAAATTAAAGAATGACGTTAAGAAATTAATTAAATTCTCTAAAAGAAATTAAAAAAAATATACACTTGCAAACCAAATGTTATATAACCTTGAAAATGAAGTTTCCTATATATATATGTATATATATATATATATATATATATATATATATATATATATATATATATATATATATATATATATATATATATATATATGGGGACTTCATTTTCAAGGTTATATATATATATATATATATATATATATATATATATATATATATATATATATATATATATATATATATATATATATATGTGGGGTACTCTGAAATTTTTGAGAACGCCCAGACGAGAATTTACAAAATAAAAATAACGGTTTAATTTTACAATACAAAATATTTTAACACAGAAGACGATTTTTTACTTACTTCAACTTGCTTAGCGTAGAATAAATTTTAAACAGAAGAGAAGTTGACGCGAGAAGATTTTCGCACTATGATTTTCTACTTATTTAAAGCAGGATTAAATCAATAAGAATGCGTTCAACGGTTGCAATTAGCATTTGGTGATGAATTTCCAGGTCGTGCTACTGTATTCAGATGGTTTAGAGAATTTAGAAGAGGTCGCCATTTTCTTCAGGATGAAGAACACACAGGAAGGCCGCCGCCGGCAGTAATCCCGGATAATGTGTCTGCCATACGAAAAATGTTAATGAATGATAATTGCTGTACCTATCAAATGATACAGAAGGAACTTAACATTGGATCCGTAACCATACACAAAATCATTCATGAAGAATTACATATGACAAAAGTAGTTTGCCGTTGGGTTCACCATAATCTAACTGAGCACCAAAAAGAGGAGCGTGTCAGATTCAGTAAACAAACTCTTAAACTGCTAAATAATTGTGGCCACCACATCATTTCTAAAATTGTAACAGGTGATAAAACATACATACCGTTTTTTGACGTTCCAACACGTCAAGAAAGCAAAGTATGGGTCTTTGAAGATGATCCCACGCTGACAATGGTGAAAAAACAACGCGCACTGAAAAAGTGATGTATGCCGTTTTCTTCAGAAGTACGGGATTGGTGAAAGCCATCAAGTTGGAATGACAAAAGACAGTAACAGAAACTGGTATACCACTAAATGTTTTCCAGAAATTCTACAAGAACTGAATGTTAGGGGACTAATGCTTCACAATGACAACGCATCTTCACATACAGCCTGATTAATAGTTGAGTTTTTTAAACAAAAACAAATTAAAGTGATCAAACATCCGCTGTATTCACCTAATCTAGCTATGTACGACTTTTGGTTATTCTTTAATCTAAAAAGAACTGACGTGAACATCGTTTTCATTCAGAAGAAGAAATTGATGAGGCTATAAATGCATTTTTTCATCTATTCTAAGAAATGAAAGGATTGAGGCATTTAATCTGAGGAAAATTCGTCTACAAAAGTGCATTGATGCTGGAGGAGACTATTTTGAACACACCTAAAATTTTGTAAATATAACTTTAAAAACCTACTTGTATCTCAAAAATTTCAGAGTGACCCTCGCTCACAGTGAAACATACATCACATACTTGTAAAAAAATAAAGTCAGAAATTTATTCTTATATATATATATATATATATATATATATATATATATATATATATATATATATATATATATATATATATATATATATATATATATATATATATATAAATTTCCGACTTCATTTTTTTTTACAAGTATGTGATGTATGTTTCACTGTGAGTTAAGTGTTGTGAAAAGGAAACAACATTTACAAGGTTGCAAGATTTTGGTGTGATAGCCAAAATGTTTTGTTTCTTTAATAAAAAGAATTTTATCCGCGTAGATACTTTTAATTTTTTTTAAAAAAAATAATTCATTTTTAATAGAAATTAAAGGAATAGAATTATTTGGTATGTTTCTATAGTTTCAAAATTTTTATAAAAGAAAGTTTTTTTTTATATTTTTATTCAATTTTGCCTACGATTTTATAATTTAATGATATTGCTTTGTATCTTACATTTGTGGCATCATAAATTTACGACCCACGTCTCTGTTATTAAATTCGCGCGAAGTAATTAAAGGAAAAGAAGAAAGGGATCGAATGTAAACATTGTTTCAATGATTTTTAATTGACAGTTATAAAATATTTCGTTATTCTTTGCTCCTGTCCAGCATCCGTTATTTATGTGTTACTAAGCATTGACATTGTTTGAATTTTTACTCTAAATCTTTGTTACAATAAAAATGCGTGCACCTATGAAGAAAACTAACGCACTCGATGAGTGTTAAATTTTCCTAACTCGTTTTCAATCTTAAGTAAGTCTTTTTTTGGTATTTAATTGAGAGAGAAAAAGATTCTCGTCACACTCGATTCACTTCAGTCTTTTTGTAACATTCATTTTAATTCCTTAGAATGATTAAAATTTGCGAAATAAAATAAAAATTCCCGTGCTCTGGATGTGTGTGTAATTCCACTTAATATTTGTAAATCTTACGCATTAGTCAAAAATTAGCAGTTTTGTATTATTAAATATTTTATTCTTAACTTAATGTGATAAACGTTTTACAAAATTCAATTTAAAATGGATTTTATAAGTTAAAAAAAAATTATAGTTATTTTATACGTAAGAATGTTTAGCACTTTCTGTTCACCACGTAAAAAATAATTTTAATGTTATGGCGAAAATTATTATTTATAGCTTTATTCGTGAAATTGTTTGAGTTTTTTAATTCCGTTTCTTCTGTTCTGTGTGTCCCTATCTATCACACAAAATATTGGTTTGAGTGTATATGTATACATTTATTTTTTAAACATCAAATAAAAAGCTTTTATTAATAGATTTTCGAAAACTCTGCTTTAGTTATAATTTCAGATTAGTTATTTATTTTAAAGATGAGTTATTTATTTCTTCATTTATTTATAAAAATAATTAGTAAAGAAGTCCTGGATTTTGTCAAAATTGTTTAGGAAATACCGGTATTCTGAAGAAAAATTTTATAGCATTTCTTTTATAGAAAAAAATAAACTAACACAAACTATTTGAAAAATATTATTCATTTGATTTTGAGGCTAAAGATATTTTAAGACGTCAAATAATTAAAATTACAATACGAGGAGAGATTTCAAAATTTGCATATTCTCGTCAGCTATGTAAAATATGTGTAAGTTATGAGATCAAAAACAATCTAAACATTTTTATGAAATATCTATACTCTCTATCTTATTTCTCTATTTATATTAGATTACAATTGTCAGTTACAGCAAATATGTATATTGTTATTATTATATTGGTAATTGAAGAAAATATGTTACTAAAAACGTTTTACAAATATTTTTTTAGTTTTATAAAGTTATAAATAAAAACACGTATATTTCACATAAAATACTTCCACTCAGAGATTAAAACAATATAAATTTTGTCAAAATATTTGTTTCAGTGACAAATTAATATAACCCCATTAATAAAGCAAAACACCTTTATATTTCTTTGTAACAAGTAGTACCGAAAAATTTTGATTATTTTAGTACCACTTCACATTCCTGGAAGACAGTTCATTCTAACAGACCCACCTTGGGCATGGATGTTTGTAGTGGTTCGGAATCCACTTTAAGCCGTAGGTTCCGGTCTAATTAGCCCTCGTGTGCAAAAAATGACCGTTGAGCGACAAACAAACAAACATTCTAACAGACAATTTAATCCCTAAATATTTTTATAATTCTTGCTGTTCGCGCATGCGCGCACGTCACGTGATATTGTTTAGAATAGAACAGATGTAGTTTAGAAATTGATGAGAACGGTTAAGTTTCTCGAGCGGGAATTAATCCCCATATCCTTTGTTATGTTTGTCTGTGTCTGAAATAAATAATTTTAAAAAGACACTGGTCCGTCGTTGAATAATTATTATATATTCTTTACACATCTCTTTAACATAAATACCGAACATAGTGGTCCGTCGACCCCGCAGTCGTACCAACGAATTATGGATAAACTAAATCGACTAAAAGGATCTATCAAGACCTCGATAACGAAACTCGAAAATTTTGTGAAAGAATTTTCTGAAACGGATTTATCTGTGGCACAACAGTGAGTGAATTGGAAGTTAAATCTAAAAAGTTGGAATACTCCAAAACCGCATTGATCACATTCGTGAGGAGTATTACGATTTACCGAATATCAGTGAAATTCCAGATGTCGAAAATGACTTGGAAGATATTGAAACAAGACTGGAAAATTTGGAGGTAAAGTTTAAACTATTTATTGATTCATTTAAGAACGTAAATTATTCTAACTGTTCGAATACTTCTTCATCAGAATGTTCTGATTCGAAAGTGAAAGTTAAACTACCCGAAATACCACTCCATATTTTTACTGGAAAGTATGAAGAGTGGTCTAATTTTAAAAATCAATTCGAACATCTTATTTCAAATAATGAATATTTAAATGAAACTCAAAAATTATTTTATTTACGTGCATCATTAAAAGGTGATACAAAACAAATAGAAACGTCAGATGATTCATTTGAATCTTTATTCGCAGCTCTGACTGAGCGTTTTGAGAATCGCCGACTTTTGGTCGACACTCATATTCTTGCCATTATTAATTATGGCAAAATACAATTTGAATCATCTAAAGAATTAAGAAACTTGGTTGACTGTTTGAAAAAAAATGTAAGAGCTTTAAAAGTATTGAATTACGAACAAAATTCTTTATCGGATGTTTTACTAGTAAACATCGTGCTTCAAAAGCTCGATAAAGAAACAAGAAAACAATTTGAGTATTCGTTAAAATCAACTCAAGTTCCTGAATATGAAACATTAATTTCATTCTTAGAAAAAAGAAGCTCAATTCTTGAGAGCGTAAATCGCAATCCTCTTTCGAAAATATAAAACAAATTCTCACCCCCATCTAATAAAACAAAATCTTTGATGACTAACGCTAACGATAAACCTAAATCGAAATTTTGTTGTGCATTGTGTAATCATGATCATTCTTTGAATAAATGTCCAAAATTTCAAAAATTAGATGTTAACAAAAGATACGAAATAGTAAAAGAGAATAATCTCTGCACTAACTGTCTTAATAAAAATCATAAACCTAGTTCTTGCTTTTCTAAAATGTCTTGTTTAGTGTGTTCTAAACGCCATCATTCAATGCTTCATCGCGAAAAAAGTGTGGCCAAAAATGGCGACGCTGATAGTTTGACAATCGAAGAAAAAGGCAGGTGGTACTTTTTTTGCTCAAGCGAAACGAATTCATCGGCGCCTAAGAATGATATAATAAATAAAAATGAGACTGTTTCTTCTTTTCAGTCTTTGAGTAATTCATCTGAAAAAACAATTCTGTTTTGCTGAGTACGGTCTATATTTTATTTGAGGATAAATTTAAAAAGAAAATTAAATTACGATGCATATTGGACTCTGCCTCGAATATTAATTGTTTAACAAATGAATGTGCTGATATACTCGGAATTAAAAGAAAAATAATTAATGCTCCTGTTTCTGGGTTAAATGGGTTATCTTGCAATATAAAATCAAAAATAAATACAGTTATTTCAAATTACGAAGAAAGTTTTGTAGAAAATGCAGACTTTTTTTATTGTTCCGAAAATTACAGATTTAACACCAGCTTCTCGTTTGGATATTTCTTTAATCACTTTGCCTAACTTTATTGAACTTGCTGACCCAACCTTTTTACAAACCAGGAAAAAATACATGGACTGATTGGTGCTGAATTATTTTTAAAATTCTAAAGAACAATACATTTAATGTTGATAATAAACTCCGGATGTGTGATTCTGTGTTTGGTTGATAGCCACTGGTACTCTAAGCAATACCCAATCTTTAATAAGGTATTGTGTTGTCTTGTCAAAGACTTCGAAACGATAGATAATACTTTGAAACAATTTTGGGAGCTCGAATCTATTGAATAAAACACGAAGACCCTAAAATTTCAGAAGGTGATAAGGCTATGGAGATATTTGAAGAAACAACTACCTTTCAAAATGGCTGTTACCAAGTTGAATTACCATGGAAGAGGGATCGGAAAGATTTAAAATTGAACAATAATTTTATTGTTGCAAAAACGTTTGCAGAGTTTACAAAAAAGACTTTGTACAAATCCTGAGTTACGCCTTCAATATAATGATACTTTGAAAGACTATCTGAAGCAAGGAATAATAGAACGGGTTGACGAAAACGAAGCTCAAGTCGTAGACAAACCCATATATTATTTACCACATCAAGCAGTCTATAAAGAAGATAGACTTACGACTAAAATCAGAATAGTGTTTGACGCCTAGCTCACACGATAATGATGAACTTTCTCTGAATGATTGTCTATGGACTGGCCCTAATTTGAACCCAAATCTCTTTGATCTACTTATTCAATTTCGATTGAATAAAATTGCCATCTCCTCTGATCTAGAGAAAGCTCTTCTGCAGGTTTCCTTATCGGAAAAGGACAGAGATGCAGTGCGTTTCTTGTGGTTTGAAGAAGCAAATGGAAAACGCCATCTCCAAATTTACAGATTCAACCGTTCTTTTCGGAGTAAATGCCAGCCCATTTCTGTTGTCAGCTACCATCAAGAAACATTTAAAAGGATTTAAAGATAAATATCCAGTCACTGTGGGACTATTAGATACAAGTATCTACGTTGACGACTTTTTATCTGGTGGAGACAGTCTAAATGATGTTCTTGTAATTTCGTAGCTAAAGCCATAATGTCTGGAAGCCAATATGAACTTGAGGAAATGGATCTCTAATGATTGTGAATTGATGGAACAATGGAAGAAAGAAGAATTTGATGTGCAATCTCCTCAGAAATCTATTAGTCTGGCATCAAATTCCACAAAGGTACTTATTTAGCTTGGGACACAACAGAAGATTATTTAATCTTTGACATCCAAGGTTTGATGAAAATTTTATCTGACCGAAAGGACACCAAAACGTTTCATTTTTACAAGCCATTGGAAAAATCTTTGACCCGTTGGGATTATTGACTCCATTTACAGTTAGAATTAAGTGCCTGTTACAAGAATTGTGGCTTCGGAAAATCCAGTGGGATGAACCATTACCTCCTGATGTCCAAAAGAGTGGTTTCAATGGTGCAATGAGCTGCCAAACTTGGCACAATTAAAGATTCCAAGATTAACTATACCCTGTATTACAGATTCAACTGTGATAGAAATACACACTTTCTGTGATGCTAGCAAAAGGCATATGGTGCTGTTGTCTATTTACGAGTAATAAATGGAAATGAAATTCAAGTGAATCTAATAGCATCAAAGAGTCGAGTTACTCCTCTAAAGAAAATTTCTCTGCCTAGACTTGAACTTCTTGGAGCTTTGTTGGCGTCTCGATTAACGAATGCCGTCAAAAAGTAATAGACTATAAAGTTTCATCCAAAATTTATTACTGGACTGATTCAAAATAACATTGCATTGGATCAAGGGTTCCACTAATCGCTGGAAACAGTTTGTTGCAAATCGAGTAAAGGAGATAAAATCTTTGACTGAAATCAATTCTTGGTTCTACTGTCCAGGAAAGGAAAATATTTCCGCTGATGTTATATCAAGAGGAGCCAATGCTGATGTTCTCGTTCACTGTTCGTTCTGGTGGAATGGACCAACCTTTCTGTCAGTTGCCAGTCTACCCTTTATAGGAGAAAATCCTGTAGTTCCAGAAGAAGAATATATTTGTGAAATGAAAAAGACTATGTGCAACAGACAGAACTAACTAGTGACTCAAAAATAACTCTATCTATTTCGAACTCTTCCAGCTTATTAGAAACAGTATTACAAATTAGTAATAAGTATTTAAAAATTGTTCGTGTTTTAAGTTATCTTTTCAGGTTTTTCAACAACTGCAAGTACCCTGAGAATAAAGTAGTAGGACCTCTAACTCTGACGAATTAAGGCATGCAGAGATGTTCTTAATCAAGGAAACTCAAAGAGCTGAACTTAAATATGACTTTAAATGTCTACTTAAAAATGCAACTGTTTCTACATCAAGTAAGATTAAAAATTTATCCCCTTTCTAGATCGAGAAGGTATAATTCGAGTTGGAGGTAAGGTTAACTAATTCTTCATTAAGTTATTGTAATAAACATCCAATCTTATTGCCCTCTAACTGTAAATTAACAAAATTGATCATTCAATACTATCATGAAAAATATTTGCATTCTGGACCTCAAACTTTGTTGTTTCAACTGAGGCAAAAATATTGGCCTTTAAATGGTCGTAATTTGTGTAGAAAATTAACACATGATTGTCTAACATGTTTTAAAGCAAATCCTCAAATATGTAATCAAAAAATGGGTGACCTTCCAAAGGAAAGAATTAATCCTGATTTTACATTTAACTCTGTAGGTATAGATCTATGTGGCCCCCTTTTTATTAAAAACAAAAACCAAAGAAAAGGTTCCTTAACTAGAATTTATGTCTGTATATTTGTTTGTCTAGTAACTAAAGCAACCCATTTGGAAATTGTATCAGACCTTACTTCAGAATCAATGATTGCAACCCTTAAACGCTTTATAGCAAGGCGAGGAAAATTTTCAAAAATCTTTTTCAGATAATGCGACCAACTTCATTGGCGCAAATGAAGAACTAAGAGGACTTTATAACAAAATGCTTAAACAAGAAACTTTAGCTAAATTTTTATTGGAAGAGCATTGAATGGAAATTTATTCCTCCCAGAGCTCCAAATTTTGGCGGCTTGTGGGAAGGGAGTGAAGTCTATCAAATATTATCTGAAACGTGTTGTGAGCAACTCTAATTTTACGTATGAGGAATTTTGACTGTCTTAGTTCAGGTTGAAGCAATGCTCAACTCACGTCCCTTGACCCCCCTCTCTTCAGATATAGAGGATTTAAATATCTTAACTCCTGACATTTTATAATAGGAAGATCTCTAACTTCAATTGTAGAGCTGACCTTGATAAATATCTGTGAAAACAGATTGAACTTATGGCAAAGAACTACAAGAGCAGTACAGTTAATTTGGAAAATTGGCATAAATCTTATTTAGCACCTTGCAACAACGTACTAAGTGGATGTTTTCAAAACAAAATATAAAAATTGGGGATATGGTAATCTTAAGGTAAGAAAATATACCTACTTCTAAATGGATTTTAGGTCGCATTATTAAAACATATCCTGGTAAATATACAATATTCGTGTCGTGGACGTCAGAACAAAATTTGGTATACTTAAAAGACCAATATCCAAATTATATGTATTGCCTTTTTAGAAAATTTAAAAAAAAAATTTAATGTTTTATTCAAAAAGATAAATTTTGTAAATTTATCACAATCCTTCTCTCTTGTATTGCTGATTGTTTACTTCATGTACTGTGCATTTCAAATAATTGTGTAATGTTATTAACTTGTTTACAATATGCAAAATTATTGCAATTTATGTTTGTAAAATTTATATTTACCTGTCATTTACTTGTGTGATAATATATTGAATGTTTCACATTGCAATGGCGGGCGGTATCAGCATGCGCGCACGTCACGTGATATTGTTTAGAATAGAACAGATGTAGTTTAGAAATTGATGAGAACGGTTAAGTTTCTCGAGCGGGAATTAATCCCCATATCCTTTGTTATGTTTGTCTGTGTCTGAAATAAATAATTTTAAAAAGACACTGGTCCGTCGTTGAATAATTATTATATATTCTTTACACATCTCTTTAACATAAATACCGAACACTTGCTTTATTTTCACTTTTATTGTTCTTTCTTTTCTGTTCTTCCTATGAGCTTCTAAGAGAAACAAGTTGACACTTTCAGTTTATAATATCGTCGGCGTAATGTATATTGTTTACTTTCTATATGTCGTCTGCTTTCCCTATAACGTATTCTGGAATTATTTTTTATTCTAATTTGTAGAAGAATTGTCTCAGCAATTAAAAGTTCTTTTCAGTGATCTTGCTCAAATTTTCAGGAGTCTGGTGATGGATTGAATCCATTGCGATGTTGGAATTTTGCTCTTCTAGGCATTTTTCTTCAAAACTGAACTTGGAGATGTCTTTGCCTCGGTAATTTCTTTTTCATTTTATTTATCTTGCTTCCATTCCTTTTTATCCTCTCTTGCCGAGATCTCTGAACTATTTCCCTTGGAACTAGGTTTTTCCTAAAAACATTCGAATTCGAATGGGGTGCAAATGTATTTTCATTATGAAACTTCAAAAAACTGTGTAAGCTGTATTCTGTAGAATGTTATAATAAAAAGCTGAATATATGTATATATATATATATATATATATATATATATATATATATATATATATATATTTGTGTCATCACATTTGATTTTTATCTTCACGAGATTTGATGAAGCCGGCGCGATATATTGTTACTTGGTATGAGATTGTACAAATGAGATTGACTTCTTTTTTGTTCGAGAAAACACTTTCCTGACAAATCAAGAATATTACTTGTTCATTGTTAGCATATTTTTTAGTTAACACTTTAATATTTTATTTTTGATTTAGCTCTCATTTGTATTTTGTTTTCATAAAAATGTTTGACATTAAGTGGGCCTTGAACCACTTTTTAAAAAGTAGACTACTTTAGGTCTCCCATACAACACAAGGCATCTTCCTCACACATCACATTTTTTTCGGAAATAATCCCTATAGACTATTTTTCATAGATATTGGAATCATTTCCAATTTATGGTCGGTTTGAAGTCAAGTCAAATCACTCCAAGTGCATAAATCGCGGGACTTGGCAATGTGTACAATTTTATCATTATAGAGATTTCCGTGAAAAGAAAATTCGTCAATAGCTTGTAAACTTCTTATGATGGCTGGGTAATTTAAAATATATTTTGGGGTGTGCTCTTCCTCAGGGCAGTTCCTACATGATTTGTAAGATTTGGTGGCGCCTGTATTTACGGTGATTCCACAAAAGTGTTGGGTTCTAAGTGTGGAAACAGTTCTGGTAATAATCCTGTCTGCAGTGATAACTCATAATTGATTTTCCATTTTTCTCTCAGTTTGTAGCCGTTAGCGTCTTTTCGGTGTTTCCAAGTTAAGGAATCCTTTTCATTCCCGTCAATGTCAACATGAGCAGTTTTGACTTCACACTGAAAAATCCCTTGGACAGTTTGAACTTCTACTTGTTAGTCCACAGAAGGTATTTTATTTTCCTGTTTTATCTGGAGTGGAGGCATTACCTGATCCGCCACCTACGACGCACCCTTTAGGGGTTGTTTCGAATTCATGATTATAAGAATTAAGTCTTTTGGCTGTTGCTAGTGCTATTTGTTGGTAGCTGATGAACAAAGAAAACGAATAAATTCATCAAAAGCTCAAAATACTGTTTTCTGAATCTGCTAAACAGAATCTTGAACCAATGTCTGTTATATCTAAGTCTAGCATGACATTGACTTATTTTCTCATATCATGTAATATAAACTTGATTCACAATAAAATTTTGGGACAAATTTTAAAAATACTACTACACTAATACAAATTAAAAAAATATGATGCAGTTAATTTATCTTCTAAACAAAAAGTGCCCTCCTTTGCTCTATTTTTTATACCATAAAATAACAATTTTTTATCTTAATTCTGTTGTCAAATAAACTTTTTGATAATATTTAATTTACAATCATTTGCAAAATGATCCAGCACTGTTTTAAAATTTAAAAATAATCGCCCATATCATGACTTTTTACATTTTAATGGTATGTAATATATTCATTTTTTAATAAAGTTAGTTTAAACTTTTTCTTAAGAAAATCTGTTAATTTATGTGCCGGTGTATTCGAGCATATAAGAAATATTTAATACATAACTTCTTATCATAATTTTATATGCTCTCAGATTTTTATAAAGGATTATTGCATGGAGAAGTCTATGAGGTAAATCATTCTGTAAATTATATCCCATAAAATCCACTATATTACAAAATTACATTCATTAAAAATTTATTATTACTTACTGAAAATGAAAATTTGGGGTTTTCATAAGCATCCATCTAACGGAAACATAAAATAAACCCTTCTATAAATTATATAAAGAAAGCACAAATTCTTTTATAAAAATTCCAAGGTTATTTTCATGATACTTTATCAAACTAAATTTTTTTTAATTGATTTAAATTCCTTAAAGCTAAATCATAAAATAAAAGCTTAATACATGTCATTTCAAAAAATTTCTATAACTAATTTAAAAATGAGTTACAGTTATTTATATTATTTTAATGAGATATATTGTTAGAAATTTTATTGTTGATTACGAAAAATCTTTCCTTCATAAAATCTTGACACTTAAGAATCCATCGCCAATAAAATATTAATGAATTAGTTGTGTGGCCTCTTGAAATTTAAATTCTGCTTCTGGAGAACGGATCTTCGAAAGTTCATAATCTAAATCATGTCTGACTCACATCAAAACTTAGAGTTATAACTGGCAGACCGCTATAAAGCCGCAAAATATAGTTCTCAGAGTCGCCATAAACTTCTCTTTTTTCCCATCCTCTCTCCCTCTCTCAAACTTTTTTTCCGCCAAACCTGACCCGCTCCATTTTTTTCAACGTCATCACCAAAGTCATCATCCTATGAATTCTGGGGAAGTAATAAAAGAATTCAATCAGCACAGATGGAGGAATAGAAAAAAAAGAATGAAAAGGTAGAGCAATAAAGTAATCAAAACTTTTTTCTAACACTTTCCTTTTTGGAAAAAATCAGAATATTTTTTTAATATTTTTACTTCGATTACTTCAAATGCGTTCTTTTGTTGTTTTTTTTTCCATTTGACACGCACAGAAATTGCTTAACCACGAAAGAAATATACTTTTTAAAAAAACAACTTTTTTAGAAATAGAATTGAACAGCTGGATTATATATATCTAAACAATATGAATACAAACATGTTGTCAATTAATTCCTATATCCTTTGCAATGGATAAGTCATATGTTACTAAAACATTTGTTAGAATTCTGACATGTTATGGACGAATGTAAAACATGTTTATATATATATATATATATATATATATATATATATATATATATATATATATATATATATATATATATATATATATATATATATATATATATGATAAAAGATAAAATATGAAATTGGAAAAGCACTGAAATATATGAAACAAATGAAAAGAAGAAAGCATAGGGGCCACGTCTTCATGCTTGAGTGGCCCTTGTGTAGTTATAAAAACTACGCATTACTTCAATCTTACAAGCGATTCCCTACTTCCTACATATTTTACAATAAAATTAATTGGAATATTATTATTTTTTAAGTGAGCTATCAGTCGTTTAATTTGATTAAACCCAAACATTGAAGTTCTTACAAGAATCCTGAAAACACCTACATTTATACTTTTTTCTAAACCACTTTAAATTTTAAATCTAATTACACCTAGCAACACTTCTTTACTCTAATTTTAAAATTACTTTTGGCAACTCTCGTACTATTTTCATATATAAATTCCATCTGATTTGCTGACTTTGGCTTTATGTATTTACTTTTTTACTGTATGTATGTATGTTTCATTTATATGAGTATCTCTAATTTTTGCATTTATGTTTCATTTATTAGTATTTCTAATTTTCTGCATTTATATTTATTAAATGTTTTAACCTAAGTTCTTTGAATACGAGCACTCTTTGGGGGAATTGCTCGAAGATCTTTAGACATTTGTCCTTCGAGCATGTCAGAAAGGAGTGTTCTTTCTGTTTGCATAGCTGGCCATCTCCCTCCTGATGAAGACGTGGCCCCTATGCTTTCTTCTTCTTTTCATTTGTTTCATATATATCAGTGCTTTTCCAATTTTATATTTTTCATGTTTTATCTTATTTATATTTCACTGTTTTTCCAATTTCATATTTTTCATGTTTTATCTTATTTATATTGGCAAATCTTTCTTTAGTTGCTTTTGCGCTGACTAGATTTCCTATTATATTGTATTGTATTTTTATATATATTTATAATGTTTGCTTTATAATTATATATATATATATATATATATATATATATATATATATATATATATATATATATATAAACAGATGGAGAAGGGGGGAAAAAAGAATGTGAAAAGGTAGAGCAATAAATTAGTTTTTTCAACTTAATTTTTTTAACTTCATGTCGTAATGTTCAATAATACATTGTAATATTAATTGCTTGAATTGCAATTTTAAAAAAAAAGATAAGTGTATTAAAAATATTATACATATGAATATTTTCATTTTTTCAGAAATTAATGTAGGCCCAAATGGCTTCCTTTTTTATTAAATATCCAGCCTAATAATAGCTTATGATATAATCTGACCGCGGAACAGTAGATACTTTTAAATGTAACTTTATTCATGTATGTAAAATGAAGGACGCAAAAAACAAATAGTAAAATTCTTTACGAATCTTTTACATTTAACAATTTTTTTTATCCACTCGTTACTTAATTTTCTGATTAAAATTTGTTACTTGTCGTGCTTGACATGTTTGGTAATACGAATTTAAATATCGTATAATTGCTTCAAAATATATCTTGTTTACTTTATTGAATTGTAAATATCATTATTTTGCATCATAAAGTGAAAAATGGAAAACTTTCCCCATTTATTGTAATATTGGTTCGTAAAGATAAATAACTGATTATTTTTAATATGTTACTTGTTTTGATTCTTAATTTTTTTAAATGCATCAAATTTCGATAAAAAGTAAAATTCAATTTTAATTTTTAATTACTTTTGTGGAAACATTATTTGATTGAATTTAACGTTGGTTCGTCATCATAAACTTAAATTCGAACTTGAAATAAATGATTTTGTATATCTTTACTTTCAACGTATATTTTGTGGATCAAATAATAAAATTACAATCGAATAGATTCAAAGAAATGACTAATAAAATCCTTTCAACTAAATTCTGTTTAATAACTTAATTATCAAAAACTAATAAATTTGTTTACGCTTAGACATCTATAATATAAATAGTGTCTTATTTATTCTCAACGTCATCCATTCGGATGACGCAATTCTTAATACAACAATGCCAATCTGAGTTCATCTTTCCGTTGGTCTCAGCCGGGGGATATTCAGAGGCAGTATGAACCAAACGCGCGTCCATGTGTTAATCGGCTGACCAACCCATTACAAAAGTAACAACAAGAAAGCACTTTATCCCTGAAATTGCATGCGTGTGCAAGGGCGTACTCTTACAATGTATACATATTTATCTGATTTACGGTCATTTCAACTCAGCATATTCTAGATTTATCTTCTTAAGACTGTCCCACCCTTTTACTGTCAATTAACGAGAGATGCACGCTGCTATCCTAATTTTCGTAACGCTCGTCTCTCTTGCTAATTCTTGAGATTTTTCTGGGTATTTTTACTGAAGCTTGAAAAAACAGCCCATTATCTGTGAAAAGTTTTCTTGGAAGACATAATATTTCAAATTTTTAACTATTTTAGATATTAAGCTAATTGAAGTACTGTATCAACATACATTTCCATAAATTATGTGCAATGCCTGAACGGCATCTAAAGATGCAGAAACAAAGCAAACATGTTTTCTTCATAAAGCCCATGTATTAAACAAATGAGGAAGAACAAAAGAGATAGTGTATGTATGATACCAGGCACACACAAACCACTATTTTATAGCCTCGTTGGAGTATTTACACAATATATCGCCCGTACAGCGCATTGTTATTATGATATTTTCACATCGTACGTTTACCATACGAGGAAATACAGTCCGTGAAATGCCAAGGCAGGCTGAGGATAGAGCCGAACTTAGTGAAAAGAATTACACTCAACTCTACGGAGGTCCGGTGAGAGGTAGTTGACGGGCAGCCGATTTGTCGGCCAAGCGTATCCCACACATTCTCTATGGGAATGAATGCGGAATGAATTTCATACGGGTGATATCCTTCTATCGTCGGCAATCATGGACGATTTTTGAACGGTGAGGACAGGCGTTATCATCCATAATCACAAATTCAGCACCCACGGCACCTCTAAATAAATGGACGTGATATTCTAGAATGATTACTCGATGAGTTTGACCTGTTATTATTCCTATATGAACATGCAGATTTGTTCTGAAACCCAGTGTAATGCCTCCCTTAACGAGTACTCTTGCACCAACGTAATATTGGCTTTCAATGATGTTTCTTGGTGATATCATGTACCTGGCGTTCTACATACGAACGGTTGGCGTGAATCGGACCTCAAGCTATAAATTGACTCGTCGGAAAACATATTAAGTACCCACTGTGATGGTGTTCACACTCCATGTTTTATATTTTAAGTATTAGCGGCAGTGTGTTGTCGTGCGCAGCGCACATCTGAGAGGTCTATGAGCATATTGTCTCAAACGTCTGCACATGGTTTCCCTTGATATGGTCATACTCGTGTCTGACGATAACTGGCGTGATAATTACACTGCTGTTTTATGTTTGTCTCTTTTGGGTTTACTACCAAATAACGATCATCATTCGGCGTATCACTTGGTGGTGACCTGTACTGTAACTTCTACTGACATTTCCATCATTTTGAAATCAGAGCAGAGATTCATTTTGGGTCTCTGCTCTGAAATTCCTCAGTTCCTGCCATCTGTGAGCCCTCTCATACCAGGCAGCTGATAATTCTATCATGTAAAACATCTATACATGTTCGTTGTGTCATACCTATGCGGTCGTGGCAATAAGTAACGTACGAACCAATTGTAAATACCTTTCTCAGACCCTTTTGTACTTCTCTCTTACGTTTTCTTTATTGTGGCGTACGCTTGGCAGGTGCCTACCTGTAATTTGCGTATAATGGTTGATCATGTGTGTGATATTTTTGCATGTGGCATTTTTTCTTTCGCGTTCTATTTCAGTGCGCTTCTGGATTACCCTTAATTTACGAACACATATGTAAATTAACTCATTCTTTAAAATTTAATTTTTTCTAGATTTAAATTAATGTCTGAAAAAATTATGCCTTCATTAAGGTTGTGCATTTCTACTTCTGGCTGCCTGTTTCTGCTGATTGCCTCTTCCTTTTCGACCATATTCAAGTGATGGAGTTGACAGTTGATCTGTCCCCCTCCTCTTCATACCCGATATCAATTGAAACACTCTATAGATAACGTGAATAGCTACTGCGAGCAAGACAGTCTTCACCTGGGTCAGGTATTGAACTCCTATCAAACCGAAACATTCAGCATACTGATTAGAAAATTAAGCGATTCATTACTACATTAATGATAACATACCTTTACATCCCTCATCATTTATTAGCACAATAGTCAACTGAGTGATAATTAAGTTGAATCGAATGACAAAATAATCATATTGTAAGGGAAAAAATTCCAATGACGACACAAACACAAGATTACTTCACTTCGAGTGGTAATTCAGAGATCTCCATTCATCAATTACTGTCTCACTGTCCGACTTCGTTCCACCCAAATGGTGATAAATGGCGAACGTGGAAGTTAGTTTAAAAGCGCTTACATTGTCTTTACGCCCCAATAACGCCACGTCTCCGAGCAATCAGGCTGGAATGAGGAGGTTTCTTTCAAGCCATGCCCAATAAATCATTTATTTTATAAATCAACAAAGATTAAAGTAAAGTTCAGCAGTTGTGCCATCAGCGCTTCCATGTGAAGCCTAATATTATTTCTTTATTTCTTTCTCTTACCGAGACGGAATCAAAACACATTTGCCGGTAATTGCTTTCATTACTGTTATAAAAATGAACGTAACATAGATCGCTTGTTGTATTTTTTGCGGTGATGAGCTTCATATTTCTTACGGCAATTTCTCCCAAAATTACATAAGATGTCAAAGGTTTGATAGGATATTTTAAGGAACTTTTAAAGGCTTTTAATTTTAAGGAACTTTTAATTTGGATTTATTATAGCCTGGTGCTTAGACAAAGTTCTTAAGTATGAAAACTTTCGGGTTTAATTCCAGCCATTGTTAAACAACAAGATATAGAAATACATTTTTTTCTTTTGTGCACATCTATCTGGATAAGTAAATTGGAACTTTCCGGGTTTCCTGCTTTGTGACACGAAGATGTTATACATTATCTATAAAATGTCCTCACGTAAGTCCAAGTACCTCACCAGAGACTTTGGGGGATAGCCTGATATAATTCTGAAGTTACAGCAATTTATATTTTAATGTCTGATTTGCGTAATCTTACTATTAACATTTTACAGGTATAGATAGTGTCGAATTATCTCCGGGCGCATTTCCAATGCGTGGGTTTCGAGTCAGATGAATAAAAAACTGTACCAAGGCTTTAAATAACATATGAATCTACGTATCACAAAGGAGAAAACCTAGAAAACGCAAAAGCATTGATCTCATCAAAACTATATTCCGAAATTTAATACTGATACTCATATCGCATGCTTTTTAATTGTAGATACTGGACTCATTAATCCCAGATAAAGATTTTTCATATTCAGTTTATGCATGTTTGGTCTGTTCTGTTTTCTTAAATGTGCGATTTTATTGCTTTACGATAAAGATCTTGGCTCTCTGGAATATAAGTCAAATTGTTGGAAGCTGCTGCAAGGCAATGGTGCAATGGTTTGCTTTTCTTTCTCATGGGTGCTAACGTACATTCGAGTTAGCAGTTAAGGCGATCTCGATGGAAGTACATGCTGGGAGCAGGAATGCCAGAGCTAACAGCAGCATTGAATATATATATATATATATATATATATATATATATATATATATATATATATATATATATTCTATTATTCTATTATATAGTTTATTGTCAAAATAATATATTGTTTCCTCTTTTCACACAAATTTGACTTTTACTTTATATTTTCCTTACGCTTTTACAAAATTGCCTGGTATCATAATTAACAAGATAAGTGGCTACATAATATAAATGTCATCAAAATTTACCTTTTCCTTCTGGAATTTGTATCCGTTTATTGCTGAAGCAAAAGTTGTTTTATTTGTGTAAAGTCAATTCGCTCACAACTAATTAAAAGTCAACTTTTGGTCCCCTTCGGAAAAGGAAGACATTGGTAGCATCCGCCGCTTGAGATGTCGCTAATCCAAACAGATGAGTGCTCGATGCGTTAACTTCCATAACTGAGCACCTGCTGGGTTATTAATTAAGTGCAGCGGGTGGGAAGAATCCATAATTCTAATGGCACACGAAAGTTTGTTTCTTTCCTGCACATTAATGCATTGAGGGGAAAGAAATCCGATTAACGCTCCCTTCTGGCCACACACCGACATCTGTTTAAATGAAAATGAAGGGAAATTATCCTTTTCCTAAAAATCTTCTATTTAAAACTATAATTGAAATTATTTTATTTAACACCACCCCCAAATTACAATAGTTTTAGTATTTTGGATTAAAACTATTCTTTACATATTGTTAAAAACTAATTATTTATTATTGTTACAAATATTTTTACCGCAACTATTTTTACGTGCTTCCATTATTTGCAAAATTATTATAGGCACCTATTCAAATTTCATTTACCATTTTATTGGGTTTTTCGAAAAGTAATTTTGTTTTACCCACCTCTATCAATTTTGCTAATAAAAACCAACCATTTTATGAGTGTGGAATCACCGGAAAGTTGGTAAAAGATGTTGGACTAAAATTGACAATATACAATTTAATAAAATATTTATTCGTTATACATTTCCATTTTCATAAAAAATGAAACTACTTTCCGAACAACCCAATATGATATTCTTCTTGTGCATATAGGACCATGAAATTTAAGGCAGCTGCACTTCACAATTTTGTGACTTAATCTCACTCTGCCGGGTGACAAATTCTCTGTTCGATCCTTTTTTTTGTCCAAAACAGGATATTGTATTCTATTTGGTACAAGAAGATTTTTTATTCAGATTATCATTTTTATATTAAAATATATATATTTTTTTCATATCGGATTCCCCTAATTATATCATTAGTTAATTAAATTATAATCATTTACTGAATAAATGGATAGATGTGATGAATTTTTCCCACGATTGGTTAATTATCTTGTTATAAATGAAGAAAAGCAAGCTAAAAGCAGACAGTAATAAGCTTAGCCTTTTGGTTTCATCGTCTGAATTGATTGAATATTCTGAATAAAATATACCTTGTTCGATCCACTATTAAACAATTAGAAGCATGCATTATAAATAGCACTTTTTTAGGAGGGGAACTTGGAAGTTGTGATGATTTTCTCTACTTCTTACACATGAAATCTGCCAACTCCCTATAAAAATTTTCTTGAAAGCTGTACGTGGCAATATTCAAACCCCACCGTAAGCCAAAATTATTGCTGAATTTCTGCATATCTGTAGCTGTTTAACAACAATTTTGTCTTTGCGAAAAACTCCTGTGGCTGCTTGAAAGACATTCTCCGCATACATCTTGAACTCGCTAAGCAAAGTGATGGGAGATTGGGCCGAATTATCTCGTCAGTTTGAAAAAACCAAGTAATGAAGACAGAGTATCCTTTTTTACTTACCTTTTTTCATTTACTTTATAACCCACATGGTCATAAAAGATGCGAATATTAGTCAAACGTGAACTATCTTATTACACCAGACTATGGCTGAATGTGAAATTATAAGTATCTCTGTGTGGTCTTGCGCAATCCTAAATTAAGTGGGTTGTTACTCTTCCAAAAAGTGTAGACGAGCCAATAGCTGAATGGTTAGCTCTCAGACCTTCAGTTCGTGGATTCGATTACAGCATTAAACATGGGTATTGCATTAGACAATGTTTCGTAATCCTCTTTAATATGCAAGCAACGATCTAATGAATTCATGCGTGCCAAAAGTGTCATTGAAAATGACAAACTAAATGCTTTCTCTTATAGTGATAATTACTGTTGTTGCATCAGCATATTTCCCTGTACGTCCTAGTTGAACTCTACCAGTAAGATGGAAGCTGTAGGATGAGTGTTTTCCTAATTTAGAAGTAGAAATCAAGCCGATGATCGTTTAATACTTGACGTGCTACCCTCAGAGGTATCATTTTACTTGGAGGACATTGCGACCATGACTTACTGAATATGCTACAGCCACTTTTAGTGAACAAGACATGTTTTTGGTTAACCCGAGGTTTGAACTCATTACCTTCCCATTGTAAGAAAAACGTACCAACCAATAGGGCCACTGCAGCCTCTGAAATTGGTTGCCATCAAGTTATTTTTGGCTTTTTCACATAACTTCTGAAAGGGCTTTCACCAAAAGCCACAAGAGGCAGTGGGTTGCTTTTGCGTACTAGAGTGCCTCATGAGACTTCCATCACCTATTCCAACAGACGTCAAATAAAACTTACGGAACCGAGATGACAGGTGGACAGCAAGCTAGTTAAAATATTAAAAATATTTTCACCAAAAATGATTAAATGTGTAGTTTTTCTAAAACCAATTTCATGTGTAATGTGTGTGTATTTAAAGCAGATTTACGCTTTGAAGCGTAATCTGAACCTTTATTGATATTCTCATTCAGGTCCCAACAAAACCTGATGTTTGGAAGTGAGTGAAAATTCTCGCGTTCAAAACCGTTGTTGAACAATGGACAGTGCATTTTTCCCTTTTGCGTCTGTTGAAGTGGATGATTCAGTGTGACTTCCATATTTTTTTCCTTGCTACGGCCTACTAATAATAAAAAAGGACTATATATAAAACAAGTATCTAAATTCGCTACAACGCATTCCAGAGGTAAAAATTATCCGCTATGTAAAGTAAAAATGAATGTATTTGGCCTGGTGACATTTTTTTCTGTTTTCAAATTGAACCTAGGCACTATTGAGCATGGAATTGGCGGCTGCTTGAGAATTTTCTCTCTTGTAATAATTGAATACGCTCCATTGGGAAAGCCTCTTCAGAAGGCAATCTTCGGCGGATGTCTCATGAAGGCTTTCTACTGCAATGTCAGAGAAACATCTTCTTCTGAAGCAGGAATCGAAATCACTAGAGACGGCATCCTTTGTTAGGGAGCTAACTATATATCCTAATTAATTTAGTATCTCAGTTTGTATACATTGGCGAAATGTTTGATAAACAACATGAATTGTGAGTATTCTTGGTTAAACTTTTTTCTAATACTCAAACTAAATACTTGAAAATTTCTTAATTAAGCACCACAATACAGACATGGAAAGACACAGAAATAAGTTTCTTAATTTTTTAAAAACATTCTGTGTTTCAAATCACAATCTCTAATTTTAAATTTCTAAAATTTTGCAACTTACAAGTATGTATTTATAACTAAAAATCGCTACTGGTAAGTGATTTTTTTTAAACATCTTGCATGTATTGTAAACATGCCAATGATAAATTTAAGAAAAATTAAAAGTAGCTGAGAATAAGGAGATTTTTAACCCCAATGTAAATCTATCAAAATTAGTTTTTGCAAATCGATATCATTTATCAGCGATGACTGACAAATGAATAACTTTTGAATTCAAATGAGCTCGTTATATGCAACGAGCCACGCCTAAATGTGATTCAACCATCCATTTATCAATGTTCTCATTCCTCCCTCGGCCGATATTATTCAAAAAAAATTTAGAAACTCAGCCATTTTATAAGCTATTCGGATAAATAAAAAAATAGTGCCTGTTAAAGTTAATTACAAATGACTGTTAAATAAATTAGAAATTCAAGATCAATATTGTATTAAACCATCTTTCGTATCGTACGGATATCATTACTTATTCTTTTTGAGCATCGAGCCTACATGCTTAGTGTTCAAGGAAATATTCTGGTACAATCTATTGCAATTATGTAAATATAATAAATATTGCTGGTACAATATATAGAATATTGCACTAGCATATTTATATATCTAGCCCTGAGTCACAAAAAGCATGTAGGCTCGATGCCCAAATGCAACAACACGCTTCTTAAGTGCATTTATGTTAACATAATACCAAGCATTAGATGTACCGATTTTGTAAACTAGATTATAAAGAAAATGGATGCTTCGTTCCAACATATCTCACGCGTTTTCCAAGCGGTTGCGCAGTAAGAAGCTGTGAGTTCCACTGATGTTGAGAGAAATAATTTTCTGAATGGCATTCAGTCACCGCCAGAGGAAGAATGCTTCATTGTAGGATGCATAGAACAATTTTGATATCTCACTGTTGTTTGCTTGCCAGCACCATCAAAACATCCCCCCATTTCGCACGATACTTCTGCCACACAAATGAATAGTAAAACAAGAAGGTTCTCAGAAATGTTTCTCCACGGGAGCGCACATTGCAATTCTCTGAGCTTTGAAAGAGTCTTGTTTGAATATATCAGTCATTTAAAACACACAGTAGAATCCATGTTCTTCCATATATTTCTCTTAAGATCTATGAAAACTGATCTCGAACTGCAGTTCCAGAGAAGTCATCACTGATTCAAACTTCGAAAGTATTTAATGTTTCTGCTATTGAGAAACCAGGAGACTATATTACAGTCTGATGTCTGTAATATAGTCTCCTGGTAAATGGATATAGACGATAAGCTATTTTCAAACGTTTGAAAATTTGTTATTTTTCTGATTTTATTTCTCGTTTAATTCACTCTTACACGTTGTTTACGCTAGCATTTTTACGACGAGTAACCCAAGTCATAAAAAATATGCATATTTTATGTCTAGGAAGCATTTAAATAAAAATCTCTAGGAATACCAATTCATTGGCTAGAGGGTATGTATGTGTGTCATCAGATGACACCGTGAACCATAGAGAAATCGAGCACCAGCAGTAGAGGACTTGCGCGCACAAATTAATGCTCGCTTTCCTTTTCTTCCCCCGACCGAACCCCAAACAATCTAGGATGTGTTCCAGGGAAGCAAACTGCATTTCGTGCCCAATGAAAAGACCATGCACCCATATTCGGATGCCATGCTTTTCAGGTGCCCACTAATAAGTCTTAAGACAGCCTTTTATCATGTTTGTCACCTTCGAATTCTAACGAGCCCCCAGGCATACTGAACCAGAAATGGGATATAAATATATATATATATATATATATATATATATATACATAATGGAATACTATATATATATATGTGTGTGTGTATGTGTGTGTGCGTGTGTGTGTGTGAGTGCATTAGTATTATTTCTCAAATTTGCTATCCGTAGCCTATATAAATAATTTAAAAACTATTTATTAAACTCAACACAATATAAAATTAAAATATTAAAACAAAGTAGATACTATATGTCAACAAATACAGCTACGTTGTCCTTTTTAAATTATGCATATTTTTAATTTATTTCATTAATATCTTCTCTTACAAATACAAGGACTTTGAAATTAATAAGAATGAAAAATTATCTCGATTATAATCGAAAGTTCAGCCACTATCGATAATTTTTATAACATAAAAAAATGCTCTCCCTTCGAGAAAATTTAAGCTATTCTTGAAACTGAACCCAATTGATAGTTTAAAATAAAATTTCTGGAATTAGAAAGTAAATATCAGCAAATGCAGCTTTTTGAAATTTTTCTTCTACATTCGCATTTACGAATGAACTTGGTCATAATGAAAATGAAAAATTATAATATAAAATTTTGATTTATGATTTGAAAAATAACTTTTTTTAACACGAAAGATTAATGTTAAACTCAACAGTATATAACATTACAATATATATTAAAATAAAATCTCAGGAATTAGATAATCTGCGTCATTAAATATTACTTTCCTTAATGATATAAGAATTATTAAGCCGTGATAATTGAAAGGCTCGTTTTTCTTTTTTTTCATCATTTGAATGTTGATTAGTCATAAGCAGGTAATAAATACTTCCCAAATTAATTGTTATAAATAAAGTGACTAAAAATAAAATTAATTAAAACATTTTCAACGTACTGACATTAATACTAATTTTTATAAGCAAAATTTCCATTGCATTAATTTGAAAGAAGCGAGTGAAAACGCTTACATATAAATATTTTCTCGGGAATTCAATGATCCGAAAACCGGAAGTGGCAAAATTTACATCACTTACCTGTGCATCTACTGATTGGCTCGTGATTGCCGAAAGAGATGGGCTTTTTCTTAGATGAAGTAGATTTAGATTGAGCAGATGAAAAGAGGATGAAATCTATCTCTTCAGAGATCTACATTTTACTCTGACACGATTTTTTTTATCTTCTCTACAGTACCTACTCGCCTAGCAACACTTTAAAATTAGGAACGTTGATACAAACGGCGCCATCTATCGAAGACTTGATGCAACATGTTGGAAAATAAAAGAATGGATAGCGTAAAAACAATAAATCATAAAAATAGAACGAAACGAAAAATTTCTCGAATTCATACTTAAATTTTGCAGGATTCTATGATTTTTAAAGAAAGAGTCTCATTTTAAGGGCAGAAATAGTAAACATTTTATTTAATAATGCACGTTTGAGATAAAAAAAAAGTTTTATCTTCTTAAATAATATAAATTTAAAGTATTTTCGACATTCATTAATGTATTTCAAACATATTTCTGATCTTGAAGAAAGTATAGCAAAAGTTATTTTATTTCGTTACAAAAGCAGTTTATTTTAATGCCAAAAACAAGTAATCAGATGCGATCATGGATAGATATTTTTAATCTCTGTATATAAGAGCAAAAAACGTAACCAGTTTTTACTATATATTAAAATTTAAGTAAGTTATGTCAAAATAATCTATAAACCAATGGGAGCATTCTTCACTCCACTGTTGAGGTTTGAAAGAATTCCTGGTTCGCATCCAAACCATGTGCTAACAAGCGTTACACAGCGCATGCGCGGTATAACGCCATAACGATCACA
Organism: Latrodectus elegans; assembly: GCA_030067965.1. Taxonomy (NCBI): domain Eukaryota; kingdom Metazoa; phylum Arthropoda; class Arachnida; order Araneae; family Theridiidae; genus Latrodectus; species Latrodectus elegans. Next base: position 99,004,703 of record CM057811.1, on the reverse strand, counting down.
AGAAAAATCCTTTTAATATACTTTCCTTACAATGAACTCAGCTTAAGCAATGCATATATTTATTTTATAAACTTATATATCACAATGTGCATAACAATTATTTATTTTTAAATAGGTAATTATGTAAATAAAACTGCAAGACAACATGCTGCGTGGGTGTATGTCGTAATAAAAAGACTTTGTAGGAGGCAAACAAAAATAAATGACAGGTTTTGCAAAGAGAGGCTTCAATCAAATTAAAAGAAAAGAGACGATATGAAGGCAAATCCTGCTAGCACATAAGTCTGTTTTGTATTTTTCGCCAAAAACCAAAATAAGTCAAATAACTTAACTTAATACAATGTGCTACTTTTCGCTAACAAGGATTAATTCCTCTTGGAATATAGTTTAAATATATCTCAAATTGTAACAAACCTGCATGTCAAGATGGAAATCGAACATAAGACACAACAGGAACGAGAGAGTGGGAGTATTTATATCACATACAAGATATCTTATCAGGTGCAAATTTTTGCAAGATACTTGAACATGTTTCTTCTACCTTCTTGTTACCTCCAGGAAGCGCTATCCTTGAGGAACGTTTCTTATGATTATTAGAGCATATATCAGGAAGTAGAAAACGCGAAAAAACTACCTAATAACCTACCCCGAAATAGATGTGCAGAGAAATCTAATTTCCCTCGGCCATCGTTCAAATCTCGTACTCTGAACAACGTGATTAGTAAAGAGTCCCCGTGCTAGTCCCGCGTTGAAAAACAAGTAAGTGCACACATACAACAAGTAATATTGCTACGAAATCGTGTTTTTAATCGCCTAGTGGGATGCATAACATCAGGAGAATACGAAATATAGTAGCTCTTAATAATCATTCTGTACAGTTGCATCTCATGCATCCGTAACAGACCCTGAAGAGAAAGCCCATTGAGACGTCATTAGTGTGGTGCATATTAGCAATCCGAGAGAACGGAAGACCCGCAAGCATGCATCGTTTATATGCAACATCTTATCTTATTCCATCTCTGAAGAACTCCTTGCGAGCATTGTGCGTTTCATGTTCCAGGCAAAAAAGAAATTGCTTGTTTGTGCCCTCCTCAGATTGCTTGCAATCGAAGGTTCAAACATAAATCGTTTTGTATTTATTTCATTTGACATTCTAACTGCTTAAGAAAAAACTTTTAACTGTCTAACCCCAACATTAAAGTGCTTATTAAAGAAGATTTACAAGAATTTTTAAGGTATGCGCGATTCTATGGGAATTTTCTAATGCATTTATTTATTTTTCTGACCATTCTTGTTAATATTTTAACACCATGTTGGGAAATGTTTGACAGCGTAGAACATTTTAGCATCTCCCACGTAATTTTTTCATCGATAGTGAAATGTATTTATGTGTCGCAAGGGAGATAACCCGGAAAACTACTAAGAATCCACTCAGAGAGAAGTGCATGCAGGAAGCAGGGGCGATGCTTTATCGCCACTGGAATGGAACCGAATCTCCGATGAGAAATGCCATATCACGCGAAGCCTTTCGCATTAATATTTCAAATTATTGTAAACTATTAAAAACAAAATTCTTAGAAAAAAATACGAGTTAAACTATCGAGTTATGTTTCCATTTGAATATTTGTGGCTGAGCATAGCTCTAAACACTGTCAATTATGTCATCATTTCGAGTCATAATATCGTTTGACATACGGGATAACGCCTCTTTGAGACAGGGATCCTGGGGATACGATGATGGAGGATCCTGCTCACATTAATATTTCAATTACATTGTAAGTTCGATATTGGACTGTTCCAAATATATCGAACCTCTTTAATTCAAGACTTCATCTCTTCCTATAAAAATATCGTAACCCAAACGAGAAAATACTAACCCCTCAATCAAAACGTAGACAAATCAATAAGAATTTCTATCATGTCACACCTGAAATATCCTTTATTCGTAAACTTTTTGTCTTATCATGTTTACCAATAAGAGCCTTACTAAGGAACAAGTATTATGGAATACATTTTTTATATTACAAGTCATTATATAATATTAAACATTTACTGAAAATGACACACTATAAAAATTTCTTTTTTTAAGAAGCAATGATAAAATACAGTGCGTAATTGTCTATAAATTTTGTAATTCTAATTAAATATATTTATAGAAGAATTTGTGAAAATCATTACCCTGACAAAAAAAAAAAAAAAAGAATAAGTTAATAAATTATGAGAAAAGAAAGTTAAACAAAAATGTTTAAAAGCATCTTAAAAAATCAATATTTATTAAATGCAGTTTGTGATGATAATAATGTTAAAAACTGTCATTGAGCGAAGCACATTTCTTATAAATTATTTCAAAACGTTGTTATAAAATCCACAAAAAGCGGATAACTATTAGGAAACGAATTTTTTACTCACTCACATTTAAAAAATAGATATCATGAGTATTTATAGTTAATATACTACGTTCCATAGCAAATAACATTTTTTTATCATTTAAATATATCGAAAAGAAATTAATTGAATGAAAAAATCGAACACTAATAAATTACGCTTTTAAATTTTTATAAAGGACAATTTTTTTCAGATAGTATTTAATCAAGCATGTAAATTAAACACAAAATTGTATATTTTTGTGGTTAGTTATATATTAAGAGCTTTTCCATAATGAATAATTTTTTTCCATAAGTATTCTTCTTTTTGATTTACTTGCTGAAAATAATTATAAAAATAAGGTTAAAATACTTTCAAATATAACGAAATAGTTTGAAATAGTTCAGTATATATATATAATGAATTATTTCAAACTATTTCGTTAAAAGAAATTATCTTAAATGAGTGATCAAAAGTAAATATTTCTTTACTTTCAGATGAATTCAGAAAGGTTTATATCAATCACATCGGCAAAACCTTACAATAATTTTTAGTGCTTATATATTAGATAGCTAATATATTAATATATTATAATTTTTAGTGCTAAGATATTCTTAAAGTGCCTCTTCCCACATTAATAAAGGAATGTCATTTTCCTTAATGTTTTCCCTTTGGAATGCAATTTGAAATATTTTATATCAATTTCATACAATGACTTTCGTATTTATTTCATTGCATATTAAAAACGAAATTTATGTCGCTTAAGTCTATATATGCACAACATGACAAGCTCCACTGCCGCTAGTTAGGGAATCTGATCACTACTATAAGAAATAAGCATGAAGTATCTGCTTAATTACTGCTACTGGAATCATTATTATCATTCCCCCTAATCTCAGAGAAGTTTTAGGAAGAAAATTAATTGGAACTTAAATTTATTTCTATTTTTTGTAATGTTGTTACTAATTTTTTATGATTGTTTCTTTTAATATTATAATGACACTTGTATGTGTGTGTTTGTTTTATTTAGTATTTGTGTGTATAATTTGTTAAATTATTTAATATTCATGTTTATTAAATTTAGGTTTCTGGTAGTATTTTGAATTCAGCAGAAATATGTATTTTTAAAGTCGTTTTATAAGTTAATGATCCATTCATTAAATACCAAAACCTTTACAGATTTCTTTAACTACAATTGAATAGATATTCTAAAATTAAACATAAAGCAAATGCTGTGGTTAGTAATAATTTTCTTTTGAAATTGTTCCCTTGACTATAAAATAAATTAATGTTGATAGTTGAAAACCTTAATATTATTAATTTATAATTTGTAGCTAATTCGTAATTTTAATTAATTTTGAAAGTTTCGAATTAAAGAATCTGATCATGGAAAATTAAGCACACAACTGTGCGAAAAGAAAGTTGAATTGGACACTTTAAAGTATTCCTTTTCAAAAATTAATTCAAGTTGAATCACTCTCTTCTCTGAAATAGTAATTGCTTTGGTTTACCATTGTTGTGATTTGATTTAGTTCAATCTATGGACACAAGAGGGCTGATGCGATCGGTATTTAAGGCTTTATGAGCTTCAACAACAACTTTCAATGTTATTTGGGTTGCCTGCCTTTCGAAACTTGAATAAGACCCACTGTGGATTAAAAGCCCAGGTACAGAACTGTAAATCGATTTGATAGCAAAAAACCTTATATCAACGATACATATTTATTGTAATCATTATGATATATTTTTTATTATGAACGAAGCCTATGAGTATATTAGATAATATGAAACAAACTTAAATTCTTACTTAATATAACTTAAATGTGAAAAATGTATTTAATTCAAAGCAAAAAATTAGAAAATACGAAATAGATTATTGATCTCCGTGCACAGCGCTACCAAAAAATTTTAGGATTAATATTATTATAGCTTTTTTTTTATCATTCGTTGTTGTGTGTGTGTTAATCTGGTTCCACTGAGTCATATTGTTGTCATGTTCATTTTAGTTCACAAATACAATGCGCACATGTAAAAAAATGGATAAAAATTCAAAAATTCTGTATCTGAACAAAAATACTTGTTTTTATAAAATCTCTAAAAAATTCAAAATTGATTAGAAAAATGAATTTTTTTCTAATTTCCACATTCATTAGAATATAAATAAATAATTATATTTCATAAAGAAAATAATGAATTAAACTGTAACTGAAATAAAAATTTAAAAAAATAACAGTAGCAGAGTTGAGTAATACGTCGATATGAGTTATAAAAAAAATTTATTTTAAATATTTAAGAAATTTTTCAGTTATTTTTTACGCCTAGAATTCATGTGAAAGAATGTTGGACTCCACCCAATGACTTCCTAGACTGTAAATCAAAAGATGCATTTTTATCAGCTTTTAGAAAAAAATTATACAGAAGATATCTCTTGGTTTAGCATTCGATATGTTTCTATGGTAATCATGTTCCAGCTTCTTAGGATCCATTAAATTTAATTTTTATTGAAAACTATTTTAAAAAATTCTCAGACGTAAAAATCACTTAAACTGATTTTTAAAACTTAAATAATATTATTGAATAAATATCAGAAAATTATATAAAGAAAATTATTTATTTTTTTATATTTGAATGTGTTTTCTAAAAAGGGCAACTCTAGGACAAAGGAATAAAAAAAATTCATCATTCAGCTTTATGTTGGACTGGAACCGCAGCTGTCTGGCCTTTTGTTAGTTGATTTTGTCTATCAGATTTCATGAATATATGGTTCAGAAACCAAAAGAAATTCCTCGATAAATCTTCTAACTTAAAGTCAGGGAATATTTTACCGAAAAAATAAATTACTTACAATTAAATTAAAAATCGCAATGAGTACTTGACAATTTTCCATACCAATAAATCAATCGAAAATGCGTCTGCTTATCGAAATTATCAATTTGAATAACTTGTAATGCAAAAATCTAGAAACGACTTCAAAAATAACTATCCAATTTTTTAAATATAATCATAAAGGCCTCCTTTCCACGGCACCCGATAATATAAGTGTCATTTAGCAAAGTAAAAAAATATGTGGAAAAATATTTTTAAAACACGAACTGTGCTTCCGAACTTTGCGATTGAAACATTAGTGAGTACATTAAAGAGAGAAAAGGTGAAATGCTGTGTCGTTCCGCACGCAGAGCCACGGTGGGAACGACATGCAAACTTAAATATTCGGATGCTCTCGGATATTTGCCTAAAAGAGAGAACAGGATAAGAGTAAATTTCATTAAATTTTACTAGTTTCTTTTTTTTAAAAATTTCATCTAACCTAAAAGTTAATAAATCGTCTTATGTTTACCCAATTTACGGTTACTGTGTTTGAGGGTTTAAGATTTGAATTTCGCTCAACACGTATGTTTCCAAATTTCGCTTGCTAATTCCTGTGATTTTAAGTAATTATAGATCAGAATACACAACGCATAGCTAAAGGTATTTCATATTCTAGGAAATCTCAGAAGAACACTCATTAAGTGTGAATAAAACTATATTTATTCTCAATTTATCGGAAACCTTTCTAATATAATGTAAATAAGAATTAACGTGTTATTAATTATTCCGAAATATATTATATATCCCAAAATATATTCTAAAGAACCATTTATAATGTAAGCACTTGCTTGCGAAGTGTTATGGTCTGATAGAAATCTATCAATTCTAATAAAAAATACAAATTTGGTAAATATTTTTATTTGCATCATGTCCCAATCTGTGTAATATATTATAAAGGATCATTTGTGGAGTAATAATATATATTTGCAAAGTAACTTAATGTGATAAATATGTATATTCCACATTCAAAATTTTAGCTATAAAGGGTTTTTTCTTTGCTCAATTTTTTTTCCTTTTTGCTGTAACTTTGCAAGAAATTATCTAAGAGACGTGAAATTAAGAAAGCAGAGACCGCAAGTTGTACTTAATAGGGACGACAGGACGGCTGAACAAAAATGAATGCTGCATAAATTATGGAGTCAAATAAAAAAGACTTAATTGAACTCGTAGCACCGTGATGATCTGTCCAAGAGGAGGAGTTACAATTCCCTGTTTTAAGGTGCGACCTCCCCTAACTGCAATGCTCGCTTCTTATCGTCCCTTCATCCTTAGTATCAGATTGTCTTAAAGCTTTTGAAGAGAGAATGCTCATTCCTCATTCAGCATCCGTTTCAAATTTTTGCTTCATCCCTCAAGAATGCCTCAAAGTGTTTTCTCAAAAAATCTCTCTGGGACAGGCGAGTACGCTGACAGATCTATTCAAGGGACGTTTTCCCATTTTAGTAGCTGCAGAAGTCTGATGTCGCCATGTAGTGTCATCCCTAGAAACAAAGTCTGTTCCAATGATACCTTGGAATAGACGCACATGGTGAAGGAACACCTTTTTACAATACGATTTATGCAGAGGTCTTATACTTCCAGTTATAAGACCTCTGTAGAAATTGTAGATCTCAGCTTGCTCGCTCGGCATAATGCCTCTTCAGACAATTCCAAGACCGTAGCAACTGTTTCTTTCTAAAATATTACAGGGATTGAACCGTGACCCAATTTTTCTCCATATAAAATGGCGTCGAAAATCGTTGTAGCATGGAAACAACTCTAATCTGTAAAAGATATGACTCCATTGATAAGTTTTTGTACTCTTTCTACTACTCTAAACGGTGGTGCCGATGAACAATTTGTAAAGACATGCAGTGTTGAGGACAACAGGTGAGTGAGCCTTATTTGTGAAGGCATCTAAACACGGTAAACTGCGACACTCCTCCCCCTGTTGCTGTTCTCAGTAGCTAGGTAGTAGCGCTTGCTTTAGGACAATAGATTTCAGCCTTTTTTCACCCACAGGATGATATAGTGACCAAATACTTTAGCTGTTTTCATAAACCTACCACCACTTTCTAACAGTTTTACTTATGGTTCAGACTTTCAAAGTGCGCGAAATGAAACTTTGATAGATTCCGAAATCTTAAGCACACAGATCACATTCCGCACTTATCCCCCCCCCTCCAGCTTCCCGATCTCTTTTCCAAGAGTGAAATTCAAATAATTTCTTTTAGCCATTTTTCGTGGATATAAGCGAATTTTACTCAGGAAACAGAACTTCTCTTTCTTGCATGGAATATCGTCTCCGTCCATCCTTCTATTGCAGTCTAAAGTTGCGTTTTCGGTACAGACGCTTTGCTCCTGACACGTGCATACGCACATCTTTTTTATTGAACTGCGTGTCTGATGGCAAGAAATTCCTTTCTGAAATTTCCCATGGCTGTCTCTTCAAAATACACACTACTGTTTTGCACGGCCATGTAACGTGAATAATAATTGCCAATTTCTTGGCTATTCTTCCTTGCATCATGTTGTATAAACATTCTGAAATATATTCGACAAAATTCTTGACCAACGTTAGTAGAAATGTGACTATTTTAATATGAATTGGATGAGAAAAAGTATATACATGAAAAAATCACTCAGAGAGGCACCAATAAAGTATTAAAGTGGGCCTTTATTTTGCAGCCACTTCAAGCACATCTCGGCTATGAAAAATTATATCTTTTACACCAGCAGGTAAAACTCATTTTTCTTTACGTAATATATAAAATAACAGCTTATCTTTTGCTATTATGGTTACAAGATTAAGTTTATTTTCTCCTATTAACTATCTGCAATACATCTGTAGAAATCCATTCTTAGCAATTAATCGATTACGTAGATAATGGCATTGATTTAATAAACCAATTTCCTCTTTCTTGAATTGAATTTAAGAATTTAAAAAAAGAGTTATGAGAACATGTATATTCAATGTCGCTCGGGGAAACCAAATTATCAATATGAATTACTAAGTAAATATCCATAAAAAGACAGGTCTTTTCGAAAACATTCCCTGAGGAACAGAAACTGGTTCAGTGTTACATAGCAATATTTTCATGTTTAGAGCCAATTGCATGGGAAACGGTTAAGGTGAATGATCTGACAGCTGTTACTTGCAGTTAAAGCTTCGTGGAGTAATTCGGAAACCTATCTTTTAAATATACAATTTTTATAAACTGATTTTTTCCCACTTAAATTGAAACTAATATATATTTATGAAAAATTATATCTTGATGCTATAAAATATTATCAATTTAAGATGAAGGAAACTTGAGTCTGGATATAAAAAATCATTGAATGCAAAAACTTTTCTTAAGTTTCTATAATTACCATTGCACAAGGTTTAAAGAAAGAGAAAACAATTATAACCTCGGTCGTATTGAGGGTATGTTTATCCTTACCTTTATTTAAAATAATGTTTTGTACCCGAAATGTGAAGTCTAATGTATAAACCAGCAAAATAATGTAAGGTATGAAAATTATAAAGTACAATATTTCATAGATATTCTGCATTGAAGAAAGCTCAGCTCTCTCAATGCGTCTTTTCTTATACTTAAGCAGATAAGAATTCCTTTTTTTATAATAGGTATCCAAATGACGAAAACAATTTTTTTTCATTGCATTATAATGTTATGAATGTATTAACTATGCGAAAGGACAAATTTTGCAAAATGCACTAAATTCTAAAATATGCATTGCAGTGTAAAATATCATGATATCCATTGCGCCTTTCAGAATTGGCAAGAAATTTTCTATGATAAACAACAGTAAAAATTAGTTTTTTTAATTATACTTCTTATCAGAATATTTTTAATTATACTTATTAAGGCATATAATTAATTAATTATTAATTATATGCCTTAATCTTTTCACCAAATACTTTCGAATTTAAAAGTTAAACAAATAAATATAAAAATTATTTGTCAACTTATCAGTAAGCTTCTCTAAATATTGAGATAAAAATATCTAATAACTTGCTTTCTGTCTTTATTCTACCTCCTAATTGCCTTAAATTATTTTCTCACTTCCTACTTCAATGTTATATCTAAATGTAAATTATTTCAATCCCAGTAAAATTAACACAATTAAAATATCATCAGGAAAGCAATGGCCAGGTAACAGCTTCCTTTTCAAGAATTGGTAATTAACAGATGCAAGTAACACAGGTTTTGAGACATAAATTTGAAAAAACTATTTCTGTTGTGAGAAGAAAACTATATTTTAATGGTCTTATTAATTGTTGTGTAGTTCTTATTAATTGTTGTGTTTAATTGTGTCTTATTAATTGTTGTTATTTTTTTAATGGTCTTATTAATCATTTCACGGAATTCATTTTAATTTAAAAAATAAGAAACATTTTGACACTTTGTGATAAATAAATGGTATGGCTCTTTTACACCCGACAGGCAAGCCTTCTGGGTTCATCGACTCTGGATACGAGCTCCGCTCTGCAATGGTCGTCTTCATTTCGGAGCCCTGCTGCTAAACACACACTGCAGAAATAGTTTTATCCATTTATTAAGCTCGAACTGCTTGTCTTTCTCATGCGTTGTAGACTTGAAATGTCATTGGAAAATTCCCGTCACATTCCATAACATCATAGGACTGCTACAAAACACTACTGTGAGCAAATTAAGATAAACCCTGTAAAATAGTTGAAACAAAAAATATTAGAAATTGAAAATTGGCACTTTATCTAGTAACATATTTAATTTGTATTTGCTACTATTTAAATTTCTGTATTAGATAATACAACAATCAGCATAACATAGTGAAAATTAAGCTTGAATTGCATGTTTCTGGTTGTTGGAATACCTACCGATTTATTTTCTTGGCCGTTACTTAGAAAGTAAATCGTGTATAAAACTTTTTTTAATTTGTAAGCAGGAAAAAAAAAAACAGTCATTATTTTTAGCGATGTAATATTAAGTAAAAATAAACTCTCTTTTCCAAACTGGTTAATCAGATAATTTCTTTTCGTAAAAAACACTCTGGAATAGAAAACTAAAATTTGTTGCACAAAAGTTTCTTACAAGAAATTCATCAGAGAACACCAAATAGCATTATTTTCAGAGAATTAAATATTATGCTTTTCAGAATGAAAGGTAACGAGTATATCTAAATATCTTTTGAACAACACTAGATAAATTTTAAGTTTCTGTATGCATGTTTATTTGGGTTACTGGAAATGTTTCCATTTTTGGCACTTAAGATTAATGGATAGATTTCACTTACTAAAAATTACTTGTTTCATTTGTATACTGCTCCGTCACTCTTTTACAATTTGTTTTGCAAGCCATGTGTGTGCGAGGGGCTGGTTGAGATAAGTGCAATTAAATGTGAATTTGAGTATCGTTGGAAAATCCCCCCCATCAAGATGACTCCCCCGTTTCGTGAAATGGGCAAGAAGTTTAATGCATAAAGAATCAATATTTTATTTAGTTTACATGGTAATCAATTTTTTGAAAAAATGTTTTTAGCTGTAAAATAGGGCCAAGCATTGTTTTTAAATATAATTTTGTTCATTTTTTAAGTGTTTTGACAGTATGATTGACAAATGGAATAACAAAATATTTTTACAGTTGATGGAAGACTTATCAATGTTAAAATGCCCTTTCTTTGGCAGGGCGTGGAAAGGAAAGGAAGTTACAAATTCAACTGTTACCTTTTTTTTTTTTTTTTTTAATCATGGTTTAAAATTATGTGACATTTATAAATGTTTAATGTGTTCGATCTTGGAAATAGAATTTCATATCGTAATAACCAAACTGTTCAATACGCGAGTTCCGTTTTGTTCATTTTGATAGAACCTTCGGATTAATGGGTAAGAAGATCGATTCCAAGAGGTTTTGAACTGTGGCGGATGAAAGTTGTGTTCCATTTTCTGTACAGTCGTCTATCGAATGCTTGAAATTTTTCCGGGTTCCCTTCCTTTCGATACAGGAATACGAAACACTATCTATAAGCAATTCAGAGCCCCAGTGGCTCAATAGTTTCACACCATAAGATCAACAAATTGGAGACTCATTTGCCGAAATTGGGAATGATTGGGAGGCCGATCCCATTCTCCATTGCAGCATTGCTCGGACACGTGTCCACGTTCATCTGTGGCGTCCGTGTTCTTCCCCTGTTGTGACATGAATTTGGAGAGAGGGTACCTGAGCTCAGGTATAACCTTGTCGCCTGACTGTGGTTCAGAATGACGAGGCGTTTGATAATAGGCGAGTATCCCAAACCCGTTAACCTTGAGGTACAGTCCGGGGCTCACCTGCTTAGCAATGTGTGCATAAACAGTGTGAATGCGATGGTTGCTCATATATCTCACAACATTCTCAAGTACAAGGCCGCAATCCATAGATTTTCGACCCTCAATCAACCTTAAACCATCCGTCCATAAATGTTTACATTTAATAGAGATGTTGATCATCGGTTTTTAATCAAATTAACTTAAAGAAACTAAAGGAAAGTATTTTGAACCATATTAAAAACAATTCCAATAATGGCATCTCTGAAAATAGATGAAAATTTTAATATGAAGGAATTTATCACTATCATCATCACAATACAATTTATCATTGAGGAGAATTGTTATAGAGACACTGAAATGGCCAAATAAAGTCACTTTTCCTGAAATCAATATATTATTTTTCTTTTTAAAAAAATGGGGAGATGTAGAGAAAAGTGGATGCGATACATATTTTTCTGTACTACTAGTGCTTACGCATAAAAGAAGATAAATCCCAGCTCTTCTCTCCGAAAGCGAAGACAGTTTTTGGGTGGGAATATCTTGAATTAACGACATATAGCGCGGCACGAGCAACTTTAAATGAAAATCTCAAGTCAACATTGATTAGATCTTAATTACACTGTGATTAAATTTCGAAGTGAATAATTTTTATTTTAAGCTAGTCAGAGGCCAATATCCTGATATGATTTTCACTGTATTCTGTGGAGATATTCTCAGACTTTTTAATTCAAATATCCAATTTTTTTTTCAAATATATTAGAATGAAACAGTTAAAATCTATGCAATTTTGACATATAAGGTTTGCTTTCGCTTAGACAGTGCTCTTTAGAGCTTAAATTCTCGGGCTCGATCCGAGCCGCTGATCAACCCACGGGAGATGACTATTACACTTTTACCTTCGAATACCGGACCGGAGGCGTCGGAGTTTCCTTCTTTCTGACCCACAAACCAGTGAAAAATCCTCCTGAAAGGTAATTTGCGTGGGAGGAGAGTGTTAAAAGGCTTCGAACAACCTCTAGTAGTTAAGTTGTTCGCTGTGCGACCTCTTAAAATTTCATGATGCATTTACAAACATAAGAAATCATTCCCCCTATTTAATGTCTGTATATTTCTTCTTTTGTTAAGGAAAATACTGAATTCGTTTTTAAAACATTCAGAAATTCTAAATTTAATTTAATTAATGAAATCTAAGTTAGAGATTTTTTTTTTTCATATTACCTGTTTTGTCCTAAAAAAGCTCTTAAATATTGCAAGCTAGTTTATTACAACCATTGTTCAAATAATAATCTTTGACAAAGTCGACTGTGTATTGACGCCATCTTTTACCTATAGATATATACACTATAGATGTAGAAAGAGACTATAGATGTAGAAAGAGATATAACTTTACCACTAAACCTATTTGCTCTAACGGAGGTACACTTGATCTTTCTAAGGTTGAATTCAAACAAGTCCTCTCGTGTTACACTTGGAAATCATAACCTTCAGCAAAACTGGATCCCATTTTTTCGCATGGCTTGTTTTTGCATTGCCCTTTTAGCAACCAGACTGTTTCTGCTAACAAGATTGTTTCTCGGTATAAACATAATATATTAAGAAACTCTTATTTAGTCTAGTCTTACCTGGAAACAGCAAATCCTATTGTTCGAACTTTGAAAAGCCGCAAAGACCAATAGTATTTATTCAAGGACACGTCTAGTTGTTATTCTCACACAATTTTTTTTCTTATATCTTTTCTGAGTTGTTATAATCCTCTTACATTATTTTACGAATTTCATAGGTTTAAATTGATTTCGTTTTCTTTAAGAACTGCAGTTTAGCTTTTTTTCTATGGTATTCTAATTTCATAAAATTCTGGATTTTTTAACATTTTCTGTACAAACCCCTCGGATACAAATATTTCGTTCTCAAATTCCGATTCATCTTTCGACAATGCTTCCGTATAATTATTTTCACGTTATGATCAGTATTCTAAGGCAGTTTCTACATTCTCGATTTTATGAATTTATTTACCTTCTTGATAACTTTATTTAGAATCTTGAGACTTCGGTATCCTTATCACTCTCCCCTCCTTCAGAGAGTGATTTCGCTGCCTGTCTAACCTAAAGCTACCGTAATGAGACGAGCTGTGCACATTAACTGACCTTCAGGATTCAACCTCTTTTTATTTGTGGATATGAAATTGTCAGTTCGAGAGTTGACCTTGTCAATTCTTAATACTAAACGGTTGATTGCGTTTATCAGTTTTGGTCGCAAGAAATATTAAATACGTAAAAATTAACTTGTACTTTTTATTGTTTCTAAATTTGTATATTGTGTTTTTTCATTGTTTCTTTGAATACTTTTATTGTTTCCAGTCTTATTTTTCTATAGTTTTTGGTCCCTCTTTTAGAAATGTAATATATCCATTAAAATATCCTACATCAATATTTTATGACAACATTTTGTATTCATGGGGTAAATTAAGCAATGTACATTTGAATTATAAAAAAGAAAATCTTTCGAAACTGACATGTCTTTATATATATTTCCATGGGGATTCTAAATTGTTTTTACACATTATGAATAGTGATAGTACCCATCCAAACGAAAAGTAAGTGTCACTGGCCTGCAGAAAAACAGAAGGCAAGAGCAAGGGCCACTGGACTTATTTTTGTAAGGGTACTTGAGGGCAGGAGACACCTGTTCAGTAAGCTGAAGATGTCTTGATGGGAATCGTTGTCGAGCAAAAAATTTTCATGGCACGTAGAATCTTTGAGAGAATGATCCCACCCCAGTCTCATTCGTGAAATGTCAATTAACTACAACAGCATTTTGAGCACTTTCTGTAAACTTTTAGCTAAACAATAAATATGTGCAACTTTGTTATCGTTTATTCGCTTTTCCGATACTTTAGTATGTTGAAGGTGGAAATCCAATATTATCCTTTTCTGATCCTCAGAGCTGAATATCCCATCCTACTTCTTTTTGTTTTTAATGTTCTTTTAAAATATTTTTCTTCGAAGACTTTCAGCATTGCTTTTACTTTAGAATAAGCATTTTCTGGTAATTTTTTCTACCTAATGTGTGTGTGTGTGTGTTTTTTTTTTTTTTTTTTTTTTTTTTCATATGATAGATCACCAATTCTATTAAATATTATATTTTATATCTCTGACCTCTAGTCTAGTCCATATTGATTTCTTAAAATTCTTAGATGTGATTACTATTCAAAAATAAGGAACGAAAATTTCATTCGTACCATTTTTTAAACTAATAATGCAAAAGCGAAGCCACACACCTCCTTATCGTTACAGCCATCGCCAAACTCAGCTTCATCGGTATTTTTAACTATATATTTACCACTAAGATAAGGTGTAAACACTAACAAGTTTTTCTTTTTAAATATATGAGTCATCACTGAAAAGATAAAGTGTGGAAATGTTTACAAAGTGCGTTGGCAGTTATCTGGGAAGAAGAAAAAGCTGAACCTACAAACCCGGAAGAAGGTTCCATCTGCTCTGAAGTAACATTCTCAAAGTCAACATCTGATTTACGTTTCGTGTATACAAATGCCGTCAACATGCATTTTTGATAAGGGAAGGTAAAAGCGTTACTTGCAAAAGAGGTTTTTATTAAGCTCAAGACTGATAGTATAAATATGTCTTTGCAAGTGATGTTCGGTGGAAGTGTTAAAATGCTTAATAGTGTAACAATTAGTTAATGTAACATGACAATTAAACATATATTTTTCGTAGTTATCCATATTAAATCTCTAAATAATAGGCAACAGAAGCGCTTAGTCAAAAGAGACAACCCAATAATTTTGTTCTAAACTTAAACAGAATTTTCAGCATTTTCTCAAATAAACCTCATTTTAGACTATCCGTGATGTATTTGATAACCTCAGATACTTTTGATAGAGAGGGGATCGTGATTTTGTGTTGCAAAGGAGAAAACTGAAATATCTCAATCATCTACTTTAGCTGACCATAACCTAGGGGAAGAGGAACGCTCTACGGAGCGAAAGGTCCCAGGCTCAATCCCGGCCATTGTGCGTTGGCACGCTTATCTGTCGGAAAAGATGCTTGAGAATTTGCTGGTTTTCTCCCTCGAGGCGCGCGCTCCACTGCAGTTAAGGAGTCAAATTTCATGCACTGCCTGCACATTGAAGTGCCTCGAAAGCGTCTCTCTGTTGCTTACTACGAGGTGTCGAAAAAATCACCACTCGTTACCAAATGGTAGCGTATCTACAGTTTTTGTTTCATAGTTTGTTGAAATTCTTAATTTTTCTTCTTACTGCCATTTTTATCTATTCTCAGCTGACACACTTCAACGCCATCACTGCAGAGCGTCGTCTTCTATCGCAGCCCTCATTTCATTCATAAATTTTCGATCTATATAATTTAAGAAAGTTCTTTGATACTTACGTCTCAAACGCTGACAAGCATGCATTTGTGTTCATCTACAACAATTTTCACTGAATTTTGAATTCCCTCCGTCTTAAAGAATAGGATCAAGAGACTAGTTCCATTTAGTATTAAAAAATTAGTTCTTATAGAACCCACAGTTTACATTTTACAATAGTTGCTTTTGTAATTGATTTATAAGTATGTTCAAATACAAATTAGTGACAGCTGGGGGAAAATAAAACAACAAGACATTTTTTTATGAATTCTTACTTTTAAAGTAAATTCCACTCCCTATTTTCTCAGGCAATGACGAGAATAGTACGGTTAGTTAATACTATTATAATAAAAAACATGAAATTTAATATAAAAACAATATAAATTTAATTTACTGATTTTGATTTAATTACAGACGTTGTCTAAGATGCTGTGCATTTCAAAATAAGAATTTCGTCTTCCTGTACATTGTCATGAAAAAGAATTTAGGAGAGAACGAAAAGTAGAAGCCGTCGTCACTGTGAGCACATTTTTCGTGCAGACAAGAGGAGCCTCCTTCAGGAAACATGCACGAAAAAAACAATTTCTCAGAAAGTTTTATGTGAGAGAATATGCGCAAGCCTATACAATCCTGAGGTTTTCGGGGAAAAAATGTTTTCCCTGCAAATGTAATTTATTCAAAATTGGTTTGTTTTATATTTTTCGCCATATTTTGGAATTTTATATCATCTGAACTCAAATTTTAAATCATTATAGGCATTCACCCTGAGTCAAACTCATGAACTATAGAATTATACCCATTTCAGCAGCAGAGACAAATGCACAGAAACATTAAAAAATGTGACATATATTAATTCATACATTTCAAATTGCATGTAACTCTTAAAATATACGAGATACATTGCTCACCAGCGTCAGAGCCCGACTCCACTTGGAATCTTATTTCAAGCGTTTCACGGCAAATTAGAAATAAATACTAATTTATTGCATAAAGAATTACCAATTATATATATATATATATATATATATATATATATATATATATATATATATATATATATATATATATATATATATATATATATATATATATATTAGTTTAAAGGACATTAACTTTATACAGAGCTTTGCAGAATAGCATACGATTTCCATAGTAGTGTAATTTTCTGACAATAATGGCATATTGCAATTCAAATAAATATTTATTTAGCATATAACAATTGCATGGGGTTAAACCCGCTCTCAAGCAAGCTAACAAAGTAGCAACGAACGAACGATAACTACAACAAAGCTGAAGCTTTTACTTCACTGCCTTCGGGGATGTTGGTGCTTTTGGCGGAAGACAAAAATAGCCAACATTCAAAGCGCTGACGCCAACAATTATATAAAGTGATTTCTGGCCCCTCTTCACTCTCCAAATGAAGATAGAGACCCTTCCTCACCCTCATTTTTTTAATTAATATAATTTATCATGCTTCTTATCCCTTCTCAATTTCAGGAGGTTGCTGTCGTTGCATCATCATACATATGGCCCTGAGTTGGGCTCTCCAGTTAGTGGAATCAGCCGAATCTTCGTCATTCATATGCAATCAGAAAGCCTCCTACTCTTGATCTCCCGGAGGCATCTCTCTTAGAGTATGTTGCGACCTATTGAACGCGCTTTCCTTAGCAAACACGACTGATCTTCAGTAGAGCCAAATTCCAACTCAATACTTTCCTATAAAGAGAATGACATCCCAACCAACCAGGCAACCGCGATTTTAATTACAAGAAGCGAGCAATATTAGGAAACAGAATAGGAACTGAATGCGAAGATACTTCAATGCTTAATGGCTGAAATCTGATCTAAAGTATTTTAATGTCCTCCATTTAAATGGCCTTCTTTTTATAGGTAATACCTGTATTCATGTGTTGCAAAGAAGGAAACCTGGAAAACTTTCAAGCACTTACTCCATCAGGTATAGCTGCAGACCATGAAAGGCAAGACATCGTCCTCTGTTTAACAGTGACTAGCTCGATTATTGCGCCTAAAGAGTGCTATCTAGGCCACGATGAGCTTTCCAAATGCCAAAATGATATCACATTAGATTAAGATGCAAGTAGAGTCACACAGGCGCTCTGCTTCGGAAGCAAATTCTTCACTATTCTATTAAAGTGGGTGCCAGGGAAATGTCCGTGTTTTCTCACTTCCAGCACCCACGAGCCATAAGCACTCCGGCCGCAAAGCAACGCTGGGCAGAGGTTCACCATCCTATCGATGGCCTCCAGAAATAAAACTGCTCGCTTTATGGCATAAAATTTAAAACTCTTTTAAATGCATTAATTTTTATTCTAATTATTTATTTATGAAAGCTTGAGGATAAATTTAAGAAATGCATCCTATTAATTTTTAAACTATTTACAGTTCATCTTACCTCTAATTATGAGCAGCAAACTGGAGTTCGTGGAAAGCCTCCTTTATGCTCGGGATGAAATGAATATGACAAGGTGGGGTACATAATGAGTGAACTGAAAAGAAATGCGTAAAAAAATTTCTGCTGAAATATAAAATACAATACAAATAAAGAAACTTTTAATTATTTTTTTTTCAACATATATATAAAAAATTGAGGCAAGTTTCTTTGTGAGCTATTATTTTTCAAATTATATTATTTTTTAAAAAAGTTTTTTTATATGTATACTCGTAATTAGCTATCTACAACTGAAATTATTCTCTTGTCAAACACAATCATAAAAGTGTATCGAACACAGTAAATTCATAATAAATAACAATTAGAAAATTTAACTCAATGTAATTAAATCAAAATGACGTGTTCTTCAGATTTATGCAGTGAAAGGATGTGTTGCTTCCAATTTATTAAACTTTGAACACATAATTTGCATTCAAAGTAATAAAAAGCTTTGACAATTTTGAAAAATATTTAATCTTCAACATATAGATTTTTTTCAAGCAAATTTTATGGTAATCATTTTTTTAGCAAATTTGATTGAAGCTTCATTTTCTGTAACTGCATACAATTAATATTAATAAGCATTTGGAAGTAATAAATGTCAAGAAAAACGTTTTAATAATAAAATAAAATATACTATTGTGTTGAAGGAAAATACTATACACTTTTACAAAACTATTTCTGTTCTTAATTTAAAAAAATAACTAAGTGTTATTATTTTAATAATAACAGAAAATGACTACATTCAAAGCACTTTCTGAATTTTAATAAGTACCGTCTTTTAAATTAAAGAGAAGCCAGAAATTTAATTTATGGAATTTTTATTTGTTCCATTATGAGAATGTAGGTTTTAAATCTCGAAAAGAAAATAATCATACATTTACTACAACCTAAAATACAAATTAAATGCAAAAGTATTTTTATGAAATTTTATTTAAATAAAATATGCGTTGTTTATACAATACGTTTATTATACTGTGTATATATGTGTGTGTGTTTGTTGTTATATATAACCACTATCGATCAGTATACAATACGGTTACTAAAACATTCTTTGTCGAATGATTCATGCCCAAACAAAAGCGCATTTCTGAAAGGTTTTCCATTCAATAAAGGTGTCTGCGAAGATTTACCTGCGCATTTAAATGTTTTCAATCGTCCACCAATTCCTGTTCCTTATAAGATAAACCAAATAATCATGAGTTTATGATGAGAAATAAATCAAATTAACAATTATTATATTGCATTAAACTGACAAGCTAAACCATAACCACAACCTAAGCGAGAAATTTCAGACTAAATTGTTTTAACTTCATTTCTATTACTAAGCGATATGAACATCAATACAGAAATACGTATTTAATTATTTAAATAAACAATTTTCTTGAGAGAAGCTTTCCTATAAATTAATGTAAATCATGCTTATTTGATGCCAAAATGGTAGCAGAATTGTTATCGTTTCGACTCAACAATTCGTGGACGTTCAAGAACTGATGATGACAAGCATAGATATTCGTAAAGGTTCTGAATTTGTTTAGCACTCATGTGCAAAAAAATAGCCATTGAGTGATAGCAAACTATTGTTATTTTGAAAACTGAAAATACTTTTGTATTATTTATTGTTCTAAGAACCAAATGAAGAAGTTTTAAATATTGGTGATTAATTAGTACGTCCTACAAATGACAGTAAAAATCACTTTTTACTGTTTTGGTACAGAAAGGTCACCTCAAAACTAAGATTTTTCTCTGTCACTTCAAAAAGAACGAGATTCAAATTTTCTCTGTCACTTAAAAAAGAACGACTTTTTTCCCTATATGTAACCTCTGTTTCTCGACTTCATTATCAACCATTAAATAATAGAAATACTCACCTGCCTCCTGACCTATACTATCAACGAATAAGAAAACAATGCACTCTGCGCATGTGCAATCTTTTTTGCATCTACTGCTTTCTCGGAATGGCGCGAAGAGACCGGCATGATCGTTTAAACACATGGTTGGAGTTGGAGAGTCGACAAGGGCTTATATAATAGTGATATTTAGATCTGTGTTAACTATAATACCCTATTTATTGTTTTTACTTTACTATTTTTTATTACTTTAAATATTTTTCTCCATTTTTAAGCCTTACCAGTACTTATGGTAAGTTATATTGCTTTAAACAAATAATACAGTAACTAGTTTTTTGTTGAATTCTTTTCAGTGTTTACTTAAATGAATCCATAAAATAATTCTTAAAAATGTTACTGCTTTTTAAACCTTATTTCTTGTCTTTAATTCCGTGGGAAGTACGATAGGAAGAAAATGCACTGATTCTTTTGACAGAAGTTACATATTTTTGTATAAAAAAATTTTCATCATTGAATATTACTTTGGGTATTTTCTGCATTTAAATATAACTTTAAGAAACAAACACTCATAATAATTTCTGCAAAATTTATACTCTTGTTTTACCTAACCATAAATAATAAACTTTTTGATTAGTAGTTAATATAAATTGCAGTGCATTTTTAGCATCTATTTTCTGGTTATTTCAGGATTGTTTTTATTTAATTTTGTTTGTTGCATTTACCCTTGTTGATACTTCACTCAGTCAGCTGAGTGCCAACAGAGAAGATCTGCTCAATTGGTGCTTGAAAGGTATTAACCATAAGTCTAAACCTGGGAAGGAAGATAAGTTACATGAACAGGTAATACATATAATTTAATTAGCTTTGTATATTAATATTTTAATGTTCTTTTTGTTTAAATGGCCAACAGTTTCTTTATTTTAAAATTAAAACATTAATAATGAATATGTGGTTTTGAAATAATGAAGATGTCACCAAGACATTATGCATTAATTTCTATTATTCAGTTGTCTATAAAATTCAAAAAAAAATTTTTTTTCACATATGTTGGGATCATTTTATTAATAAAATGTAATTTTACGTCTTAGCAAGTTTACAGTAAATGTATTCCTTAATCTTTTTATAGTTTTGGTTGTTATAATATCTAGAAAATAGTTTTCAAAAGAATGAAACATAAAAACTTTTTCATGAAAAATATTATTCAAACCAGTCCTAAAAATATTAAGATAACAGCTACTTAAGAGTCTTCTATTGTATTCTAATTACTTTCCTTCATTGTTTTAATATTACTCTTCTTTTTAAAATTTAAATATTATAAACAGTAAATTGGATGTTCAATGTATTTCTTTGGTAAAAATTTTTTTTTTTTTTTTTGTATAAGTTAATCATTAAGTTTTAAGACAAGAAGTAGACACTGAGAAAAGGTTCATTTGAAATTGTTCACAATTTCAAATGAACTTTTTCTCAAGTAAAATTTTATTATTAGCTTATCAATAATTATTGAAAAATATTTGTTTGAATTTATTATGTTATAAAATGTATTAAAACAAAATGAGTAATTTGTGAAAACTCAATATATTACCAATAAATAAATAAGCTATAAAGTTCAAAGTTTAAAAGCATTCATCAATCATATTTTTGTTAGTCCTTAATATCACTTCTTTCAAATATCATGTATAACAATTTGTTTAAACTTAGTGATATTTTATTCCCTGTGTTTCAGAATTTGTAATAAATTTTATCTGTTATTTGTATTAACAAACCACTATATATTTTGCTAAAGATAATTTTTTTTTTATTAGATGTAAATTTGCAATTATCTTAATTTCTAATTTTCTTGATATTTGAATTATTTTGATAGGTTAAATGAATGCTACATTTTTCTAATTTTTATTGGCCCTATAAATAAAATCATTTAATGTGTTGCTTCTCTTTAATTGAATTATATGTAATTTTCATTTTATAATATTTATAATTTTATTTTTTCAATATGAAACTAATTTTTTATATGGAATAAAATGTGTAAAGCATCATTACTTTATTCTGGATTTGCTTTCATGATTATATACATTGGTAGTGAGATGAATTATTATTGCATATGACTGTATGCATACATGTAATGAAATAGCTACGGGTGGCTGACTAATTAACACTCTGACCTGTTTCACCATTGTGGGGCTCGTCAGATATGAATGATTTATAGTAATGTGAAATATTCTTTAACTTAAGCAATAAGGAACCATGGTCAAACTTTTTTAGTGTAAATAAAATTGTCTTTAAAATACTGATTCTGTGCTTATTAACTTTGTGCTCAAAGTGACAGATTGCGACTCCAATAAAACTTCTCATATCTTTTTGCTGAAAGTATGGCGATATTTGCTTTTCTTATTTCTGTTATTTAGAATATGTGAAGTTAGAAAAATATGTATATGTACTTTGCATCAGATTTGTTAGTTTTTAATTTTTGAGATAATGTAGTCAAGATGGAATCTGAGTGTTTTCCATTATGGCCTTTGCTTCTACAATTCATGAGTTCAGTTCTTTACTAAGATGCGAATGTTTGTACTGGCTTGAAGCTGCATTAGAACTGCATTTAAAATTAAGGGATGTAGAAATATTTGCTAAATTTTAAGAACTTAGCTGACAAAATAGTCTTTGTCTGTTCATGTAAGGTTTAAAATATTTTTGAAAGCATCTGAAAATTGGTTTCCAGTCATTGAGGAAAATTGATAATTTCTTAGCTTTGATACCAAAAATTTCGCAGGTAATTCCCATAATTATATCAAATTTATTCCTTTTCCACATGGAACAAAATTGTAATAAAACCTTCTCCAGCTTGAGTTAGAAATAAAAGTTTCAGCCAAAAGAAAGAATATTATAACTATCAATAGATCCACAATTACAGAGTCATTTCAGAAGTCCTATTGTGAATTATGTTCCAGGTAAAAAGTTATCAAAGTGTTACTAGTATCAAGAAAAAAGTTATTTGAAGATATTTTATCCACATGTGAATACAGTTTCTGATCAGAGTGGAACTGAAGAAGTAAGCAAGGAAGAGTTCAATAACTTTGCATTAAAATTGATAATGCAAGCTTTGATTGGGAAATTCCAGTCAATTAAAAGATGGTGAACTTCTTTGAGTTGGTTTAAATATTGGAGATTATAAGCTTCATAGAATCATAGATAGTGGTGCAGAAATTACAGTACTGTGGAAGACAGTGGGACCAGAAAAAATGTTGTAATCAAGCTTATCTCTGTTTCATTTAGTCTTTGGTCAGCATGTGAGGATACGAGGCTGTATATCATGTTGCAGTTGTGGAAGGATTGCATGAGCAATCTTTGATCGCTCCTAAAGTTTTCAGTTTATGGAAGGAACAAAGAAGAAAATATCTCTGCGAAAAATCAAAACTATCCACACAAAAGAAATAGTTTCAAAGTATACATTCAGTGTGAAGGGAAGGAAAGCAGAAGCCATATTGAAGCAAATTAAGAAATGAACAGTTGTCCTGTGTTACATTAAATCAGTATTTTGAACATAGCAGAAGAGCAATTACTGGCTGAATCAGATTTACTGTACCACACAGACATAGTGGCAAGGCAGAAATATGTACAGCTTGTGGTTTCATTCTGAAGGAAAATTTTAAAATTAGCTTACAAAATGCCAGCATGAAGAAATCTGGCTGCCAGAAAAACCAAGGAAAAAATTTCAATGTATTTTTGGTGGGAAAATATGCAGACATGTAAAACATTTGTGTGAATCTTGTCATTATTGTGAGCTACAAATAAAAGAGGACTTATGAAAGCAGTTGGTAAACCAGAATTATACTTCCAAGCAGTGAATGTCAATATTTTAGGGGCATTTCATCTATAAACATTGTTTTTTTTTTTTTTTTTTTGTTTAAAACATTATTTGTTTTCATTTGCAAAAGCTTAATTCTTTAATAGTTAAATTTGTTGGGAATGATTTTTTTGTGTTTAAACATAACTATAACTGTTTAGTATTTTTAATGTTAAATTTCTTTGTATCTTCTGGGCATATTATTAGGTTTTGCTTTATTAGAAATATATTTCATCTTAAAAAATTATTTAATACATATAAGTATGATGATTGAAATATTTTTTATAGTTCTCTTTTTCTTAAATGACTATCCATTTTTTAAGTTTCTTGCTTTATTTGCAATGCAGAGCAAGCATTCTTGTTATGAATTTAATACTTTTTGCTTTATATTATCATATATATTATAAAAAATAAATTGTAGTATGTAACATGAAAACTAAAGGGGAAAGGGTACAGCTTCTGTTGATCAAAGATCAGGAGCACCAATGGTAGAAGTCTGCCTTGGCTTTATTCACCTACTAGCCTTAGCTGGACACAGTAGGATGGCCTTCACGCCTAGGATCACCCTACTAGGAGATAAACTCCCAACATACCTCACCCATCCCGTCCAGTGCCACCCCTGCTACAATGATGTGACATAGTATGATTTAAGGGGCTTACGGCCTCATGGATCTGATATAACTCCTCTATATCAGATGGGCTTAGTAACAACAACACATATGAAAACTGGTAATGTTACAAGGCTTATTTTAAAATATTGTATTATGTAATCTTTATTTAAAATTTGAGAGTATAAATGCAATCTTTTATTTGAAACTATTTAGAGATTTCTCACATTATGAAGTAATGAAATTAATATTATACTTTGCATAAGTGATTTTAAATAAAAATAAATGGATACCATTTTTATACTTGTAGTGTGAACCTTGGAAAGATCATGCCTGCTGTACAGAATCTGTGTCATATGCAATTCATCAAGTGAATATGTACAATTTCTCATTTGATCATTGTGACAGCCAAGTGAAAAGAAATATGTCTGAGCAATGTCGAAAATATTTTGACAGAGACACTTGTTTCTATGAATGTGAACCAAATATTGGATTATGGGTTGTAACTGTTAGTAACAGTTATATTTACTAATTTCTTTTATGATAATATATTAGAATCTAGAAATAATTAAGTGTTTATTTCATACTTTTATTGTTTAAATTTTAATAACTCTGAATGTTTTCAAATACTAAGTATTCCTGGTTTAAATTATGAATGTTATGATAATTAAACATTCTCTTTATTTGGTTGGAATAGTTTTGTCTTTTAAGTAAATATTTTTCTTGGTTTGCAGCAATTTGCTAATGAACAACCTAATATTTATGGTTTTAAATATTGTTATAGTGATAAGTTAATCATTAAGAGAGTTGATCTAAAGTAATTTATTTTTATATAATGCTTGGTGGCACCTGGTGTTGTAGTTGTAAAGCTTTTCGCTGAGAAGACACATGTCTGAAAGCTGGGCATGATTGACTCAACTTTTCATCCCTTCAATGAGGCAATAAAACTGAGTACCAAGTATGCTTGGGAATTTCCCATTGGACTGACCATCTAACTACAAAATGCTTCTTACTCCAGGCTCCTTGCTCATGAAAACAGACATGGGCATTATAGTCTTTGGTCCCTATATGATCTGTCATGCCACTGAGTTTTAAATTTTGTGTGATTCTTGAATAATATTGTGACTTAAAAATTTGATAGAGGGTTTGCACAACTCCTGAAATTTTTACTTACTATAATGCATTATTTTTTTGAATTTATAATAATATTTTAAAAGAAACTGTTTAAAAACTAAATTGAATTTAATGTTACTATTAGATCCGACATGATCAATGTTAGACTGTATTGCACTGTGCTTTGGGATTCATGTTGATTGTGGGTTGAAAAAACAATTCTAAAAATTACAGAACTTTTATTCGTAGCAATTTCAACAAAATGCAGGATATTCCAGCAGTTACACAGCTGCAATTCAAGTAAATTAAATTATTTCCCTGTCAGGAAATAGCTTCCAAACAGGGAAATCTTTAACACCTAAGACAACAGCTTCTATGCACTTGACTATCATTTAAAACTGATCGTCTTTACTATATAAAAATATTGGCAGTATTTATACTGTTGGCTTGAAAATCTAAGAGTTTTTCAAAGTTTCTAGAATATTCTAGGCTATCCTGTGTGCTTGATGTTCCAAAAGTTTCAATGATGTATTTTTAGAGAATTAATTCTTGCCAAAAAGTCGCTCATGAGAAATGCTATTTTTAACTCAGATTATATCTAAATTATGCAATTTTGGCCTTTGATTTGAGTATTTCAAATCTGTCTCAGATTTTAAGATAAATGCAATAACATTAAATTAGGTCAGCCGCAATAGCTTCATGATCTAGTTCAGTCAGGACCCATGTAGTATTTAGATTTATGTGTGTGAAGTGAAGAGTAATCACCAATAACATCATGTATTATCAGGGCGAAATTTTAATTGATTCTTTTTCTTCTCTCTTTTATATTATATAAAATTCCTTGAATATTAATATTTAAATATAAAATTTTTGAGTTAAAATATACTTTCCACAGGGTTAACATAACCCCTAAAAACTTAAAGTTCCAAAAAATTTTTTAAGGCCCCTTGATTCTCCTGGAATTTCTACTAGACTCCTTGAAAATTATGAATTATTCCTGGAATTTTTTCTTACCTTGATGCACTTTTTTTTTCTGGAAAATGTTATAATTTTTTGAATTATCATTATTTTGTGCAATTAAGACGATCAATTTTAATTGATTCTTTTTCTATTTGCTGCTGTTTCCTTTATATTGTATAAAATTCTTATAATATTATCATTTAAATATAAAAAATTTTTAGTTAAAACATACTTTTTATGTCTCACTTGATAAAAATGACGTATAATTTAATTGAATTGGGATAAATCTGTTAGTAGTATATGTCCGGTCTTCAGGACACACAAAATACAAGATATAAGCCATTGCATGTGTTTTTTTTAAAAAAGATTAAGATTTAAACTTTTTCCAACTCGTAATCATAATATTTATCATTTATTTTACCTTTGTAATTGAATAGATAATTATTTTTATTTATTTTTTTAATTGCTCTTTCAGATAAATCAGCATGGCAAGAACTTAAGTAAAATTCTTTTTCACTATCGTTTACTTCTAGTTTTGCAATTAATGAAGATCCAAATTTTGTTTTGATTTTTTTCAAAGATATCAAATTGTATTTTCCAACTTCTAAATCTTTCAATTTAAAAGTTTCAGGATATATATTCTTTTTGATGTTGTTGAATTCTTCCATTTATGATATTTCATTTTATTAAATGATTTTACGTTTTCAAAAATATTTTCTGAAGATATTTATTTATAATGTAATAAGATGTTTCATCTACTAGATCTGGTGCTTTTTCTCTTATATCTTTATTTTCAACTTTTAAAACTAATTCTCTTATTTGATCAATATATTTCATTATTAAATCATCAATTCCATATCTGTCATATATTTTATTGATTTCAATTAGCTCGTTAATTAATTTTTGAATTCTCTATTATTTTTTCACTAATATCTAAGTATTTTAATTTTTCCATTTATTACAAGCTATTTTTTTGAATGGATTTCTTATACTGACAACATTTATATAGAGTGCACTTAGGACCTAATATTCTAGGACATTTAGGTACATCAATATCAACAGCTGGTATATTTAATTCTTTAAATATTTCTTTTTCAATTGTTCCTCCTTTATAAGCAAATCTACCTCCATATTCATCCTATAAATATTGAATATAATTTTTAACATTTTCATTACTAATCCATAAACTTTTATCGTCTGTATATCTTTTAAATCTTAGACCGTGAATTTCATGAGTGCATTTACGAACAATTTTAATTTCTTGTTCTGTTAATTCACAATTGGGTGTAAATACTTGAATTGTTTCGGCAATTGGTTCTGTTAAATGTGTCTATCTAATTTCTCTTATGATTTTTTTTATCTGGAAGGATAAATCCTGGAATATTGAATATCAATGATATATCAGTCATTTTATTTTAAATGCATTTTTATAAATAATTTTAAAAATTAAAAATAAAAAATACTGAAGAT
Source organism: Latrodectus elegans (assembly GCA_030067965.1). Taxonomy (NCBI): domain Eukaryota; kingdom Metazoa; phylum Arthropoda; class Arachnida; order Araneae; family Theridiidae; genus Latrodectus; species Latrodectus elegans. Next base: position 98,976,532 of record CM057811.1, on the reverse strand, counting down.
ATAAAATACTAACGATATAAAATATTAAAGATATAAAATATTGAAGGTATTAATATCCAAAGGGAACTGTGTTATAATCATCCAAGATTCTATGTTTATCAAATCCAAATGTGTATCTTTTATTTGTTTTTATACTTGAAATATTTCTATCTTTTTCGATTTTAAATTGGTTGATTTCTACATCTAAATAATCTGTTTCACCAGTTATTATTTTCATTCTGTTATCAAAATCTAATATTGTTTCACTTTGATATGACATTTTAAATCCTTTAACTTTACCACATATATCACCATTATTTAATTTATATCTGTAATCTTTACTTGCTCCAGCTATCAAAGGTTTTGGATATTTATCATTTCCCAATTCATCAGTCCATTCTCCTAACAATTACTTTATCTTGTAACTTAGATAACATTTTATATAATCAAATTCTAGCAGAACTAGTTGTAAAAGCTGCTATATATACATTGGTATTGAAGTTATGCTTTTCAAATTTATCTTTATATGACATTTCAACACTGTCATCATTCAAAAAATTCATATTTAAATCTTTAATAGTATCATCTAAAAGGATTCTATAAAAATCTTCGATTTCCATCACATATTCAGTTTGTTTCATATTAATTCTTTGACCAAATTTACCCCATAAGGAATTCAAACATATCTTGGCTATAAATCTCAAACCAGGATTTTCTTTGATTTTATCTAATTTGATACCTAATTTTTCTTTAACGACTTGCCTTTATTCTTTTTCATTTTTGAAATTGTTTTTCCATTTTTCACATGTCTCTAATTTTATTTTTAAAAATGTTTTAAAATACTCTTTAAATAATTCTTTGGTTTTATTTTCAAAATGCCACACTTTATAAATATTCAGTATTTTATAACCTTTTTTGATAGCTAATTTTATCTCATCAGTTGTCCAAGTTCCAATTATACATCTCTCCTTATCATCGTGTTTACATTCAGAATTCGTTATCTTGTAACAGATTTCGCATTTTCTCTTTTCTAAAACCGTTTTGAAATGGTTACATTTTACTGTTTCTGAACATTTTTTACACAAAGAAAATATTAACTTTTCAGCTTTATAAGGTAATACTGGATGATATAATTTTTTAGGGGGAAGCACTTTACATTTGATTAATCCATACCATTTTTTATTATATTTTTCAGGGTTAAATATTTTATCAGGATGACCAACCAGATAATAATTAAAGTAATTAACTGTTGGATATAAAGATCATACATCAATATATCTGCCTTTCATATTATCTTTCATTTCATATTTTAATTTAGTTGATTCACATCTTCCTCCATAAAAAGCATCTCTTGGATTTAAAGGTTCAATAAAATCTTTTCCATTCTTTTTTCATATATTTCTTTATATCCTTATCATTATCAAAATCACATTCCCAAATATTCACTAATTTATATCCTGCTTTAATTATCTTTTTGTTCAACTTTTTAGTTTATTTATATAAATCATTCATAAGCATTTGATTCACAGTATTTATTTGTGTTTTTGTGAAGCATTTAGGACATTATGCCAAAAGCATCCTTGAAATTCGAACACTGCATTATCATAAAATCCATCAACCTTATAATATTTTTTACCTAATCTTAATTTTTTCTCTTTACCATTCAAAGCATGTTGTATATTAATATTTTCTTTTTGAGATATGTTATCTAACCAAGCAATTGATTTTTTACTGTATTGATCATTTTGAATTACATCTTCATCAACAGTAATTGTATTCTCTTTCAGAAATTTATCTCTATAAATTGCTATACATAAACCAGCTAAAGTTACATATTTAAAAGGATCAACATTCATAATTTCTAAGAATAATCTTCTTAATTCTAAACATCCTTTTCTCAAAATGTCTACATCAGATCTACAATATTGAATGAATTCTTTTTTAAAATCAAATGTTTCATGTTTTACTGAATCATACCATTTATTAAATTTTTTCCTTTCTTCTTTAATCATATTATCATATCCATAGTAATATTTTTAGGATATTTACTTGCATAATTTTGATTAATTTCACTGTTAAAAAGAGGAGGAAAATAACCTTTCGCTAATTCAGTTAATCCAAAAGTTTTAGGAAATTTTTTAAGCACACACATTGTAAAATTAATTGAATCTACAAATCTTATTTTTATAATCTTTAGCATTCATAAAATTAAGCTTATTACCTTGATAAATTGTATATACTTTGATATTATTATCGAAACAATATTTCGCTAAAAACTGGAAATCAAAACCTTTTCCATAATGAGCTATAACTGTATATCCATAATATTTATTAAATAACCATTCACAAAAATCATTTTCGTTATTGAATATTTTTTCATTACCATCAAAATCATGACATATAACTAGGTTAACATTATGAGTTCCTGAATCTTGTGTTTCAACATCAAAAAATAAGTATTTTTCAGTATAATCATGTTTACATTGGACACACCAATCCTTTTTATTTTTTATATTTTTAACACAATTATTTTTACTCACACCGCCTTTACAATCTTTTTTCTTCATAAAACATTTGTGATCTTTGTTAACCCATTTCCAACAATTTTTACATTCGTATTCACCACATTTGTGATCCTTTAATTTTCTTTCGTATGTTTTTAATATACGCTTACATTTTAAACATTCTCGAATTACCTTACAAACACTCAATCCTTTATTATTTATTTGTTATGATTATTAAAACAGTTTTGTCCTTTAAATTTTCTAAAGCAATCTTTACAAGATATATCCTCTTCTTTACAATCAGATTCACTAACAAAACATCTGTCACATTTTAAAGGACACTTATATTTATTTGTTTTTGCATATCTGATTTTAAAATAATCGTAATAATTATCTTTACCTAAAAATCCTGTCATTGATGTAATTACATTGAAATAATTCTTATCTTTATAAATGAAAATACATGTACATTTTCGTATATATTTACCACTATATATAATCTGATTACCATTCTCTCTACATACTATATTGATTTGAATACCTAAAAATTTTTCAAATATTTTAACCTCTTCTAGGGTACAAATTTCTAATGGTATATTACATAGTTTATGTAATTTTATAGCTGGATTTTTTTGTAATACACGACCTTTTTTATATACAAAATTTCGTTATTTGTTAACATTTCAATATCTAATTTCTCGCTTAATAATTCAGGATTTTGAATGGCTAAAGCTACTACTATTGATCTAGCTAAACATAAATGATCATTATTTTTAATTTGTAAAATACTTTTCTTTTTAACTGGATCAGTTTTAGAATATAATTTTAAATATCTACCTCCTTGAGGTAATTCAATTACATTAAAATCAAAAATGCATTCAGTTATATCTAATTCTTTGTATTCAATTTTATTGTTTAATGTTTCTAAATATACATTATAAGCATCTTTAGTATTCATCATTACTGGATGAAAAGGAGTACTTAATTTAGAATTATAAACAATTATATCAACTTTACCATTCACATTTCCAATAGCTGTCTTAAATATTTTCCTTAAAATTTCATAATAATTTTCAGGTAAAATTTTAGATCCTGTAATTCTATATTGCTTTCTATATACTTTATATTTTTTAATATATTCACCTCTAGATTCGATAATTTCATAATCAGTTTTAAATAACTTATTCAGTTTTACTTCTCTTTTAATTTTTTTATTTTTCACAGGTTCAAAATCTTTAGTATATTTATTAAACTTTAAATTATATGAATCAAATAATTTTTTGATATTTTCTCTTCTCTTTGTATATTTAATAAATATTTTCTTTTTACGATCTAAATAATCAGAAGTGTCTAAATCTAATATATCTGTTAACACTTGTTTATAATTTCCAGTTTTTCTAATATATGATATTATTGATTTAATAATATCATTCTTAGATTTACTTTTACTTTTTATTTTTATAAATCTTTTATAACTTTTTTCAACTTTTGAATACTTAAAGTATTCAAAGCATTTTCAATATGAACAAAAGCCATACTTGTATTGAAATAAAAAACAAGAAATTTTTTATTTCTATTTATTAGAAAGTAATTTTACAAAGGGATTTTGAAAATAGAATTTTTTATTTTCTATTTATTAGAAAGTATTTTTATAAAGGGGTTTCAAAAATAGAATTTTTTATTTTCCATTTATTAGAAAGTATTTTTATAAAGGCTTTTGAAAAAGATATAATGTTTTAAAAGATATTAATATTTAAGATTTCATTCACAACAATTATATCTGCTAACAATTTTTTGTGTATTTTGCTTTTCTCATGTCTGGCCATAAGGTGTAGTACCTGCCACAAATACAGCGCTCAGATTGAGAATAAATATCTTTGGTACATTGGATACAACGAGTCATTCTTTTCTTTATATGCATATAAAATTCTTCTTCATTCTTTTTTATCTTACAATCTCTACAAATCATATCCATTTATTATGGTTTATTTTTTTAAATGGAAATTGTAATTCTGATAATTACATTAATTTTAAAATTATTATTTCATTTTTTTCTACTTAAGGAGAAATACTTTATATTAATTATGTTTTGAATAATTTTTAAGTAGCTCTAGTTTGGAGCTATCTATAAAATAAGAAATTTCTAATTATTTAAAAATGCTAAAAACTCATTCCATTCATTTTTATTTCCTTTAACATTTAAATTATTTTCTATTCCAAAATATTCACAAATATTTTTCATGATATACAAATATTTTATAGTTTTTTTGTAATAATTAAAATCTAAATATTTGTAAAACATTTCATCAGCTTGCAATGTAATATTTAAATTATGTTTTCTTTTTAATTGTTTGAAAAAATTTATCCTACTTACATATCTCTGTTTCAAAAATGATTGAATATTTATATTATAATAATTTTTATCTTCTGAACTGTCATAAGTAATATCTTTCTTTTGAATATTTTTAAAAACTTTTAAATATTCATTTGGTACAGAAATATTATTTTCTTCTTCACGAGAATAATATATTTTTTCAGCTTGAATAAAATCATCCATTTATATATTTTCTAATTTAAAAATATAGATGGAAGCACTATTCATTGGAAGACTGTTATCAGTTGTGAGAACAAAGTTTATTAGATAAAGTTATTAGATAAACCCAAAAAAAAGTAAGTCTCACAGGTCCCAGTTAGTATAGTGGTTAGAGTAAATGAATAGCATGAATTAATCCTGAGTTCGAGCCCTGCTCGCTCTTCTAGAAAGAAAAGTTAGAATGAGTTGATGCAATTAAGATAGGGCTCTTAACCTAGAACCAGGAAATGAAAAAACTGGGACTGAGATGTAAAAAGTGTGGTGGACTGTATGGCCCTCTGGGAGGTGCTGGCACCCCCCAAAATAAATGTTATAGTTCCAAGTTAAAGTTCACCACACTGAAACTATTTTTTTCTAAATTTATTAATTGAATATTAATTATTAAAAATATTAATATTTATTTTCATTAATATAATTAATATTTGTTTATTAAATATATTTTTCAAGTATATAACTAATTTTAAATTATTAATTTACTCATTAATTAACTTTTGAAGTAATTAAAATATAAATACATATAAATCTTTTTCTTTTCTTATAATTTTTTTAATTCGTAAAGTTTCTCTTAATCTGTAAACCCAAACATCTAACAAATCACAATTATCTTCAAATTCTTCAAATATATCTTTAAATATTAATCGTTTGAAATAATGCATTTTTAATATTCTTTTTATATGTAATTCCATTATCCTCATATTATCATAACTATCTAATTTAAAATCTGATCTTCCAAAAAATACATCTATGTGTGATTTCTATGCCTTAAATTATCATATTCCAATTCTATTCTAAATGTAAATAGATTGATATTCAATAGTAATACTTTTGTAATATTTGTCTCAAACATATTTATTTAAATATAAAATAGCGTCCTCTTAAAAAATTAATAATAAAAATACAAAATAATAAATTTTAAAGGGAGGGTACAAAACGTCCACCCTTTTATGAATAAATTATTGATAATTATTGGTATATCATTTTAAAGGGGTGGGTGATTTACTCACCTTGAATTAAATCTTTTTTTATCTATCCAACTATTATATTCTTCTGGCAATTTAACCACTTTACAAATAACTTGTTTCCTTTCTTTTTTATTATTTTTTCAATTTTATATACATTATCTTTTTTATCATATTTAACTAATTCCTTCTCATAATAAGTGCCTTTGATTTCTTCATTGTTTAAATATCTTATTCTATAAGTAATTGGATCTGTTTTTAACACTTCAGATATTCTAAAAATTTCATCTGTAAATGTAGGATAATAACCTCTTGTAAACGTTTCTTTATATTTAAAGTGTCATTTGTTTTTTTAAAAAAAAAAAAAACACTTTTCTTTGAATTACAATTGACACAAATTCCTTTCATCATAGGTTTTCCATTTTTGGATGTAGTAGTTATAATGTCTTTACTGTCTGTATGAGTTTTACATTTTAAGCAGTAAATAAGTGAACCCATTCCAAATGTCTTTTTTGTTTTAATGATTGGTTTAACAATTCCTCTTTCTAATCTTTCACGAATTGTAGGATTTGGAATTTCATCTAATTCTTTTAACATATTTGTATCACATATTTCATTTCTTGTTTTAGTATCTTTATTTTTTAAATAACAAATATCATGTCTATATGCAGTTTCATCAACTCTGTTAATTGGTTTGCTCCATTTTTTGTATGATAAATCTGGATTTAATCTTGTTTTTCCATGTAGTAATTGAGTTTCAGGTCCTGTAAATGAATGTCCAGGTAGATGCATTTAAATGGTAAATTATTAATAGATTTATTAATAAAACCTTTTACATTTGCAATTCTTTTTGTTACACATTTATTTAGGTATAAAATTATTTATCAACATACTTATAACCATTTAATTGAGTTTTCTTTTTATATTTTTGTATAGGAAAATATTGTAAATTTTGAATATATTCATCTTCTCTTATATACACTTCTTGTTCAGTAAAAATTTATGTAAAAGCATTAAATACTCTTAAAGCAGGAAATGAATATATAGGCAGTGGAATAAACAAATTAGATGAATTAACAAATAAAATATGCAAAGGCTCTAAGTCTAAAAAATTATATAATCAAATAATTATTATTCCAGATAAAATTTTAAAAGAAGGAACATTAACAAATGATTATGTAAAAGAATATTATAAAAACTTTTACTTTAAATAAATGTACGTGACAAAAAATGTTAATTTGAGGGATGATCAAATTTTAAAATTAAAATCTGGATATAAAAAAGGAGAAGTTTCATTGCAAATAGATAAAAGTGAAACTCCTAATTATGATTTACATCTTACCAATACACAAATCAATCAAATTGCAAAAGGTATAAAAAAATTATGATCAGTAAAACTCAGTTACAAAAAACTAGAGGATTTTTACCATCCTTGATTCCTATTCTAACATCTTTAGGTCTTGGAGCTGCTAGTGGTGCAGCAGCATGGGGTACTAAAAAATATTAGATAAAATTTCAGGATCTGGGATTAAAGAAAAACATTGTAGAAAGGGGGTTAAAGAAAAACATTGTAGAAAGGGGGTTTATCTTCCATCGGAATATCCAACAAAATAATAGAAGAAAATATAAAAAATGAAAAAGGATTTAGCGGTACATTTACTATAGATATGCTACCTAAAAATATGAGAAAATTTGAAAATGGAATTATTAATTTAAATGTACAGATAGTGGAACTCACTGGGTTTGTTATTATAATGATCCAATATATGATTTTGTAGAATATTTTGATCCCTTTGGAGAATATGAATTTGAAAAAATAGAAAATGATTTTCTTCCTAAAAATAAAGTCAATTATTTAAAATCTTTCAGGAAAAGAAATTCATTATAATTCTAGTTTTTTACAACAACCTACATCTGTAAAATGTGGTTTATATTGTATGAAATATATAACTGAAAGAAATAAAGGTAAATTCCCTTTTGATATTTTATATTCATTTACTCAACAACCTAGTATTTCGAATGAGAAAATTGTTACTTATAAATAAAAGAAGTATCTCATTTTAGATTCTAAAAATGCTAGTAAATCAAGATTTTACAATTGAATATTCCAACCCTTTTAATTTTAAGGAAATAGCTTTTCAGTCATATTCTATGTACATTTCTTGGAATATTACTGACAAAAATAATAAATTTTCATATGTTGATGGTAAGAAATGGATAGATTTTACTATTCCAAATGGTCATTACAGTATAAAAGGCTTGAATCATTACATGGTTAAATACTTTAGAAATGATCCTCCAATATTATTTGGAATCATAGAAGAAAGACAAATATTTACAATTAAATTGAAAGATCATTATAAAATTGATTTATCCAAAAGTGAATTGTACAAAATTTTAGGGTTTGAAGCAAAAATATATGTGAAGATGCAGAACAAGAAGGTAAATATATAGCAGATATAGCTAATGGAAATGATAATATTTATATTCATTGTGATATAGTAAATGGTGCTTATATAAATCACTTTCCATCTGATGTGATTTACTCATTTACAACCACAAATCCTCCTGGAAGTTTATATTCCAAAGAAATTGAAAAACCTATATTTTTTCCAGTTAAATCTTATTCCATACATAGAATTAGAATGAAAATTACAAATCATCGATGTGAACTAATTGATTTAAATAGACAAGAAGTACAATATAGATTTATAGCTAAATAAATGAATAAACACAGATTGTACAGAAAGAGTAAGAAAATAGAAGGAAGAGGTTTATTTTCTGATTTAATAGAAAAAGCTAAATCTATTATAGAAGAAAAATCTAAAGATTTCATAATAGAAAAATTAAATGAGATTTTATCAAAAAAGAAAAAACATGGTGCAAGATTGAAAATATTTTATCCTAAATAAATGAACAAAATTTATGATTTGAGTGATACCAGTTATTATTATAATAATGAAATTGAAAGCTTTGAATGTAGAGAAATTAAACATGAGAATAGAGATAAAAACAATCCATATGAAAATGCTACATATAATTTCTTTATAAATGATACAAATGCTAATATATTATATTCTGAAGGTTATCTGCAACAAGAAATTAAAGTTGTAAAAGGTGATGGAAGCAATATAAATAATGAAAATATTACATTTGTTAATGGTGGTGGTTTGATTGATTCGAGCAGATTAACAATAGGAAATACTGAAATTGAATCTACTATTAATTATAAAGCAATCATGAATCAAGTTTTAGGATTGATAAATTTCACACCTGATTATTCAACATCGGAAGCTACTAATATGTTTTTCTATATGGATACTTCTGAATATGCTGACAGAGATAATTTCAAATATGAACTTTGGTTGATGCAACAAAAATTCTTTTTTATAATAACTTCAAAATGAATGAAAAATATAATGATGGATTTGCAAAAAAGATGGAAATTCACTAAAGGCAGTCAAACTGTAAGAATATGGATACCATTAAAATATATATTTGATTTTTTCAGAGAATATAGAAAAGTACTTACAGGATTTAAAATTAAAATAGAAATTCAAAGAAATGATAGTAAAAATATGTTATAAACAGATATTCAAAATCCTGATTACAAAGCAGTTGTTGAAGACCTATCTCTCTGGTTACCATATGTTAGATTTAAAAATTCAGCTGCTGTAAAATTTAATCAACTAAAATTTATTTAATAAAAATGCTAGTAAATCTTATAACATTCCTGCAACATCTGATGAAGTTTTAAGTTTATACGTCATTCCTCAAATATGATGAAAGAAATGAAAATATGAATCAAAACAACATGTTTTGTAACTTGTTGTTTTGATTCATAAGAATGCTGGCTAATGAAATGATTAATAATGTAAAAGTTCCAACAGAAAATTATTTCATGGATTTTAATAAAAAACATTAAAATCGAATATATGCAGCTCTTTTAGAAGCAGGAATGAACAATATAAATGCAGAAACAGGTTGCATGATAGATTATTCAAATTTTAGCAAATATCCTATCATTCGTTTTAATCTAGAAAAACCATGAAAATTACACAAACCTGAATAATTCAAAGATCGAATTCCATTGGAGGTTAAAAAATAATACCACCAAAAATTACTTTTTCTACTTCATTTTGAAAGAAACAAATGCTCTATGAATATGAAATCTGAAGAAATAATTATGATTAAAACATTGAAAGTATATTGAGTTTATTACATTAATAAATTTCAGCTTATTATCCTTTGTTTGATGTTGAATTAAAAGAAGGATCTCCAAGTGTAGGATTTAAATTAACAAACGATGGAAATTATGATATAGAAAAAAAGAATTTAAGAAATGTAAGTGAACAAAAATTATTGAATGATTCAGATACAAAATCTTATGTGGATAGAATTCATGAGCATTTTAAAAATGATGTTAGAAATTTATCAGATGCTTCTCTTATTCATTTACAAAATGATAACTATAATGCAAAACATAAAAGAATTTCAAATGTGTCAGATCCAATAGATTTACATGATACAGCTAATATGAATTATGTGAACAAAATTGTAAAAGAATTAGAACAGAAAAGCTTAATACATTCAGCTCAAGGTAGTTTTGATGCTAAAGATAAAATAATTAGCAATATAAAAGATCCTGTGAATGACAAAAATACTGTTAATAAATGTTAATTTGAAAACAATGCTTTAGTTTTGAAAGAAAATGCTTTTGATGCTAATAACAAAAAAATAATTAATATTCCAACTCCTACTGATAAATACGATGTGTGTAATAAATATTATGTAGACAGAAAAACACTCATCAATAATAAAAAGATTGATAATATATTAATAAGAGATAATGATGGATATGTACCTTCTTTAATTAAAAATGGTTTGTATAATTTCGAAAATATAAGATTAACAAATGTAGCAAATCCTGTTATAAATAAAGATGCAGCAACAAAAGAATATGTCGATTCTCAAAATTTCTATGCTACTATTAAAGAGAGATATGCAACATATCATACAGGAGGTTTTAGACCTGTAGAATTCAATTTAATGAGCTCTAAACTACTAGAACCTGATTTAAAACTAGTAACTAATATGCTTAGAAAATTACAATTTTTTTGAAATCTGAAAATCATACACATAATCTTTTAGTACAATTACAAATAGGAGAAGAATTTATATTTACTAGACCCTTAACAACTGATACCGAATCTGTTACGTATTTTGCATATAGTAAAAGAAATGATCGTGTTAAATTATCAATTGGTAGTGATGGACAATCAAATAAATTAAAACCTTTCTTGCATATAGAAAAAATAGATTTTCTTTGAAATCTATTTATAAAGTATTTAGATATCAAAACTATATGAAGCTTTATATGTGTAAAAAAAGGATTTATTTTTTTTAATCTAAATAAATGGCGCAAATTGATTAGATAGAAGTAGCTAAAAACCCTCTTACTGAGGATTTAGTTAGAAATTTTCAAGATACTGTAGATTGGAAATTAATTTCAAAGTATCAAAAATTATCTGAACCTTTCATAATGGAATTTAAAGATAAGGTTGATTGGGAATATATTAGTGCATATCAACCTCTTTCTGAGGCATTTTTAATAATGAATAAAGATTTGGTTCATTGGGATACAATTTCAAGATATCAAACATTATCTGAGAAATTCATAAAAGAATTCAGTGATAAGATAAATTGGTCTCATGTATCAAAGTTTCAATCTCTCAGTGATTCTTTTATAATTGAAAATGTCAACAAATTAAATATACCATTTGTATCAATATAAAATGTCAGAAGAAACAATAGAAAAATTAGAAGATCAAGTAGATTGGAATAATATTTATACATACCAACAAAATTTATCTCCTGAATTTATAATAAGAAATTTACAAAAAGTTAATGATTGCTCTGTAATGATGAAAGTAAAACTTTCAGATGAAAATTTTAACAAAGTTTATAGACGAATAAAGCTATGGTATCTAGGTAAAAATTGTTTAAAAAAGTAATTTTTTATATTCTTAAAAAAACACATGCAATGGCTTATATCGTATATTTTGAAAAACTTACAAAAATCTTTATTATTTTAATATCTTTTGTTTTCATTTTTAGAAATCGTGTATTTGAATAACTACATTTTTATTATTATTATTTGACTTAAAAATAGCACATTTTTTAATTAAAAATGTTGAATTCGAAAAATATGTGAACACTGAAAGTTGAAAAATGATGCTAATTTTTGATTAAAAAGTTTAAATTTTAAGGTATATACATTCAAAAATGCTTAAAAATTGCTTCTTTAGGGCAGAAAATTGTGTGTCCTGAAGACTGGACATATACTACTTCTGTTTATTATGAAATAAAGTATTTAATATGTCTGATGGAAAATGTCTTTTCAATGACTAGTAGACTTTTGAAAAGGCATACAAAGTGGCTTTTGTGTGGTTTAGAAAAAACACATGATGTGCCCATTGTGCAATTCGCAAGAAAGACTTCTGTATTTCAAATATGGTCAAATCGGCAATTAAATCTCATCTGAAAGGAAAAAAAGAATATATATTAGAACAAGCGCTATATCTGCTAAAAAATCTCATTCAAAAGATTTTTTCATTTCTACTGATCCTGTTTAAAGAATTAACTCAAAGCATGCTTTGAAATTTTAGATTCATTTGTTTCTTCAAAAGAAGTTTTAAAGGCTGAAATTCTATTCGCCCTTAAAGTTTTAAACAGTAGATTCAGCTGCAGTTCTTGTAACTACATAAATTGCCTCTTTCAAGCAATGTTTCCACACAGTGCAAAACAATTCAGTAATGCTGAAAAAAGTGTGCTTATTTAAGTTTTTGGAATTGCACCACATATTGTTCCAACTTATTGAAAGGAAAACTTAATGTTTTTAATTATGTGCTTCTTTGATGAAAGCTTAAATAATCATCTGCCGACAAAACATTTGGACTGCCATGTAAGATTTTGGGATAATGATACAGCTAAAACATGGTATTACTCATGATTTTTAGGTCATTCAACTGGAGATATATAGTTTGAAAAAATGAATAAGAAGTGCTTAGAATTAGGAACACATGGATTACTCCAATTGTCAATGGTTGGCCCAAATGTGAACTGGTCTGTTTTTACTAAAATGGCTGATTTTTTAAAAAGTGAACTTCATTCAAACGTTGTAAATGTCGGAAGCTGCAGCCTTCTCATTCTACACAATGCTTACAGCCATAGATGTTAATTGTTTCCAGAAGTTGAGGTAACAGCAAGTTTTGCAAACATCGATGATTAGAAAATATAAGTGTTTTCAACAGATTGCTTCAAATGTTACTGTAACTTAAAACATGTCATTTGTTCAAAACAAAAAATTTCCTAATACTGGAACCCAAACATTTGATGCTGTGCACAAAAGATATACTTTTTTCTGCTAAATGCAATTTTCTTTTATTTATTGCGCAGGAAGTAGAACTTTTTCTAACACTTTATCAAATTGATAAACCAATGTTGACATTTATTGCTACAGATTTTCATACATTGTTGAAAAGTTTGATGCAAAACTTTTTAACAGAAAATATGATACCTGAATCTATTGGGAATATCTAAAAACTCTTAAAGATTGAAAGCTTTTCAAATTATCATTAATAATTTTAACTCAAATAAAAAATTGTCTCATTAATGTTTCCAAGTATTTTTTTTTTAATCATTTACAGAAATTTTGAAAAACATTGCATGCATGTAATTATATGCAGATTTGGTTAAGAACAATTTTTTAAATAAAACAAAAAATTATTTAATGTAAATGTTGATACCTCCTGGAAAACTCATGGAATTTGATTCTTGAAAATCTGTACGAACCCTGTTTCTATCTTCCTTGGTGAAAATTGCATATAATTTAAATGAAAAAAGATGATTTTTTCTTATCATTGAAATAAATTATTTAATATGCCTGATGAAAAATGTCTTTTCAATGACTAGTGGATTCTTGAAAAGCCATACAAAGATTGGTTTTTGCATAATTCAGAAGAAAAAATTTATTTGCAATTTTGTAGAGTTTAAATCATTTTAACCAACTAAGATTTCAAGAGTGTATTGATGAGAAATTAATCCTATTAAAGATATTTTTATTTTCAGTTTACTCTCAAATAACTTGTCACTTATAGAAAGTAGTTAATTTGCTTTTTCTATGGTCTCATAGTCAAACATCAGTTGAATGCGGGTTTTCTGTGGACAAATGTTTGATGGTAGAAAATTTAAATAAACATTCTGTTGTGGATAAGTGTATTATTGATGATTATGTCAAAAAAACATAGTAGTCAACAATATAATATTAGTAAAAATCTACTTAGTGTTACTGCTGGTGCCAGTTAGAAGTAAAAATTATTCTTTAGAGAATTAAAACAGCAGCAAAAAAAAAAAAAAAAAAAGCTGATATAACACAGAAAGAAAACAAAAAGCACTTGAAAAAATGAACTGAAAATCAAAATGAAGCATTTGGAAAATGACTTATATGAACTTGGAAAAACTACAATTGGAATTACTGAGAAAGCTTAAAATAACTAGTAAATTAATATTAATTGCAAAATCAAACTCAATGATGAATATAATGCATAGCTGCCAACTTTACTAATTTTTTTCCAGGAATCTCCTGATTTTTTACTCTTTCTCCCAATTTCCCGATAATGTATGAAAATCTACTGATTTTTGGCAAAATTTCAGTGAAAAATTTAATAACTGTGAAATTTTACCGAAAAATAAATCGATTAAGTTGTTTAATTTTATGTGACTCTGTGTAATTACATTTACATGCTTATAAAAAGCTTCCCTTTCATGATGAGATTTTAAAACATGCAGAAGTATGCAGTTTGCAGACTATTGAACAGACCTCATTTTCAAGTGTAAAACTCTTAATTGACAGATTTCCCATTTTACTGCTTAATACAGAACTGAATAAAGGATTGGACACTCTGCAAACTACAAAATACTGTCCTCACAAAAGACACACGGAGGAACCAAGAGCAGATGTACAATGGCATCTTCTTGGAAATCTGAAAAATGAATTTGAACAAAAAAATATTTTCCATTTTTTCCCAGTTTATGCTTACAATTTTAACTATTCCACATTCTAATGCTGAAAGTGAACGCGTGTTCAGTCATATAAAAAATAAAAAATTAATTCAGGTCTTCTGTTCTGAAAATTTAGAAAATTTAATTATTGCTAAATATCCTGAAAATGAGAAAAACTATTTTGAACAGCAGTTCACCAATTCATTTCTAATAAATGCTAAGTCAGCAACGAATAAAAAATATTGCCCTGAATTATTCGAATTTGAAATGTGTTGTGTTTTTTATGGACACTGTTCTATTTTATGTGTTTATGAAAGAAAATAATTTTATAAATTTAATATTTATAAATTGCACTTGTGTTATAAAATTTGCCTTATAAAATAAATATTGAGAAATAAAAGTCGATGTGTTTATTTTTTTTTACGTATAGTATATTCTTTTATTCCTCATAGTTCCTTTATGAGATTGATGAATATTTTATTAAAATATTAAGATTGATTTATGTTAAACATATTTTGTGTCATTCTCAGAATGTATAATTTTAAGAGTAAAATTCTCTTTTTACGGTACTACCATTTTAAACATTCTGTTTCAAGCAAAAGCATTGCTAGTAGTGTCTCCTGATTTTTTTCTCTCAAAATCAGAATCTACTGATTTTTATTTCTCCAAGGTTGACAGGTATGATAATGAATTAAACAAAGGCTTTAAAGATGGAAGGTTAGCTTTTTTTAATAACAATATTGTACATGTATAAATAAACAAACATGAAAATCTAGAAATAGGAAAGTCTAGAATATTGATGTGTGAAATTCTATTGTTTTTAAAAGAGTTTGAAAGTAACCAGAAGAAAATTTAGAATAGCTTTTATAAAAAAATAATTGGTAAAAAGAATCATCTTGAAAACTTTATCTGATATATCTTTAGAAATTATTGAAAGTAATCGATTATTGGATAAAATAAATGAAATTGCAGAAGATTAAATTCTAACTACATGGAATTCAATTCCTGACACGTTTAAAAGTGTTTATTAACAATGGCTATTTTATCAATATTTTCATCTGTGTGGGTATGTGAATCTAGCTCTACATGCGTACTGTTGAAATTAACTAAATATGAACCAGATATTAAAACTTTATCATCTTGTGTACAGCAACAAAAATCAAATTAAAAACAATTGTTTTTAAGGTGAATTTTGTTTCTAACATATTGCTTTTATTTATTTAATTATACTTACATATAGTTTCACCACGCTAACGTTTTGAATAAAATTTTATTGTGGCCCACTACCTATTTAAAAAAGAATTTTTATGACCTTGCGACACAGACATAAAAAAAGGTTCGCCATCCCTTTTTTTATGTACATAATTATATTCATATTTGGTTAAGAGCAATTTTTAAAATAAAAAATATTATTTAACATGTTGATACCTCCTGGAAGTTTTTGATTTGATTACTGGAATTTGGTTCTTGGAAATTTGTATGATAGCTTCATAACCCTATTTTTCACTTTAGGGAATAAGTTTCAATATTTTAAAAATTTCAAAACAAAGTTGTAGAAATATGAAATTTTATGAAAATGTATTCAAATCAAGCATTTGCTAAAGATCAATCTTTCGCCAAATGACACTTCAGTGAATGCACTGACTATTCAAGGTGTGACGGCTAAATGATTAGGATTCTGGGTTTAAGCTCAACAATTCATCATTTTGTTCCTCCTTATGAATGAATGCTAGTAATGGTTTAGAATCCAGTTTTAATTGTTTCCTGTCAAATGAGCATTCTTGTTCAATAAACAAATCAAAGTGAAATTCATTTTTCCTTTTCTCCAAATAATTATTGAATTACAATAATTAAGTCACTGGTTAAATACTCCATTTTAATTTGTAATCCTGTTATATATGAAATAGAAAATTTCCAAACAAAACTGTTTTGAGATATATTGAAAACTTTCATGTTTTTGTTCTATAAAATCAAATAGAGTAGCAACGTAAGAAAATTTCATGAAAATAGTGTGTAGCTTCTAACCTTCTAAAATGATTGCATTTTTAATGACTGGAAATAGAAGATTTTGCAAATCAACTGAACAATTGCTGTATTTTAAATTTAAGTTTTTGTTCTGAATTTTGTTAATAAGAAATGAAACTATTTCGAAGGTTAATTATTGATTGCTTAAAATTATGTTGCTAATTACTGAACCTGGAGGGATTTGCTATACTTTTTTTAATTATGTTTTTGAAAAAAAATCAATCTTGATGCAATGAAATCTCATGAATGCTGTATAATAATTCATTAACCTCAAGCTATTACTCTTAATGCTGATTATTCAGCATTCAGAGCAATAGCTTGAGTTTAAATTCCAAGTAGGCATGCAGTGATTTTAAATCTATTTTATACAGTGGACCTCAGTCTAAGACAAATTTGACTTGAGCTGCAATTAAACTAAACATATTAATGATATTTGAACAGTCATCAAACAAAAATAGTTACAAGCATAAGATGTGGTCGATTATTAATCAAATACATTTTTTATCAGTTTCTTAATTTAAAATGCTTGGAAATTTATGTTTGAAATAAAATTTTTAATAATTTTTAATTATAAAGCTTGTGTGTGTTTATAAATGAAAGTATACATGATTTCTTTTTCTTGCTTTCAGATTAAAATAAAATAGCATGATATAAATAGGAATTCCTTTCTGTTTGAGCCCCCTTTTCTAAAAATAATTTTATAAATTTTCCCCAAAATAAATTATTTATTATGATTGAAGCATTCAATAATGGAATGAATTATCTACAGCCATAAATTTAATATTTAAGTTAAAAAGAAATCACAAATTTTTTTATTTATATTTGTTTAGTAAAAATGTAATTTTAAATGCTTGTGTGTGTTTGTGTATGCCTATCACTTGTTATAAACTTGTTTTAGAATGCTTTGCATTTCAAATTGCTTATGCATTGCACTTGATAACTGTCATATATATTCTTTTTAAGATATGCTATTCTGTTAAGTTTTTGCAACTTGGTTTCGTATTTGTTATAATTGAAAGAAAATACTTTGAAATCAATCCTCCATGACTAATGAAATGTTATGAAACCATTTATTTTTCTTTTTGTGGTAACTCAATTTGTATTTTGTAAAAATTTCCCTGTATTTCTTCTGTTAACTTTTTTTAATGAATGGGGAATAATGTAATTCATTGTGGAAAAACTTATAGTTTATATAGTTTAATATACACTAAATGAATTTTTCTTTTAAAATATTTTGAATAATATATTTACTTTATTTTATTTGGGATGTAGACTAAAAGAAAAATTTCATCTGAGAGATTTTATAAAGTGCCTTTGTGTGCCTCTGATTGTGATTCTTGGTTTGAAGCCTGTAAAGACGATTTTACCTGTGCTTATAATTGGCCTCAAGACTTTGAATTCACTAAAGGTATTTGAAATGATATATTAATATTTAAACTTTACTGAGACATGTATGTTAAGTTAGGACAATTTTAGAAACATTTTATACTAGTTCATTAAATTTTAAAATTAGTATTAATTTTTTAATATGCTATTAACTCTAAAGTGTAAGTTTATCTTTAAAAAAAAAACTCTGGATTTTTGATTAATGAACAAAGAATAGCTCTCTTTGTAACATCTTTTTAAACTGTTTATTCTAAAAATGTAGAATGTTACCACTCAAACCTGACTTTTATCTTAAATTTATTATGGGATAGTGTCTTCAGTATTGTTGAATAAATCAAAAAACTTTGTGGTTGTAAAATCTTGCATGTTTAAAAAAAAATTTAATTCAAAGATTTTTTTTATAGCAGTTAAAACATTTTTCAAATATCTTTAATGTCTCAATTTTTGTAATCCTTTTGTTTTTATTCTTTTAATCTTTGTTTAATATTTTAATATTGCTTTAATCCAACTTGTCTATTTCCTCTACAGCAATTACTTGCATCTTCCATTGATTGTTTCACAATATTTTAAAAACTTTACCTGTTTTTTTCAATCATAATATTCAAAAGTTTATAACATAATAACTTTGTATTTTTTATTAAAAATAATACAAAGCCATACTCTTCTGAATATTATAATTGACATTTACTAGTAGTCTTTAAAATTATTGTGAAACAGTTTTATATTTATGTTCCACAATATTTTAAAAGCTTACCTGTAATAATTTCTAAGAAATAAAGACTTGATGCTTGATTATATTCAAAAGAAGTTTAGTGCCCTGAATTTAATGTAGCATTGAACAGCTAATTTGTTAGTCTTCAGTCCTTTAATTCAATATTCATGTGTTTGATTCCTTCTTTTGGATTGGATGTTTGTAGTAACTTGAAAACCATTTTAATCATAAGGGCGAACTGAGGATTCTTATGAGGTTTTTGGTACAGTCAACACTCACGAGGGAAAAATTATTATTGAATAATGTAAACAATTTTATCTCTCCTCATATTTATGATTCAATAACTACTTAAACATTGATTTATTGCATAAGCAATAAAGAGAATTTTTTGTTTGCAGGAAAATACAAAAGACTTCTTTGAATTTGAAATATTCATATTATAAAAAGTAATATGTTGAAATTAAATAATGTAGTATATTTTAATTAGTAATGAACATTGAATAAAGATTTCTAGATTTAACAGATTTGTGTTATATTAAATTTACCAATGTCTATTTAGAATCAAATATGTTTTTTAGTCTAAATATTGAATAAAACAATTGCTAGCTGTATATACTTATTTAGTATCAATTTTTTAAAAAATTCAAAATTTAGTATTCTATAGATAGATTTCAAAATTCAGAATGTTTTTAATCTATCTTGTTGCTTGGAATACAATTGGTGCTAATTTTAAATTACTCTTTTATTTATAACCAATGTTTTTAATAATACTTTTATGACATAAGTTCTGATATTCTATTCTTTCTTAAAATTATGGAACTAAACTGTGCAGATGAATCGTTATCACTCTGGCCTTCAGTTCCACAGCTCACAGGTTTGAATTCTCTACAGTAGGTTTTCAGTGGTTTAGAATCCACTTAAAGCTGTAGGTCTGGCTTAATTAGCAATCATATGAATAAAATGATCATTATGTGACAAACCAACAAAATTAAAACCTTGAATTTTTAAACAAGTGAATATTTATTTCCTTACAGTATCCCAAGCTAAAAACATTTATTGAAAATATTTTCTGTTTATGAAATAACTAACAAAAATGGAAAGATTTTAATTGTTTCTATTAATGATATTTCCAGTGGGAAAAATTGTTAAGCTCACTGGAGAATAATTATTGTAAAATTGAAACAAGATTTGAATAAATAAGTGTAAATTGCATACTGACATTTTTATTTTTTTCTTTAGGTCATAACACATGCAAAGAAAATTCTAAATGTGTAACATTCAAAGAAATGTATCATACTGCAAAAGATTTCTGTGAAAATGTAAGTATTGCTATCAATGTCTGTACAAAAATAATACAAACTAATGTAATTTTAAATTATCATAATGTGTAATAGAGGGATTAATTTCTTAGTTATTGTTATGTTTGGAATTCCCTTGATTCCATGTTGGTATGTTTATTTTGATATTATGTAATTGATAATCTAATAATTATAGGTTTTAAAGCAATAAACATCTATATATAATCATCCTAAGACTTTTCATGGATACTGAACTTTATATTCTCCTGTTACAAAATTTTAAAAAAATCATCTTATCCACGTTTAACAGAGATTGAGATAAGTTTCCTCTCCATCCCACCCCCAAGATTAATCTCTGATTGTTTAACAGCCGAATGGTTAGCGCTCTTGCCTTCGGTTCAACAGTTCGTTGGTTCGAATCCCACCTTGGGCATGGATGTTTGTAGTGGTTCGGAATCCACTTTAAATCGTAGGTCCCGTTCTAATTAGCCCTCGTGTGTAAAAATTGACTGTTGAGTGACAAACAAACTGATTGTTTAACACTAGCTTAGATCAAACTGCGGAACTTCCACTCTTAAGAATGTTGTCCTACCTTTAGACTACAGTGAGTTTTCTTAAGTATAGTTTATTTCCACGCAAACAGTTTAATGAAGTTTAATTATTTTGGAATTTGTATGACATAAAATATAAATCAGAGTCATGGGAAAATCAATTCTATACCAAGTACTGAAAGGAAAAATATCTGATTTCATTCTGCAATAAATATTTTCTACATTTTTTTCATGTTTATTGTCATAACATCTTAATAAAGCTATATAAAAAGAAATAATTTTTGAAAATTCTAAGAAATTGACGAATATTAATGATCATAAGGTTTCTGAATTAATATATATTATATAGCAAATCACTCTTAAAATATTTTTATTTCTTTAAAAGTCAAATTGGAAAACTGGTTGCTTATTGGAACTTGGGAATACCAATATTACTTGATGTTTCTCCCTTTGTTACTCAATATTATGTTCATTAGTTTTTGCTTGATTAAATATTTTTTTAATGATTTTATTACCATGATTCACAAGCATTAATAAGTTTGTTACTTGATTCATATGATTTGTCACTTTATTTTTTATATGTGTGCTGCAGATATGTTATTTCTTTTGGAAAAATTGCAAATGTTAAAAATTGCTACATTTGTGAAATACACAGATATAAATTAGAAGTAATAAAATCAGTTAAAAGAAAAATTGTCTTACTACTATGTAAGTGATTCTTATGAGAATTGTTTTCATAAAACTAATTTTCTTATAAAATATTTATCTTTATATAATTAAATAACAAATATCTTTGTTAATTTAAATATTTGATATTTTATTCAATAAAACTTGTAGAAATCAAGGTTTCAAGATTTTTGTTCTGCCCAATTTGAAATTGTCAGAAAAATGAATAATAGTACATAATACTTTTTATTGCAGGTAAAATAAGCTCTTAAGTAGTTTTATTCCAAGAATTTTACTTTGTATAATTTCTTTTACAGGTTTGGGATCACTCATGGAAATATGTACAAGATGATAAACCATGTATGCGTATGTGGTTCAATAGTAATACAGCCGAATCAAATAGAAAAACTGCCGAATTCTACATTGAAGAATGGTTTGGCACAAGTCAAAGCTCTACTTTACTTACAAGCTTTGAATTTATTGTTCTTATTCTGGCTGCCAGTCTGTATTTGAGAAATTTTGTTCTATGTTGATGTTTTAAATTATTATGTTGTAAAATTTTAGTTTTTCAATAAACAAGTTTCTAACTTTACCTTGCATCCACATTTAATTGTTTTATTTTTATGCAATTCAATGAATGCCATGAAAATAGTTACATTCTAGTTATAAAAAGTGACATTTTTTTATATAAATCATTTTCATAGCTACTGAAAGTTGCTTCAAAAACTTTATTTTAATTAAAAATTGTTTTCAATTTAAAATCTGAAAAATCCTTAAATTTATTTAATGAGGAAATCATGCGATCAAGATTTAAAAGTTGGAGTTAAATGTTATTTAAATTTTTTTATACTTCTTAATAAGTAATGACAAAATTATTTTTAAGTTTCTATTCCACTTATTTTTTAACTTGGGATATTAATTTTATAGTTTTTGAATATCTAGTTATTTCTCATGCTTCCTTACATCTTCAAGAATTATTTGGAGATTTGCACAGTATGTTTTATATTATACTGTAATAAGACTATGTTTTCCTACACATCTGAAATTTCCATCATTTCACTTAGATGTCAATTATATTTCAGAAACTTATGCTGTATTTGAAAGTACTGAAAAAAAAAGTTGAACAAGACAGGGGGAAAAAAAACTTGCAATAAGTTTCCTTTTTGTAAACTAACAGTTTGTTCATCAAATCCTATGGACTTATTGTTGCTTGTGAATCTTTAAATAAACAAATGCTCAGTAAGTCCGAAAGTAATGTTCATATAATTAAAAAATTTTCAAATCATTGTTTTCAAATTTGCAGCCTTCTGCATTGGTTGAAGATTGTTTTGTTCTTTTTATTCAATATCTGTTTTATAAAAATGTATAGTGAACTTACATCAATTAGTAATTAAAACAAATTATTCCATTGATATGCTATTGGAAATACCATAACATAAATTGAATGTATATCCGTTTTTAGAGCAATAAATTACAGATGAAATAAAGTATTTGCGCTAATCTACATAGCATCAAAGTAAAAGCAGGGCAAATATCCTGTTTTTCTAAAATGTCTAATTCATAATTACTCAATGTACATAGAAAATAAGCATAATATTTTCCAATATATATATATATATATATAAGTAGTATATGCCTGGTCTTCAGAACACACAATTTTCTTCCCTAAAGAAGCAATTTTTAAGCATATTTGCATGTATATACCTCAAAATTCAAACTTTTTAATCAAAAATTTATTGTTTCAACTTTCAATGTTCACATATTTTTCAAATTCAATTTTTTTTAATTTTAATTCAAAAAAGTGCTATTTTTAAGTCAAATAATGATAATAAAAATGTATTTATTCAAATACGCGATTTTTAAAAATAAAAACAAAAGATATTAAAACAAAAATTTTTGTAAGTTTTTGAAAAGATTAAAAAAACACATGCAATGGCTTATATTTTAAGAAAATCTATTTTTTCTATATGCAAGAAAGGTTTTAATTTATTTGATTGTCCATCACTACCAATTGATAATTTAACACGATCATTTCTTTTACTATATGCAAAATATGTAACAGATTCGGTATCAGTTGTTAAGGGTCTAGTAAATATAAATTCTTCTCCTATTTGTAATTGTACTAAAAGATTATGTGTATGATTTTCAGATTTCAAAAAAATTGTAATTTTCTAAGCATATTAGTTACTAGTTTTAAATCAGGTTCTAGTAGTTTAGAGCTCATTAAATTGAATTCTACAGGTCTAAAACCTCCTGTATGATATGTTGCATATCTCTCTTTAATAGTAGCATAGAAATTTTGAGAATCGACATATTCTTTTGTTGCTGCATCTTTATTTATAACAGGATTTGCTACATTTGTTAATCTTATATTTTCGAAATTATACAAACCATTTTTAATTAAAGAAGGTACATATCCATCATTATCTCTTATTAATATATTATCAATCTTTTTATTATTGATGAGTGTTTTTCTGTCTACATAATATTTATTACACACATCGTATTTATCAGTAGGAGTTGGAATATTAATTATTTTTTTGTTATTAGCATCAAAAGCATTTTCTTTCAAAACTAAAGCATTGTTTTCAAATTAACATTTATTAACAGTATTTTTGTCATTCACAGGATCTTTTATATTGCTAATTATTTTATCTTTAGCATCAAAACTACCTTGAGCTGAATGTATTAAGCTTTTCTGTTCTAATTCTTTACAATTTTGTTCACATAATTCATATTAGCTGTATCATGTAAATCTATTGGATCTGACACATTTGAAATTCTTTTATGTTTTGCATTATAGTTATCATTTTGTAAATGAATAAGAGAAGCATCTGATAAATTTCTAACATCATTTTTAAAATGCTCATGAATTCTATCCACATAAGATTTTGTATCTGAATCATTCAATAATTTTTGTTCACTTACATTTCTTAAATTCTTTTTTTCTATATCATAATTTCCATCGTTTGTTAATTTAAATCCTACACTTGGAGATCCTTCTTTTAATTCAACATCAAACAAAGGATAATAAGCTGAAATTTATTAATGTAATAAACTCAATATACTTTCAATGTTTTAATCATAATTATTTCTTCAGATTTCATATTCATAGAGCATTTGTTTCTTTCAAAATGAAGTAGAAAAAGTAATTTTTGGTGGTATTATTTTTTAACCTCCAATGGAATTCGATCTTTGAATTATTCAGGTTTGTGTAATTTTCATGGTTTTTCTAGATTAAAACGAATGATAGGATATTTGCTAAAATTTGAATAATCTATCATGCAACCTGTTTCTGCATTTATATTGTTCATTCCTGCTTCTAAAAGAGCTGCATATATTCGATTTTAATGTTTTTTATTAAAATCCATGAAATAATTTTCTGTTGGAACTTTTACATTATTAATCATTTCATTAGCCAGCATTCTTATGAATCAAAACAACAAGTTACAAAACATGTTGTTTTGATTCATATTTTCATTTCTTTCATCATATTTGAGGAATGACGTATAAACTTAAAACTTCATCAGATGTTGCAGGAATGTTATAAGATTTACTAGCATTTTTATTAAATAAATTTTAGTTGATTAAATTTTACAGCAGCTGAATTTTTAAATCTAACATATGGTAACCAGAGAGATAGGTCTTCAACAACTGCTTTGTAATCAGGATTTTGAATATCTGTTTATAACATATTTTTACTATCATTTCTTTGAATTTCTATTTTAATTTTAAATCCTGTAAGTACTTTTCTATATTCTCTGAAAAAATCAAATATATATTTTAATGGTATCCATATTCTTACAGTTTGACTGCCTTTAGTGAATTTCCATCTTTTTTGCAAATCCATCATTATATTTTTCATTCATTTTGAAGTTATTATAAAAAAGAATTTTTGTTGCATCAACCAAAGTTCATATTTGAAATTATCTCTGTCAGCATATTCAGAAGTATCCATATAGAAAAACATATTAGTAGCTTCCGATGTTGAATAATCAGGTGTGAAATTTATCAATCCTAAAACTTGATTCATGATTGCTTTATAATTAATAGTAGATTCAATTTCAGTATTTCCTATTGTTAATCTGCTCGAATCAATCAAACCACCACCATTAACAAATGTAATATTTTCATTATTTATATTGCTTCCATCACCTTTTACAACTTTAATTTCTTGTTGCAGATAACCTTCAGAATATAATATATTAGCATTTGTATCATTTATAAAGAAATTATATGTAGCATTTTCATATGGATTGTTTTTATCTCTATTCTCATGTTTAATTTCTCTACATTCAAAGCTTTCAATTTCATTATTATAATAATAACTGGTATCACTCAAATCATAAATTTTGTTCATTTATTTAGGATAAAATATTTTCAATCTTGCACCATGTTTTTTCTTTTTTGATAAAATCTCATTTAATTTTTCTATTATGAAATCTTTAGATTTTTCTTCTATAATAGATTTAGCTTTTTCTATTAAATCAGAAAATAAACCTCTTCCTTCTATTTTCTTACTCTTTCTGTACAATCTGTGTTTATTCATTTATTTAGCTATAAATCTATATTGTACTTCTTGTCTATTTAAATCAATTAGTTCACATCGATGATTTGTAATTTTCATTCTAATTCTATGTATGGAATAAGATTTAACTGGAAAAAATATAGGTTTTTCAATTTCTTTGGAATATAAACTTCCAGGAGGATTTGTGGTTGTAAATGAGTAAATCACATCAGATGGAAAGTGATTTATATAAGCACCATTTACTATATCACAATGAATATAAATATTATCATTTCCATTAGCTATATCTGCTATATATTTACCTTCTTGTTCTGCATCTTCACATATATTTTTGCTTCAAACCCTAAAATTTTGTACAATTCACTTTTGGATAAATCAATTTTATAATGATCTTTCAATTTAATTGTAAATATTTGTCTTTCTTCTATGATTCCAAATAATATTGGAGGATCATTTCTAAAGTATTTAACCATGTAATGATTCAAGCCTTTTATACTGTAATGACCATTTGGAATAGTAAAATCTATCCATTTCTTACCATCAACATATGAAAATTTATTATTTTTGTCAGTAATATTCCAAGAAATGTACATAGAATATGACTGAAAAGCTATTTCCTTAAAATTAAAAAGGGTTGGAATATTCAATTGTAAAATCTTGATTTACTAGCATTTTTAGAATCTAAAATGAGATACTTCTTTTATTTATAAGTAACAATTTTCTCATTCGAAATACTAGGTTGTTGAGTAAATGAATATAAAATATCAAAAGGGAATTTACCTTTATTTCTTTCAGTTATATATTTCATACAATATAAACCACATTTTACAGATGTAGGTTGTTGTAAAAAACTAGAATTATAATGAATTTCTTTTCCTGAAAGATTTTAAATAATTGACTTTATTTTTAGGAAGAAAATCATTTTCTATTTTTTCAAATTCATATTCTCCAAAGGGATCAAAATATTCTACAAAATCATATATTGGATCATTATAATAACAAACCCAGTGAGTTCCACTATCTGTACATTTAAATTAATAATTCCATTTTCAAATTTTCTCATATTTTTAGGTAGCATATCTATAGTAAATGTACCGCTAAATCCTTTTTCATTTTTTATATTTTCTTCTATTATTTTGTTGGATATTCCGATGGAAGATAAACCCCCTTTCCACAATGTTTTTCTTTAATCCCAGATCCTGAAATTTTATCTAATATTTTTTAGTACCCCATGCTGCTGCACCACTAGCAGCTCCAAGACCTAAAGATGTTAGAATAGGAATCAAGGATGGTAAAAATCCTCTAGTTTTTTGTAACTGAGTTTTACTGATTGTAATTTTTTATACCTTTTGCAATTTGATTGATTTGTGTATTGGTAAGATGTAAATCATAATTAGGAGTTTCACTTTTATCTATTTGCAATAAAACTTCTCCTTTTTTATATCCAGATTTTAATTTTGAAATTTGATTATCCCTCAAATTAACATTTTTTGTCTCATACATTTATTTAAAGTAAAAGTTTTTATAATATTCTTAAGTAAAGTAGTCCATGACAACTAGGATGTATTTGTTGCCATTTGAAGATCGTGGTAAAGGACCCAAAATGTTCAATGCTATCCGCTCAAAAGGTGCTCCTACATTATACCGCTGCAGCCTTCCCCGGCTACGTTTCTTTGGTCCCTTACGTGCCGCACAGTCATTACAAGATTGGCACCATTTCTCTACATCTTGTCTAGTTTTGCTTCAAAAGAAGCGTTCTCGAACTTTCTGTAGTCTTCATTACTCCGAAGTGGCTCCAGTTGAGCTAGTATGCAATTCTTTCAAATCATCTCTTGATATTGGAAGAAAAAGCGGCCATTTGAAATTACGTCCATCATAGGACTCCCATTTCCTGTATAACACGCCATTTCTAATATGGAGTGAGTCCCAAAGAGCCCAATATTGTTTAGTAGCAGGACTGTAGGTGGAGATATCCTGCTAACTTGGTCTAATACAGGAAGATTCTTTTAACTCAAAAATTGGGTTTATATCTTGGTCTTCTTTTTGGGCATCTCTAAGTCCTTCATCACTTCATGAGTCTGGTTTCGATGGCGGAGAAACAGTAACTTGGCGTACTGAAGGATTTACTAATTGATAGTTCTTCTCTACTCTAGAACAATATCGGCAGCTTCCATTACACAGTTTTCTTGATACTACATCAACATTTCCATTAAGAGTTCCTTTGTGATGACGTATTTCAAACTTCTGGATTCATTGAATCTTTCCCTGATGTGGTGAAAGATCATTTCCACCATCTTTTGGTTTTGGGCAGTCTCTTCGGATGTGTCCGACTGCACCGCAATTCCAACACTGAATTTTCGTGTTTCTACCACCTTTACTCAGTTCTAAGCTACGGACTTTTCGCCACAGATCTTCAATTTATTTTCTTAGATCATAGTCTGTATCAGTAGCAGAGACGGCTCTGATTGAGTGCCGGTCTTTACGCGTGGCCTGCTGGGCTGCCCTATCTTAAGTGCATAGACTAGAGCAGATCCGATATCTTTGACATCGGCAAGTCTAAGTGCTTTCTGTATCTCCGGATCCCGCACACTATCGATGAAGTGATGGAGAGCCAGATCTTGACGTATCTCTGATGGGCAGTCCGAAAATGCTAAATGGGAAAGTCGCTGAATATCGGCAGCCAATTCTTACAGACTTTCACGCGCTTTCTGATAGCGGGATTTTAACTGTAATCTGCTGTATTCTTTATTGCACTTTTCTCCAAACTGCAGCTCAAGCGCACTCGATAGGGCTTGGAAATCGTGCCTTTGCTCTTCCGGAAGCGTCTCGAGGATATCGGCTGCGTCTCTTTTTAAAGAAGCCGCCAGGTGAAAAGCTTGGGCCCGGGGATTCCATCCATTAGCTTCCTCTACCATCATAAACTGGATCTTGTATACCTGCCATGATAATTTTCCATCGAATGTTGAGAGTTTAATCGTGGCCAGAGAAGGCATAACTGCCACATTGGGTTCTTCATGTCTGTTTGACATCTGTTTCTTCAAGCTTTCAATCTCCTTATTCATATTGTCTAATGCTTCTTCAACGTTTTCATCGATCTTCAAAACCTTAGTTTCAACTGAAGTTACCTTAACTTCCCTTGCATTCATCTTCTCCTGAATGATGTTGGAGAATTCTTCTTTAATACTTACAATGTCCTTCTTAAGTTCCTTTTCAAGCTCTCCTATCCAGATTTTATCTCTTTCGTCATCTCGGTTTAAATCTCGTCTTGTCCAGCTTTCATCTCTTCTTGTCTAACTTTCATCTCTTCTTGTCTAACTTTCATCTCTTCTTGTCCAACTTTCATCTCTTCTTGTCCAGTTTTCATCTCAGCCATCTGCTCCGTTAATTTTTCGAGAAGACTTTTCATTAAATCCATATCCATTTTTCTTGTGACACGCTGCATCAATTCTTCAACCCAGCTTCTGACACCAGTTGTACCGAGCTTCGGGGTTCGTGTAGATTGAGAGTTGAAGAAAGCAACTACTCGATGAACACAGGACTTTTATTCGTAAAAATTCCACTAAAAATATATATTTATTATCTTATTAATTTTTAATTTATTATTATCTTTTACATTTTTGTTAAATACAATAAATAATCACAGATTTTAAATTTTATCTTGCAATGTATATGTTTCATAAAGCTTGCATAGCTGCAAATGAAAATTGTTTTAATAAGTTTGTTGAAATCGTTTCGGGAATTAATTGGGATGAGTACCAAATTTCGCAGAAGGTGTAATTATTTTATTTAAATTCTGAATGTATTTTTTTTTATTGTATTAGTGGTTTATCTTTATTTACTTTAAAAGTTTATATATTAAAAAAAATTTTTGCATGCTTATCTTAAAATGAATTACTGTATTATAGTTAGTAATTCTGAAAGTAATTTACACAAATAATAATTTATGAATCTTTTTATAAACTTAAGATCACTGATTTTTAAGTACTGTTGTCTGTTTAAACTTTTTTTGCATTATTTATTATAAATTTATTTTGTTCAAACTAAATAATTTATTTTCATTTTGTTTGATTCCTTAATATTTGAAACTGATTAAGAAAAACTAAATGAGTTTTTAAATCTAATTAAGTTTTTTTTTGTTAGCATTGGCAATTTTGAACTTTGCAAAACAATACTTAAAAATTTATGGTAAAATTTAGGCTTAAAATGTTTAGTAATTTTTTGTATTTAAATTTCATTATATGTATTTTAGGTAATTCATTTCTGTACACTTGATATTTTAGGAACAACAGTAAAGCTTCTTGAAAGTGACTCTTGGGCTGTCTTATTAGTCACTTCCATCATGAAAAGAACCCAGTTGTTAGTCTTCAAAAGAAATGATTTTCTTACATTCCACGAGCAACTGTGAAGCATCTTCATCATCTTTAACTGTCCTTTTGACTGTGACAAAAGCTGGAGCCATACCGATTGCTGTTTTAATACACGCAAATCTAACGAAATCAAATTATGTTGATGCGATGGATCTTTTGAAAAAGAATTTTCCTCTTTGCTTTGGTGGAAAAGAGGTTGGTATTTAATTATATATAAAAGTTATATATGATTTCATTATACATAACTTTTAATTAATATTTTTGCTAAATGATTAAATATTGTGAATTTTTGACAGAAACTTAAAATTTGTCAAAAACATTATTATAGAAATAATTAATGTGACTGTAACTTATATATATATAATATTTTGAAAAGTTATTTAAAAAATGAAAATTTGGCACTTCTATAATGTAAAATAACCTAAAAATATTTGATATTCAGGACTTGTTCGTTATTCCTTAGATTTTGATTAATCATATTACATGGTTCTCTTAATATGGCAAATATAAAGCAGAAAATCATGTATCTTATACCATTAATTCTTCATATATGTTTAGCTAAACCTAGTTGCTAACAGTTTGGAATTAGTATACATTTGATTTTGACTGGTATAAAATGTCACATTTCAACTTTATCAATTTATCATGTTCCTATGTCACATTAATGTTTTAAATTCTGAAATCATACTTTTTACATAAATTTCAGGATACTACATAAAAGAAATTAAAGAGTTTTTTTTAAATATTTATATTTAAAAAACTCTTTAATTTCTTTTATGTAGTATCCTGAAATTTTTATGTCTGATGATTCATCAGCTTTAAAAGGGGCATTAAAAATTATGTGGCCAAAAAGTAGGCAATTGCTTTGCCATTTCCATGTAGCTCAAGCAGAATAGCATTGGATATTTTCTCAAGGTAAGATAGTCAAAGAATACAAGCAACGTCTTGTGAAACTTTTCAAATCTGTATGTTTGTTTTATATGCTCTTTTGCAGCTCTTGTAATTAATGTAATTTCAAGTACCATATTTTCTTGCATATAATCAAAAAATCCATTTTTTAAGTTAAAAAAATAAAATGTTGTATAATCTTTAACCATTTGTACAGTGAATATTCTGTTGATAATGTAGACAAAATAAATGTGTGTGTGTGTGTGTGTGTGATTCATTGATATTTAACTGAAAGACTTTAAATATTTCCGAATAGCGCATTGTTTCTTGGCTTTATTTTTCCTTTCATATTGCATTTCTCCATAACTTAAATTAGTGCATGTTTATCACCATTGTCAAGCAAAGAAATCTGCAAAATAAACATCTTCTATACTTCAGCACAATGTCCTAATGAGGTTATTTCCATTTAGCAATTCTAATCATTTATCTGAAAGTTTTGTTATATTTGGCATGTTTCAAAAAAACACATTTCTTAGGCAAATGAGTTCTAAATTTGATAATAAACATTACTTGATTGTTCACTGATTAAAATCGTTAAAAATGGCACAATAAGCAAATTTCAACTCGTGCGCATAAACAATGACAAATTTGTCAATATAAGTAATGTTCATTACTCAAAAAATTCTTTGTTTCTAAAGGTCAATAACAGAATTTGTAAACTCATCAAAATTTTTGTGTCATCATACATTTGTGGCCAATAAACCACAGTTTGAATGACAGCTAAAATTGGGAGAGGAAAATTTTCTCTATATAATTGCTTAGAGAAAAAGTAGTTGAAACACATATATTCCACTAGGAGAAAGATTTATTACTGAAAAATATAAAAAATAATTCATTTCACTTCAACATGAGGAAGTCTGAATGTTTTCGGGACAAAACTGCTCCGATAAAGGCAAAATGTGTATAGACAAATTCAAGTTTCTTTGTTCTAGAAAGAATTCCAATAAATAGAATTTTTCGTTCCAAAAAGAGCTTCCAATTACGTTCAAGAATGAATTTGTTTTTGAGTGTTCTCAATATATATATGTGTGATGTGTACATACACATATACACACACATATAGAATGGAGAAAACTAAGTATAGCTGCAATATATTGTACCGAGCTTCGGGGTTCGTGTGGACTGAGCGTTGAAGAAAGCAACTACTCGATGAACACAAGACTTTTATTCGTAAAAATTCCACTAAAAATACCAGCTGTAATAATCACAATTATACAGATACAATTCGTCAGATACGATAAGTAACAGCTTCCAATCACACGTCTTAAATACCTCAGACAGAGAACAGCTTCTCTAAACTAGCAGTCACGAATAATCGTCTTCACAAAACTGACTGTGTGTACAAAACCCTGCCTAACCATGTTGGGCGGCGGTATTTATACCTGACTTGGAGGAGAAATCTACTAATTTCGCCAAGGTTCTGGAAGCTTTTAGGCTATGTAGCTAAATATTGGTCCTAGAGCTTAGGTGATGGATGTTTCCAGAAATATCCATTTCTCGCCAAGTCGCCAACAATGTCGCTAATTTGCCAAGTTTTCTCGCCAAAACATCGCTAAGTCACCAAATCGTTAGAAAACCCGCTTTTAACGTATAACACGTCTAAATACCGCAATTTTTGCCCAAAATGTGAGTATTTCCGATCTGTCAGATATTTTAAGTCACATAAAATAATTTGTAGACAAAAAAAAAACATTTGTATAAATGCTACGATTTATAAATTTGTAGCATTGCCCCCCTCTCAAGGGTTGCACGTCCCGGGCAGTACAATCCCTGATAAGAGGCCAAATGTAATATAAAAGAATTTAGATTTCAAGAGCCTACAGAACACATTACATACACAAACAATTGAAAATACAAATAAAAAAAGGACAAAATAATAAAATTATCTATACTATTTACAAAGATACTATGGTATATTAATTTTTACTTTACATTACGATAAGGAGCTAATCTATCATAATGTACTACCTTTGGTTTTGAAAAAGATGATTTCCTTATACGAACCACGACGTCATTCAGTCTTTTTAGGACCTTCCCAGTTGGTTTGCAATTTTGGAGAAAGTCCTTTACGTCGAATCGGGTTCCACAACCAAACTTTATCACCTTCCTGAAATTCGTGTCCTGTCGCTCTTGTGTCATACCTCGTCTTCATTCTTTCGGTCGTCAGGTTGATTCGGTCTCGAGCAAAGTTATGGACATCTTCAAGACGTGCCTGAAGGTCTCGAAGGTATTCCTCTGGCGATGAAGATGTATCCGGTGGACGACAAAATTGAAGATCACAAGGGAGACGAAGTTCGCGACCGAAGAGCATTTGTGATCGGGTGTATCCGGTAGTCCTATGGACAGCACTGCGATATGCAAGCAGAAACAGCGGTAGCTTCAAATCCCAATCTTGTTGATTTCTGGAAACCATAAGTGAGAGATTTTTTAAGATGGTTCGGTTAAACTTCTCTACCATGCCGTCTGATTGGGGGTGTATTGGCGTGGTTTGCGTCTTGTCTATTCCGAGAATTTGACACATTCCTTTAAACACAGCAGACGTGAAATTTGTCCCTTGATCTGAATGAATTGGTAAGGGTGTGCCAAATCTGGAAAGCCATTGTTGCACTAGAACCTCGGCTACTGTAGTCGCTTCTTGATCAGGGATTGAAAAGGCTTCAGACGACTTAGTAAAGTAGTCCATGACAATTAGGATGTATTTGTTGCCATTTTAAGATCGTGGTAAAGGACCCAAAATGTCCAATGCTATCCTCTCAAAAGGTGCTCCTACATTATACAGCTGCAGCCTTCCTCGGCTACGTTTCTTTGGTCCCTTACGTGCCGCACAGAAATCACAAGATTGGCACCATTTCTCTACATCTTGTCTAGTTTTGCTTCAAAAGAAGCGTTCTCGAACTTTCTGTAGTCTTCATTACTCCGAAGTGGCTCCAGTTGAGCTAGTATGCAATTCTTTTAAATCATCTCTTGATATTGGAAGAAAAAGCGGCCATTTGAAATTACGTCCATCATAGGACTCCCATTTCCTGTATAACACGCCATTTCTAATATGGAGTGAGTCCCAAAGAGCCCAATATTGTTTAGTAGCAGGACTGTAGGTGGAGATATCCTGCTAACTTGGTCTAATACAGGAAGATTCTTTTAACTCAAAAATTGGGTTTATATCTTGGTCTTCTTTTTGGGAATCTCTAAGTCCTTCATCACTTCATGAGTCTGGTTTCGATGGCGGAGAAACAGTAACTTGGCGTACTGAAGGATTTACTAATTGATAGTTCTTCTCTACTCTAGAACAATATCGGCAGCTTCCATTACACAGTTTTCTTGATACTACATCAGCATTTCCATTAAGAGTTCCTTTGTGATGACGTATTTCAAACTTCTGGATTCATTGAATCTTTCCCTGATGTGGTGAAAGATCATTTCCACCATCTTTTGGTTTTGGGCAGTCTATTCGGATGTGTCCGACTGCACCGCAATTCCAACACTGAATTTTCGTGTTTCTACCACCTTTACTCAGTTCTAAGCTACGGACTTTTCGCCACAGATCTTCAATTTATTTTCTTAGATCATAGTCTGTATCAGTAGCAGAGACGGCTCTGATTGAGTGCCGGTCTTTACGCGTGGCCTGCTGGGCTGCCCTATCTTAAGTGCGTAGACTAGAGCAGATCCGATATCTTTGACATCGGCGAGTCTAAGTGCATTCTGTATCTCCGGATCCCGCACACTATCGATGAAGTGATGGAGAGCCAGATCTTGACGTATCTCTGATGGGCAGTCCGAAAATGCTAAATGGGAAAGTCGCTGAATATCGGCAGCCAATTCTTGCAGACTTTCACCCGCTTTTTGATGGCGGGATTTTAACTGTAATCTGCTATATTCTTTATTGCACTTTTCTCCTAAGCGCAGCTCAAGCGCACTCGATAGGGCTTGGAAATCGTGCCTTTGTTCTTCCGGAAGCGTCTCGAGGATATCGGCCGCGTCTCCTCTTAAAAAAGCCGCCAGGTGAAAAGCTTGGGCCCGGGGATTCCATCCATTAGCTTCCACTACCATCATAAACTGGGTCTTGTATACCTGTCATGATGATTTTCCATCGAATGTTGAGAGTTTAATCGTGGCCAGGGAAGGCATAACTGCCACATTGGGTTCCTCATGTCTGTTTGACATCTGTTTCTTCAAGTTTTCAATCTCCTTATTCATATTGTCTAATGCTTCTTCAACGTTTTCTTCGATCTCGAAAACCTTAGTTTCAACTGAAGGTACCTTAACTTCCATTGCATCCATCTTCTCCTGAATATTGTTGGCGAATTCTTCTTTAACACTTACAATGTCCTTCTTAAGTTCCTTTTTAAGCTCCTCCTGTCCAGATTTTATCTCTTTCGTCATCTCGGTTTTAATCTCTTCTTGTCCAGCTTTTATCTCTTTCGTCATCTCGGTTTTAATCTCTTCTTGTCCCGCTTTCATCTCTTCTTGTCCAGTTTTTATCTCTTCTTGTCTAGCTTTCATCTCTTCTTGTCCAGCTTCATCTCTTCTTGTCTAGCTTTCATCTCTTCTTGTCCAGCTTTCATATCTTCTTGTCTAGCTTTCATATCTTCTTGTCCAGCTTTCATGTCAACCATCCATAATTTTCCGAGACTTTTCATTAAATCCATATCCATTTTTCTTGTTACACGCTGCATCAACTCTTCCACCCCGCTTCTAACACCAGTTGTACCGAGCTTCGGGGTTCGTGTGGATTGAGAGTTGAAGAAAGCAACTACTCGATGAACACAAGACTTTTATTCGTAAAAATTCCACTAAAAATACCAGCTGTAATAATCACAATTATACAGATACAATTCGTCAGATACGATAAGTAACAGCTTCCAATCACAGGTCTCAAATACCTCAGGCAGAGAACAGCTTCTCTAAACTAGCAGTCACGACTAATCGTCTTCACAAAACTGACTGTGTGTACAAAACCTTCTAACCATGTTAGCCTGCGGTATTTATACCAAACTTGGCGGAGAAATCTATTAATTTCGCCAAGGTTCTGGATGCTTCTAGGCTATCTAGCTAAATATTGGTCCTAGAGCTTAGGTGATGGATGTTTCCAGAAATATCCACTTCTCGCCAAGTCGCCAACTCGCCAAGTTTTCTCGCCAAAACATCGCTAAGTCACCAAATCGTTAGAAAACCCGCTTTTAACGTATAACACGTCTAAATACCGCAATTTTTGCCCAAAATGTGAATATTTTCGATCTATATGAGATAGTTTAAGACATATACAATAATTATTTATAAACTTGTAACAATATAAAGTAAATTGTGATTTTTTTTCAGTGCCATTTGTTATCCATTTTATGAAACATTAATGGCATTTTCAAAATTTCAATGCAAGTTTTTCTGTTAGAAAATATTTTTTATCATATTATTTACAGCAGTGTATAATATGCATAGTGAAATTTCAAACTTTTTTTATCAGATGATCTGCAGGTTATATACAGGAAGATATTTATATTTTTATGTGCTTACTTTTTGAATACTAAGCTTTATTATCATTAAAGTTATTTATCAGAAATTCAAGGTATTTACTGAAAAGCAGGAAGTAGTTTTTAATTTTGCTTAAGTTTAAATATTTGCAGACTGTTCCATTGTTCTTGTAAATTTTAATGTTGGTTTATATAAAATTATTGCAATATTTCTACAGTCTCATGGATATTTTCTTTTTTAGGTGATGTATGCAAATGAAGAAAATATGCTTGCCACAGCCTTTAAAGATGTCGTAAATGAAATTTTTAAATATCCAGCTTTTGTCCAAAGATTTCTTTCATTTTATGAAAGGAAGGTTGAATGGCTGTTATTAGAGCGCAAGTCACTATTAACAAGACAAAATAATGCAAACAATTTTGCAGAAGCAACAATTAGAATTCTTAAAGATGTTCTAAATAAAACTAAATCTTTTAATGTAGTTGCACTTTGCGATTTCTGCATTAATATTTGGGAAACATATTTAATAAAAAAAATTGTTAGAGTTTGCCCATTCTAGGCGGAGAGAAATCAATGTCTAATATGAAAATATTACTAAATGTGCAAATGTCATATCTCGTTCTGATGTATCTGAAACAGAATCTAATATTTTTGTCATCAAAAGTAAAACTAAAGATTTGTATTACACAGTTAATACGGACATAGGCACTTGTCCTTCTGGAGAATCTGGGGCATTTTGTAAGCACCAGTGTTTTTAATTGAAAAATAAGAAACTCTTGTTGCCCAATTCTCCTCCAGTCACTCCAGAGGAAAAATACTGTTTGGCAGTATTGGCTGTTGGGAAGAATTGTCTACCTCCATCATTTTTCAAATTTCACTGAAAATTCGGAAACTAATATCCAGTTACCTTTTGAAAATAACAATGCACAAGACAATACTTCAAATCCTACACCAGCTAATCCTCTAATTTTGCCATCAACTCAGCAAATACAAGAAGTAAAAGATGAGTTAAATAGAATAACTTGTATGATTGACAGTGGATGTTCAAGTAATTCTGTTACCAATTTTTTAAATGTTATGAAGAAAATAAAATGTGAAGATGATTTAAAAAGCTTAATTTTAATGTCATCTTTAAGAGTAAGGAGTAAAAGAATTAACATCCAATCAACAGCAATAGCCAGGCGTATGTTAGGAATTACAAAATCCTCTAAAAGAATACCACCTGGCCATCCTAAAGTAGATAAAAAGAAGAAACGAAAAAGGAATCTTAGCCAGAATGTCAATATTAACTTGCCGAATGCCAAGTCTCATTAGTTTGCTATGCAAGAAAATTTAATTTGTATTTTTTCATTCATTTTTTACTTTTAATAAAATTTTTTTTTTTTTTTAATGTCAATATTTGCTTCTTATTTATATTTAGTTTTGCATATTAACATACTAAACATGGGAATTTTATCATGAAATTTTCTAAAGTTTCAGCAATTATACACTAAAAAATCATTTTTGAATTTGTATTAGACACTTTTCAGATAACATACAGAATTATTTAATTCTTAAGAATTTATTCAATGTAAATAATTGCAACAAAGTATAGTTTTTTATTGAATTGTTTGCCACTAAGTCCACAATTTAGAAGCAGGCTGTTAAACACTCATTTTGCAGTATCAGTGGTAAAAATGTATAATTAGAATTTTTTTACTGGAATTTAGATATCTCAGTAATTATTTTTCAAATAAGTTGTTTTTCAAAAAGCATAAAATAACTACCAATCATTTGTGCTTACTTTATATTTTAAATATATTTTTCAAGCTGCTGAAATTTAAGTTTTGAAAATAATGTATAACTTTCCTACTGAAAATATTTTGTCATGGAAACTATTATTTGCAAAAATAATTTTAAATGCTGTAAATTTTCTCTCTTTGTTTTAAGTCATGCTAATTTTGCCACAATCAATTTTGTTGGAGAAATTAGAGATGCCGTTTGTTGCGATTTTTCCGTAATTAGTATGGATTTCTACTCTTCGTAACGGAGTTACAATGATCTTAACGAAATTACGGAAAATAGATTTCTCTTTTGATCTCTAATAATCCTTTTTTGTCACGTGTATGATTATATTATTATTGGATTATAGTGATTAAAATTTGTGAAGGTTACAAATAAAATACTAATTTAGTGTTGAAACTGGATTAAGAGAAATATGCCTGATACATTAAAAAGTATAACTACTAGCGTACAGGTGATCATTGATTAAAAGTAAATTTAAACATCTCGTAGTTTCCTTTGCATAAGTCTTTTAGTCATTTCAGACTCAAATTGTGTTATCAGAAAGAATTTTCTCAAACAGAAATTAGTATGCCTAAGAAAGCTATAACACAAAATTTGTGAATTGTCATTTATTTATTTATTCTCAGTTAACAGATCAGTATGCTATGTTAGTTTTAGATAAAAAGAATTTTTCTTTTCAATGTCTGAGTTTTCGTTTTCCTGTAATTATATAAAAATCTGTGCTTTTAAGGATCTCTGAGGTAAGGCATTTAAATTTAAAAGAATTGTTTGCTTTTTTAATTATTATATTTATTATAATTAGATGATCATTTTACTTTTATTTTTTAACATAGGTTACCTTAAAAGTATTAATTTTATGCACATAAGTGTATTCTTAATGTAAACCACATGTTACTGAAATTTTTTGAGATGGTTACTGTAAGTACTGAAAATATGTCCGATTAGTACTGATTGGGATGCTCAGAGGTTGGCATCTCTGAACTTATATATTACTTGATGCAATATCTTCCACATTTGCATTTGATAATCCTTTGAAGGGGCTCTCTTCATTCAAATATATTTTTAATTCTTAATATGAGGTATACTTTCTCGTTAGCCTGCATTGTATTAATGGCTTATTTGGAATTTTTTGCTAATTGATATAAGACTTTCTAAATTAGCTAATTATTTAAATACATTCATCTACTGTGATTAATTTTATGAGAAATATATAAGATTGTTGGGTCTGAGTTTTTCAACAAGAATATTTAGTCAAAATATCCACAAATATATAGTTTGATTTCATTAATCGAAAACTTTTAGATCACATTTAGAGGCTTGGAATTAAAATATAATTCACATCACTACTTAAAATGACATAATTTTTTATAAGTTTATCACTTGAATTAAATTTAACTTTGAGAAATAACTTTAACATTTTGTATTAATTTTAATAAGGAATATTAAAATATGAGTTATATATAACAAATATGTGCTGCATAAAGGAAATTTATCAGAACTTAATATTCAAATCAATATTTTAAAATTTGTTAAGAGTTACAAAATATAATTTATTTAATATTAATCATATAAGCATACCACATAATCATTTGATTCTTATATAATTGTAAAAAATACATTGTTTGAAACCTAATTAGAGTAAGCTAAACAAATTTCAATGAAAAAAATACTTATTGCAATAATACACAATATTTCTACCGAAGAGAATGCATCATTTTTTTTTTTTTTTTTTTTTTTTTTTTAGCGTTACAAAATTACAAGTTAAAAAATTAGTGTTACAGAAATGAATACTTTTTTTTTATAAATAATAGAAAAATTTATACTATATTTCACATTTTAATAAGCATTATTAGTAAATAAAAATTTATATCTCATCAGTAAAGATTCTGAATACAATTCTGGTTCATATTAATTATATAAGGAAATCTTCAATTTCTGTAATCCAATGAATAAAAAAAATTCTTTTAATGTCAAAGTATTTAATAAGTCAAATTTAGATTACGAAAATTAACATATTTCATAATCAGAAATGTCATACATTTCAGAAAATAAAAGCTTACATGTTTATTTTTATAATGTTTACATTTATATATTTATTTTGATAATCAACTAAATATTAAAATAGAATCGAATCACTTGCTGCAATTTAAACTAAATATTATATTTAAAGCTTTATTTCCCTACATTTCATGTGATAATTAATCCTAAGCAATAAAAAATTAAACATTAAGGTTTTACTGCCTTTTTTTAATTTTCAAATCTTGGCATGCACATTTTCATATCACATATTGTAAAAAATTCACGCAATCAAACAATTCATTTAAAGTAATGTAAGTTTAATGTACTGCTAAAATCCGTATTTCATCTCTTAATGTCTCCTCAATGCGTAGCTTATGATTGGCTTAGAGGGAAGAAAGCAAGTTTGTCAGATTTCTTTCCCTATCATTGGCGCAAGTGCCTGAACTTTCAGCTTTGTCGCCAAGGTGCTGAATCTTCAAGGGTTTCAAATGACGCGAACTGGTTTCGCATTTTCTTCTAGCTTTAGGAAAAAAGATGCAGTGCATAAAGTGGATAACTACCCAACGGCAACGTCATTGGTAAGCACTAACACTAGAAGCAACACAGATAAGCAAATTTTACTTTGTGTTTTTTGTAATGGGAAACATCATTCCAAGGACTGTTTGGAAGCGAGAAAAATGTCCTTAGATGAAAAGAAAAAATGTTTGCTCAAACATAGAGCCAGCTTTTCCTGTTTCTCTACCACGCACTTTTCAAAATTCTGTAAAGTAGAAAATTCTTGTTTATATTGTGCCAAGCCGCACCATTATTTATTATGTGACTATTCTAAAGAAAATAGTTAATCGGATGTCATCGAAACTATAATTCATCATCTAATAGTTGTGTTAAACATAATGTTTATTTAATAACTTTAACTGTAAAAATACGTGCAAATGGCAGAGTTGAAACGTGTCGAACGTTACTAGATAGCGGATCTTAGTATTCCTACATCTCAAAGCATGCAATCGAAAAATTAGGTATTAAATCAACTAACAAAGTAAAAATGCAATATATGTTATTTGGCGGAAGAGAAACGCCGAGTCAGATACACGATGTTTACGAATTGGTTGTTAGTTCGCTGGATGACTCATTCACTCTGAGTGTTGAATCTCTTTACAAAGAGAGAATTTGTGGCAATGTGCCAAAAATCAACTATTCTGCAGTTATGAATGAGTTAAAGGAAAAGGGGATTATTCTATCAGGCAGTGAGGCACCTGATTGCGAGATAGATTTACTTTTGGGAGCTGATGTCGTAGGGTTTTTGTTTATGGATAAATCTATCAAATTAGATTCGGGTTTGTTTTTGTTAGAGACGCGGTTAGGATTCATTTTGATGGGAAAACAGGAAATGCTTAGGAAACGTGATGCAATATCTGATACTGTTTTTAATGTTATCTCTTTATATGTTTCGAATTCATCTATTACAGAGTTGTGGGATCTAGAAAGCATTGGGATTCTTGACCCAGTTCAGAGGTTAAACAAAAGTAATGAGCATTTAAAGGTGATACAGATGTTTGAAAAGAATATGAAAATTCTGCCGGATGGCAGATACGAACTTTGTTTGCTTTTTAAAGCAAATTCAGTTGAGTTGCCTTCCAATAAGAATTTGGCATGGAAACGACATACACAAATGTGTGAACGCGCACAACGGGGTGGGCTGATAGAAGATTATAAGTCTGTATTTAAGGAATGGGAGGAATTACAAATAATTGAAAAAGTCCAGTGTGAAAACGAAACCTCTCATTTTTTGCCACATCGGTCAGTTGTGAAAACCGATAGTAGCACCACAAAAATACGGCCAGTTTTCGACGCTTCGGCTCGGGAAACTGGAAAGAGCTCATTAAATGATTTATTGCATAAAGGTCCAAATTTAATTGAGCAGATACCGGATATAATTGACAGGTTAAGAAGTTATCCTATTGGAATTTCTGGAGATATTGAAAAGACTTTTCTCCAGTTGGGGATGGCCCCTGAGCATCAGAGATTTTTTGAGGTTCTTTTATCCCACAGGCAAATCATGTATGTATCATCATAAGAAGCAAATCGTGTATCGGCATGCATGTGTAGTCTTTGGTATATCATCGAGCCCGTTTATGTTAGCTGCAGCTCTTTCACACTTTATCGAACGTGTGCCAGATGAAGATTCTGAGATAGCCAATAAATTGAGACTTTCGTTTTATGTTGACAACTGCGTCGCAGGAGTGAATGATGTTAGACAGCAAGAAGAATTTATTTTGAAGGCTAGGTCAATTTTATCTCGAGGTTGTTTTAATTTACGAAATTGGAAGTGTAATGTTGAATGTCAGTACCTATCTAAGAGTACGGGGATGACGAAAGTTTTAGGAATGTTATGGGATCTTGACAGGGATGTTTTAAAAAGCAATATTTGTGCGGGAGATCTAAAATCTGATTGTAATATAACTAAAAGGTTTGTTTTAGCCGCTGTACAGAAAATTTTTGACCCACTCTGTATTTTATGTTCTGCAGCTCTGCTTCCTAAAATACTGTTGCAGAATACTTGGAAATTGAAATTATCATGGGATTCACCTTTGCCAGATGATGTTGTGAATCCCTTTTTTAAATGGTAGAGTGATGTGAGTAGACTGGCGGACATAGAAATCCCGCGTTATTTTGAAATTAATGCACGTGTTTGTTGATGCTTGTAAAGAGGTCTATGCAACTTGCATATTTCTGAGATCAGACATTTCCCAAGGTGTAAAGGTTGTGCTTGTCAGAGCAAAATCTAGAGTGGCCCCCTTAAAGCAAATTACTATCCCCAGATTAGAGCTTATGGCATGCTATATAGGTGCCAGGTTAGCACATTCGGTGCAGCAAGCACTTAACATTACAGAAATGGAAACTATTTTTTGGAGCGATTCCATGGTTGCTTTATATTGGTTGAGACATAAAGAGGGATGGTCAGTTTTTGTTTCGAATAGAAAAAGAAATAAGAACACTTTTTCCTGATAACGAATGGCGACATGTGCCAGGGAAAATTAATCCTGCTGATTTAATCTCGCGAGGGTGTTCACCTGGTTATTTGGTTGAGTCACACTGATGGATGGGGCCTTCATGGTAACTTGAGTCTCCAGACTCATGGCCAATCTCTGAATTAAATAATTGCGAAATTTCCAAAATCACTTCAGAAAGGAAAAGAGTTAGAGTATGTAATATAAATTTGACAGAGGAAAAGGTATCATGGTACGCTGAGAAATTTTCCAAATTTCATTCGATCATAAGATTAGTGGCTAGAGTTCTACGATTTGTTACCAATGCAAAAAATAGTGTTCATCAGAGAAAAGTGGGGGAATTAAGCTTAGAGGAGATAGAGAAGGCTGAGATTCGACTAATTCATTCTGTACAAGCTCAACGTTTTCGAGATGAAAAGTCAATACCAAACTTGTGTGTGTATTTAAAGATGACAACAATATTTTGCGTATAAAGACTCGAATTACTGAATGTATTGATGCTCCCCACTTTCTATCGCCAATCCTACTGCCTAACAATTGTATCTTTACGCAAAGACTTATAGAGCATTTTCACACAGAGAATTATCATGCGGGTACAGTTACTTCTCAGCATAATTCATGAAAAA
This sequence comes from Latrodectus elegans, assembly GCA_030067965.1. Lineage (NCBI taxonomy): Eukaryota > Metazoa > Arthropoda > Arachnida > Araneae > Theridiidae > Latrodectus > Latrodectus elegans. The sequence continues at coordinate 98,932,052 of CM057811.1, read as the reverse complement.
TATTGGATACTAGGTGGAAGGAAAACTATCAGAAAAATATGGAATGCTTGTGTTAGATGCCAGCGATTTAAAAGTAAATCTCTTATGACAGATCCAGTTTCCCTACCTGCTGATCGAGTAGAAGATGCTGCTGTGTTCGAAGTGGTAGGGATAGATTTAGCTGGTCCCTTGTATATAAAAGGTGGTAGTAAAGTATGGATTGTCCTCTATACTTGTGCCCTATTCCGTGCTGTCCATCTTGAATTGGTGTCTTCACTCTCTTCTGACGCCTTTTTATTGCCTTTTCGTCGTTTTGTGGCTAGAAGAGGAAGACCTCGAGTAATATATTCATACAACGGCACAAATTTTAGAGGAGCATATAACGTATTAGCTGCCATCGATTGGAACGAAGTTTCCCGCTATGCAGAAATACAACGCATAGCGTGAAAATTTATACCCCCCACAGCTTCCTGGTGGGGTGGTTTCTGGGAGAGGCTTGTTAGGACAGCGTAGGAGCTTCTTCGAAGATCTTTGGGAAAAGCAATATTCACGTATGAAGAGTTAATGACAATCTTATGCGAGTGCGAAAAAGTTGTTAACTCCCGTCCATTGACATACCTATCCGAAGACATGCAAGATCTCACGCCTATTACTCCCGCTGTTTCTGATAGACAGATCCATTGTCGCCGATAAAGATTTAGATATACGAGATGCCAATCACTACCGCAAGTGATTAAGATTTCGATCCAAAGTGATGGTGGCGTTGAGAAAGAGATTTAGGAACGAATATTTGGGTTTGTTGATTCAACGACAAAGACAAAATCCTCAGTCGTATAACATTCCTCCTGGTGATATCGTCTTGATTGGGGATGATGTGAGAAAACGCCTTCAGTGGCCTTTAGCCCGGGTGTTAGAGCTAATTCCGGGTAAGGATGGACAAGTAAGAACTGTCAAATTAAAAACTCAGTATTCTACAATGCTGCGTCCAATTCAGCATGTGTTTCTGCTCGAAGTCAGTGGATATGACGTGGAGAGCTTGCCTCTCCAAAATATTCAACAGACTGAATCTGTGAAATCCCAGAGTCCGTCTTCAGAGGTCACACAACCACAAGTTACCAGATGTGGTTGTGCCATAAGGAGACCTAAGAAACTGAACCTAGTGACTGTAACTGATGTTTTTGAGTAGCTATTCAGCGCCTGAAAAAGGGGGGTGAGGATGTTGCGAATGGTAGAACCTCACCCATCAATCATGTGCCGCGCGAGCTGACGTCATATGTTGACATTTACTTTTTTTAGTAGACCTTGTAATCTTTGTACATGTAGTTTTGTAGTGTTCTGTGTACTTCAATAAATGTTAGTTTTGTTTCACATTTTGAGTTTTATTTCAGTATAATTAATTAATCTGTCGAAATATGACATCGGGTTGATGTCAGTCCTGCTTCATCTTTTTTTGAGTTGTTTCGTTACAAAGCGTAACGCTACACATGTTAATAACTGCATTTTTATACCATATTTTAACAGAAAGATCTGTTAATATTTTAAAAGCCACAGTAATTTTTGGATTATCACTATCTTCTATTAAATAAAATCCAACAAAATTACTTTTTTGACACTATCCATTTTTCATTGATCTTGCTGTCGTAATTACTTAAAAAATTTGAAAATGAGGGAATTTCATCATCTTTACACCATTGGGAAAATTTTCCTTCATCATATTTTTCCATTTCTTATCGTCTTGAAAATGGTGATTTTGTCTCAACAGGCAGCTTTCCCGATAAATATGAAGGCTGGTTTTCAAATTTTCTAGGCAATGCATCACCAATAAGTGCAAGTTTTTTTTTTGCACTGTAAAAATTGTGCCATCATCACGAACAGCAGAGTCTTCCCGAATTATAAATCTCTCTTCAAAATGTTTGATACATACCACAGCAGAAGAGCTTGGTTCATAATCTACAAGGTTTATGTTTTTAATCCACTTCTTCCTCCTGTGGGGATCTGAAGGAAATTTGAAAACTGTAGTATAAGAACCTTCGGATTCATATAATTATGAATTCATATAATTTTGGAACGACATAAAGGCACACAGCATTTCCGTCCCATATTGATCTGAAATTTAAAAAATATCTTTAGTGTACTGAAGCGCATTAAAATAAATATTTAAAATATAAGTTTTTAATTTTCTCACAAAATATAGTGAAAAGTTTTATAGAGATATTACATTTATAGAAAAATACTTGACTTAACATTTAGAAAATATTTGATCAATGACCTTAAGCTTATGCTTCAATAAGATTAAAAAATTATAAACCAATGTTTAATTAAATTCAGAAGAATTTTTAAGTTTCATGTAACAAGTTCAATTATAGTTAAACAATTAAATTATTTATAACAATATTGATCACAAATTATTCAAAACAAGCTTACACAAAAAATTTAGATTTAAAACTTAAGCGATATTTTGTTCAAATGCCACATTCTTAAATACTTAAAGTTAAAAAATTCATTATAAAATAAAATTAGCTATATTTCTCAAAATAGAAGATAAGTAAAATACTAATGAGAGTTAATAAAAAGTAAACTGCTATCAAAATTAACATGTCTCTCATTCAAAACAATAGCACACAGCCTTAAAAAATAAATGCATTTGTGGAATTGAGCAAATTAATATCATAAAAAAGTGCTTATTTGGTTAAGCTAATATTTTTCACAATAATTATGCTAAGCTAAGGAATGATAAACGTTCCACTAAAAGTCTGAAACGAAATATTTCTACATTAACAAATAGTTGATCAAAAAATAAATAAAAAAAAGAGATTTTTAATATCGATAATTTTTAATTTTGCTGTTTACTTCTAGTATTTCACTGAAAAATAAATTTATTTATTTGATTATTTATTTTTTAAAAAAATACATTTAATCAGATATTTGATGTATCACTCCTGCAAAACTAATGGTTCATATTTTATCAATATTTTTAAATTTTATTTATTGTTATGAAATGTAATTATATGAAATTTTAAAATGTGCTTATATCAGTTGACTATCCTAACAGTGTTATTTTAAGTACATAAAGTTAAAGAATCAATTTTGATGTATATTTTGAATTCAAAATATTTTATATTTTTTGCAAAATGTGTATTAAATTTATGAAATATATTGTAAATACATACAACTACAACTGCAAATTTTAATTGTGCAGTAAACAGAATTCTTCTTATAAATTTAAAACATTTCTTTGTTAAGAATTGTATCTTAACTTATTTTGTTTATGTTAAAAGTGTCTGATTTATTTATTTATATATATATATATATATATATATATATAAATTGTATTATTAAAAATTTGTAAAGATATATTAAGTTTTACACCTCATATGTGTGTTTTAGTATTAGATATGTATAATTATAATATGAAACATGCAATATAAATTTTCTAATAAGTGATCAATTTCTTTTTAAATTTATGTCTCATGAGAATTTGTTTTAGAAGATTTTTAATTTTATAAAATTTTTACATATTTGTGTTTGTATGTGTATCACATTACTTATCACCAAATTTTTTTAAATAAAAATTCATTTTGAAAGTTTTGATATACATATAAAAAGGATCATTAATATAAATATATAAAATGTTACAAGATTTCAGAAAATATGACAAAATTATTTTATAAAATGTGCATGTTTTTGTACCAATTGTATTTATGTATATAAAATCATGGCACTTTCTTTTGAATTTAGTTTTTGGAATTTTGAGCTAAAATTTTCAAAAACCAATTGAAACGATATGTTACTAGGGTGAGGGGTTTCTAAACAATGTGGTTGCTATGTTTGGAAGACATTTCTCAAACAAACACTTCCTAACATAGTAGCTTTAGAGCTCTAAAATGGTTATGTGCTTTGTTCCTGATTGTAAACATTATAGTGAACGAGATAGGTGTAAATTTGTAAGATTTCTGAAGGAGGAAAAGTCAAGGAAATTATGGATTAAAAATATCAGATAATTATTAAATTATTTTGTCTTAAAATTTTGATATGCACGTGTATACATGTCAACATGTCATCACCTGTAAATAATTAAAGTTTCTCCATAATAGAATCGTTGAAATTATTATGAAAAAATATTTATTTCTTCTTTATTTTTTATGAAAAATACTATGCTTCTTAATGTATTTTGCATTTAGTAGTTTTTGAGTTACTTAACACATGGATTTTTGCAAGAATTTAATCATGTGTAGTGAAGATGATATAATATATATATATACATATGTATGTATATATATTTATGTATATGCATATATGTGTGTGTGTATGTATACTGCATTAGATATATACATTTTCCAAACTAAAAAAAATTGTTACCAAGGTTGTGCTAGAAAGTCGATAAGGAAAAAATGCTTCCTCAAATGTTAAACAATAACTTAGCATATGTATTTTTAAACCAATACATGTTACCTTAGTTATTTGTAAATTGTTTTATTTTGATAATTTTTGTGGAAAAGTAATAAAATTTGGTGATTAACTTTGGTTGAAAGCGAGCACAAAGTAATTTGACAATCCAATCCATATCAGAATATCAATGTACATAAAGGTTTAGTTTGTTTGTCACTCAACGGTCATTTTTTGCACACAAGGGCTAATGAAGCCAGGACCTACGATTTAAAGTGGATTCCGAACCACTACAGACATCCATGCCCAAGGTGGGATTCGAACCCAATAACTGTTGAACTGAAGGCAAGAGCGCTAACCATTCAACTGCCAGCTCATCAATGTACATAAAGATATACTATCTTTGTACTATCAAGAAATACTATAACTATAGTCATATTTTCCTAATTAATTAAGTTACATATATTTACTAATACAGCTTACATATATATATTTGTTGGAATAATTAAATTATTTATGCTAAATATTAGAAGGCAAGACAAGGAGCCAACTACCTACTCTTCGATTTGCATGTGTCATTTTAAAGATGGATTAAAAGATAATGGACCATCAATTTTTCCAAGAAATGACAAAAAATCATGATGTATCAACCACCAGAAAAAGACAAAGAAAAGGGTGAAATGCTTTTACACATTTTTCTTATTAATCTATTAATTATTAATCCTCTTTTTTCATAAGCATTAATGTAAATAGATTTCAGTGTGAATTTTTAAACTAATTTATTATTATTATATGTGTATTGATTTAGTGATATTTCAAGTACTGGAGAAGGTTCCAGTTCTATACATCTGATCCACCCATTAAGTCTTGAAACATATTTTAGAGAAAACAGTTGAAAATTTAAAAAGTGAAAATGAGAAACTAAAAAAGCAGCCATTTGGATTTCATTTGGTAAAAGATAAAAAAGATTTTATTTCATAATACACTGGCTTACCTAATGAAAGAATATTTATTTACAAGACAGAAATGTACAAGACAGAAATTTAATTATTATAATGGGTGGATTGTTGATGTTATAGAAAAAGAAACTAATTGTTTCTTTCATTAAGAACTGACCAATTTAAAAAAAAATGTATTTGTTCTGTTAAGGATATCAATAACTATAAAGGATATACAAACATTTTTATATCTGCATTTTGATACATACTTCTTCCAAACTATAAAAAAATTGTTACCAAGGTTATGATAGAAAGTCAATAAGGATGAAATGTTCCCTCACATGCTAAAACACTAATTTTACATATGTATTATTTTTTAAAACAATTCAATTTAACTATGCATTTTTAAACCAAAACATGTTATCTTAGTTATATATAAGTTGTTTTATTTTGATTCTTTTTGTGAAAAAATAAAATAAAATTTGGTGATTTACTTTGATTAAAAAATAGTGCAAAGTAATGTCACGGGCTAATACATATGTACTATATAGTATTAAAAAGTCTTGAAGTATATGTCCATTTGTAATTCATTCAATAAAAGAGAAAAAAATAGTTTAGTTTCATATTGTACTTGTTAACCAAATAAAAATGATTTAATTGGATATTGTTTTTGTGTACAAGACAGTAATTTAATTATTATAATGGGTGGACTAATGAGGTTATCAGAAAGGAAAATCAATTGTTAATTTTGATGAAGCTGAATTACAAAGTGTTTAGGCATTAATAAAGCTACTGTTACAAATATTATTTGAATTTCATAAACTGAAAGTATTTTTGTAACAAATTATTTATTTAATAAAAGTTTATTCAATATTAAGACAATGTTAAGTAAATTTTTGATTTTTAAATTTATATTAATGTTGAAATTAATGTTTAAATAAATTTACTTTTTAACATTGAACTATTTTATGTCATAATGTTCAAACTAAAAATCTATAACATGATTGGTGAAATCTCAACTTAATGGAGACGATTCAATGAAATTATCTTTTAAGTGATGTGGAAATATCCCAATAGTCATTACCATTTTTATCGTGATTATTTTAGGTAGATATATAAATATGCAGCCCTAGTGTGGTGATTGGTAAATTAATAGTTAAAGTTTTAATTATAAACATAATGTGACACCAAAATGGTCCATTATGACAACTGATAAGACAAATTTTATATTAACTCAAAATTTAGATTTCTTCAATAAACAGTTTGTAACTTTTGTATTGGTTGCTGTTGTTGTTGCTTATCTCCAAGGGTATGACTCGTAATTGGTAAATATGTTTGTGAAATCATCTACATTTCAAAATTTTTTCTTTTTAAATATTTATTTCACATATTATAGACATGATTACAGAATTAGAAAATTTATTATTTGTTTTTTACCTTATTATTTATGTTAAATCTCTTAACACTAATATAATTCTGGATAGATATATTTTATAGTGCACAATCTTTGATATACTTTACTAACTACTACTCTCAACAATAACTAATTTTTCTAATACAATTAAATTATGTATTTTTTTTATTAAAAAATTAATATGTGTTATTTTACTATATTTTTATTCACATTAAATTTTTTTACATGAAATAATTTTGCATATCAAATACTTTGTATTATTCTTGCTTAAATAAACATTAAAATACAGTATCCTTTAAAATTACATGCAGGAATTATTTCAAACTTGGTCTTAGATGTAACTTAAGAGTAGTTTGTAACACAATAAATCAAATTCAATAAACACTATTTTTTCCAAATATCATGAAATCAAAATTAGCATATTATGTAAAATATGAACAACAATATATAAATTATATGCAACATATATAATTCAATTAATACTATGTTTTTGATCTTTTAAAATAGTACAGAAAGTCTAACATATTTTTTAAAAGGCAATACTGGTAATTTAAATTAATCTTTGCTCCTTTTTTTTTTGAATAAAAAAACTACTTTATAGAATTACTTTAAAAATGTATAACAGCAACTCAAGCAAAATAACGCACACACACATTTAGTTAAATGAGAAGTTATTATTTCTGATATACCTAATAAAACTCTTAAAATATTCACTCCGCTCTTCTTCACATTTCAAGACGCTCTCCACTCCTGGAGATATTTCTTTTCTTTATTGGACTGCAAGACTTATTATGCTCGAAAGAGCCAACATAAGGATGTAATTAAAAAAAAATGTTTAAGTAATCAAATGGAAAATACAAATTTTTAAGTATGTATAAATCTAAAAATATTGTATGATGCTTAAACAGTTTGTAATTAAATCACTAGCGTTTTATTTTAAATTTCCAATTAATTAACAAAAGATAATTTGTATATTTTGTTTATGCATAGACAAGATTTAAATCATTTTCCATGAAAATAAAATAAAAACAATTTATTTTAACACATAGCAAGATATTGTAAATGTCAGAACTTTTTAAGAGCAAAGCTTCATTACAATCTCAACATAATAATATATATCTGAATAGAAAAAAGAATACTCCCTTGATATGAAAACTGGCTATAAACATAGTAAGATTCAATTAAAATTATTTTTCATCTTTCAAAATAGTACAGAAAGTCAAACATATTTTTTAAAAGGCAAAACTTGTAATTTAAATTAATCTTTTCTCTTTTTATGAATAACAAAACAAAATGCCTTACTTCACAGAATCAATTTAAAAATAACAGCAACTCAAGCAAAATAAGGCATTTAGTTATGAGAAGTTATCTCTGATATATCTAATAAATTTCTTAAAATATTCACTATTGCTTATATATTTATCTGTACTAATATTAATAAATATAGCAGAGGAATAATTTCATTATTTGCTTAGTATGATAAATGAAGTAGCAGGAGTATCTTTAATATACACAAAATAGAAAAAAATATATATGCAAGTAGATGTTAAATTCACAATTCAAAATTAAATCTCACAAGATAAAAACACAGAAATAAAAAATGTAATTCTTAAAAAGGTCAAAAATAGTATGGTGTGGTTAAAATTATGTAATAATTATAGAGGTGAGGAATACAATAGCATGTATATGTTAAATATGCATATACAATATCTACAACAATGAAATATATTACATATTCCTAAATACAGAGCACTTTGACAAAGAAAACCTGGAATTATGAAAATATTAGTAAGCTATTTGGCATTTCCTTCTCACTTTGAAAAAAAATATTTAAAAATTTGCAAAATTCTTTGACATACTTTTACAAGGGAAAAAGTCTACAGGATAATAAGTACCCATTTTTCATGTTTGTTAACATTCAGAAAGAAACAGTTACATTGGTTCAGTGTAGAATAAGGTATCCCTTCATTTGATGAAGACATTTAATTCATCTCAGTTTAGCTTTTTTTGTACCAGCCATATTGCTAGTCACATCTTGGCATCAAAATATTAAGGATTACCAGATGTATATTTTTATCAGCACAAATTAGGTTTGTTGAGTAAATTCCAATCTCAATATCATTAATTTGACAAGGAAAATTTTCCAAATATTGCAATACTCATGTTTGTAAATTTTTTCCCTAATTCAAAGTTTATAAATTGTATTTAGTATATTAAAGAAACCAATAAAAGGCATTACATTTCAACATTCTGTAATCCGAGTCCAAAATTAATATATTAACAGGCAAATACAATTTGCAAATCAAAATATAGTTTTGCTAAAAAAGAATTTCTTATTTTTATAGAAGAGTTGAAAATACTCAAATTAACTGTATGATTAAGAAATGGTATTAAAATTTGTTTTGATTTAATAAATGATTAATGTTGATTCTTTCATGCTGCAAACTTATTATCAATTAGACAATAATAATGCTACTAAATGGAAGTAGTAAATTTGCTTCAACTCTTTCATAGTCAAGCCTAGTTTTTTGAAAATATCATTTATTGATGTAATTGAAAAATGTTACACGTAATTATAGATACGCAGCCTTAAAATCCAAATTTATTCATTACGTTACTACGGACACATCAAGTGGGAATTTATTAAGACTCCTGAAAAATTTGTGGAATTTTTTTTATGACAATATGTGAAATAAAAACTCACCTTAATTCTTGCATTGTGGCCTTATTTACAGAAGTAAATATGGATTACAGGGATAGCTAATGTCAGCCAAGGGATGGTACCTGCTGTACATGGTGCATTGTATCACTTCAGAAATAATGCCCATACCCCATTCTTCAGAACAGTATTGTTATGGGTACTTACAAGCCACTTTTATCACTTTATGTTATAGCTAATAAGTCTGCTGATGCAATGATTGCACACAATTTGAAAATATGCCTTTTCTGTTACAAAACCTTTCTCCAACAATTCTCCCATGTGAGAGGATTGGTATACATGTGCAATAAATACTTCCAATCACACTGGGAAACTGGACTATGTGAAAGAACTTTTCATTGATCTGCAAGGAAACATAATAGTTAAATCTTTAAAAAAATGCTTATTTAATTTCAATAAGTTCTGAAAGAATTAAACATGAATTAACTGTACTAACATATTATCCAGATACATAATTATATCCGATAAAAATATACACTACTGGCCATTAAAATTGCTAACAAAAAAGGCGACATGCTACAGACGTGAAATTTATACGAAAGGAAGAAGGTGCTGTGATATCAAATGATTAGCTTTTCAGCGCATTCAAACAAAGCAGGCGCCAGTTGCGACACCTGCATTGTGTTTAAATGAGGAAATTGTTCAGCCGGTTCCTCATACACAAATTGCATTTGAACGTTGTTGCCTGGTGAAAAGTTGTTGTGATGCCTCGTGTAAGAAGGAGAAATGCGTGCCAGCATGTTTCTGACTTTAATAAAGGTCGAATTGTAGCGTACCGGGATTGCGGTTTATCTTATCGCAGTATTGCTGCTCGCGTCGGTCGAGATCCAATGACTTAGCAGAATATGGAATCGATGGGTTCAGGACGGTAATACAAAACGCCATGCGGGATCTAAACGGCCACTTATCACTAGCAGCCGAAAGACAGGCATATTATCCGCATGGCCGCAATGGGTCGTGCAACCACGTCACGAGTCGTGAGTCAAGAAACGGGGTCGTTTGGAAGACAACAAGGGTCTGCACGAACAGTTCGACGACGTTTGCAGCAGCATGGACTCTCAGCTCGGAGACCATGGCTACGGCTTCCCTTGACGCTGCGTCATAGACAAGAGCGCCTTCAAAGGTGTGATCAACGACGAACCAGGGCGCACGAATGGCGAGACGTTATCTTTTCAGATGAATCCAGGTTCTGTGTACAGCATCATGATGGTCGCATCAATGTTTGGCGGCATCGTGGTGAACGCACACTGGCAGCGTGCATTCGTCATCGACATATTGGCCCATCACCTAGCGAGACGGTATGGGGATATTGGATACACATCTCGGTCACCTCTTGTTCGCATTGACGGTGCTTTGAACAGTGCACGTTTCATTTCTGGTGTGTTACGACCCGTGGCTCTACCCTTTATTCGAACCCTGCGAAACCCTACGTTTCAGCAGGATAATGCCCGACCGCATGTTGTCGGTATTGTACGGACCTTCCTTGATACGGAACATGTTCGGCTGTTGCCCTGGCCAGCACTTTCTCCAGATCTTTCGACAATAGAAAACGTCTGGTCAATGGTTGCCGAGCGACTGGCTCGTCACCAAACGCCAGTCACTACGGTTAATGAACTGTGGCATCGTGTTGAAGCTGCATGGGCATTTGTACCTGTACATGCAATCCAATCTCTGTTTGACTCAATGCCCAGGCTTATAACTGCTGTTATTACTGCCACACAGAGGTGGTTGTTCTGGGTACTGATTTTTCATGATCTATCCAGTCAAATTTTTTGAAAATTTAATCACTTGTTATTTCTAGTATAATATATTTGTCCAATAAATATCATTTTGTTATCTGCATTTCTTCCTGGTGTAGCAATTTTAATGGCCAGTAGTGTAATTATGTAATTGGATAATGCATAATAACTGTCAAATAGTACCAGTTATAATAATTTTTTCAACATTTGAGGGAGAAAAGAGGTGTTAATTTATAGCTTCAATAAATAAATAGTTGAAAAATTTTTTTAATTAAAATTTCCAAATTTCAATCAAAAGTTTAAAGTTTGCAGTGATTGAAAATGTAACTATAAAATGAAGTTTAAGTAAATGTAAATAGTCACTAAACTACAAAATTTGGGGACTTTTTTTTTTTTACAGAAATGGTTGACAGGATAATGCATAAGTAACAAAGTTTAAAATAAAATTAAACATTCACACATTTTCATGTAATTCTATATATATATCATTTAACTATTTAGTAAAAACCATGATCTTTCCTTATTTTACTCTTTTACCTATTACATCTTTTTTAGAGCTACATATATTTATCCATAAGGATCATGGATGTTTTTGCAAATTAAATATTTCTTTTATCAAACATCTTAACAATAAAAGACATTGGAGTGAAGACAGTGCTGGGTAAAACTGAGTATTACGGTCTCACCTTGGCGAAAATTTTTTTCGCTAAGGGCCTGAGACGGGTGTTTTGGAAATTGACTGGCAACCCAAAAAAAGTGCCGATCGAGCTGTAATTGGCGCAGAAAAAACGGCGGGAGTTTCACCCGACTAGAAATTCCCCCTTCCCTCCCCTAAAACTAAATGCCGGTTTTCCCCCATATCCAAATGTAAAAATGGCTAGAGTTTCCGGGATATTCGGACGATGTGCATAGCGACACATTTGGCGATTAATAGCTTTTGGTGATTTTATGGCGAAAAAACTTGGCGATGAAAAATAATCGCCAAATTGTACCGTTTTGGCGACTTTTCGCTCAGACCGTGGCGACCTTCTGAGATTTACGAGGTGAGACCGTAATACTCAGTTTAGCCTGATAATTGGCTTACCTCTGCTGTATCACCAATTTTAAGCTATAGAGAAGTGGCGGCAGATTTGTCCGTTCACCTCTAGAAGAATATCTTCATTTGAAATAACAGTTTTGTTCTAAATCTTGGGGATATTCTTATATTCAGATCTGGCCTAGATTTCCCTCAAGATATATCACTTGTGAATTTCCATTTCATCCTCTTTCAAGTTTCTTTTCAAGTCTAATGTTCCGTTTACAACATTCTAGTTCTCACGAAACTCTAAGCGCTGCAGATTATAATATAAATTAGTGTATAAAATAATTATCGTTAAATTACAACACATTTGAAGGTGAAAATATGCTTTGGGTCCCCTGCTTGGCGCATTTTCAAAAAGTCGCCAATCGGCGCGCTTTTGCGTATTGTCTGGCGGAGTTGAATGCTCCAAGAGACACTACACAAAAACCGAAATCCGTGTTCTTAACAAATTTCACCGTTGGTATGGCAACGAAAAAAACAATGGTTTTTTTTACGAATTGAATAACAAAAAATACACATATAATTGTATAACAAAAAAGACAGGATTGCAACAAGGAGTGCATTTAGAATGTAATAGTCAGGATTACCACGCTTTGCCCGTCTATCGCACATTTGGTAAGAAAGGAGTACTCAAACCACAGGTTAACCTATTTGAAATTTATTTCGCAAATAGTAAACATTAAAAATTACACAGAGTTGGAAAGGAATGCGTATAATCACTTATCGTATATATAAATTTAGAGATGGCTGTTATTTAATGGAACTGTTATTTAAACACCGTTATCAAGAAATAATTGTTTACTAAATAACATATTCTTCAAAAATTAGGTTATTAAGATATCCTCTTTCTTTTCCATAACTGATGCAATCGTTTTGGTAATGGTAACTTTTCAAAGTCGTTACAGTATTGTAGAACGTTTCAATATTATGTTATTTTGTAATTTCCGGAACTTTAAAGCCGTTATTGTTGTTTCGTAACGAAATTTTAAAGTTGTTATTATGTTGTTTTGGTTTCCAACATTGAAGTTGAGTTTACTCGAAACACATTCCAATATTTTGCTTGGCCCGTTGCGTTGTGTGGCAACTAAGAATGTAAACTTTTTGGTTCTTCATGTTGACGAAGGAAAGTTAATTGAAATGTGGATGCATGACTAAATATATTTCATTTTAAAAGAGAATAAAACATTTGTAAAAATCAGAATTTTTAAAAATAAACTTTGTGTTAATATTGTACAGGCATCTTATTTATCTTCAGCCTTTATTTATTATTATTTTTTATGAATTTTAGCAAAATTTTTACTAAGCTGAAGAATTTTTTTTAGAAACTTCAAATTATATTCGCATATGAAAAGGAGCGTGATATATTTTAAATTTAATATCGAATTTAGGGAATTAATTTTTATAAATTAAAAAAGATTAAAAGAAGAAGCTAACGTATCATTCGATAAAATTTGGATCAAACTAATAATATATGTATTCATACACACACACGCGCACACACACACACACATTATATATATATATATATATATATATATATATATATATATAATTAAATTTGAAATTTACTTTATGAATTTATACGTTGTAAAAATAATTTTTGACACTTATAATCTTTTTTGTTTGAGAAAGCATCATCTTAATTTATTAAAATTAATTTATATAAATAAAATTTTAATTATTTTAAATGATAATATAACTGATTGTATAAAAATAATATTTGTAATGTAATAATTCTGCAGTCCTAAAAATGTATTTGATGAACTGCCGTAAGAGAATTGTATCATATTTCTTGTAGAAAGCCATTTATAAAATTTGTGTTGAAATAAAAGTATTACTGTTGTTAAATCATTAAGAATCATGATAATAAATGTTGCAATGTATAATTATATTAAATTAGTTGCTGTAAATTTCTAAATGTAGTTGTATTTATATAATATTAGAAAATAAAATTATTATTCTACGTATTACAGCTGCAAATTCTAAATTTTCATCATTTTCTTTAAGGTTAAGTTATAATTATGATAAAAAAAATTTTCATAAAAAGATCTTTTTGGTAGTTTTACTCCTATCTAATTTTAATATAAATTTTTAAATATATAATTATCTCTACTCATAACATTTTTAAATTTATATAACGTAAAATAAATTACATACATTAAAATACTGTACCGAGCTTTGGGGTTCGCGTGGATTGAGAGTTGAATAAAGCAATCACTCAATGAACACAACACTTTTATTCGTAAAAATTCCACTAGATATAACAGCTGTAACAATCACAATTATACAGCTACAATTCGTCAGATACAATAAGTAACAGCTTTCAATCACAAGTCTCAAATACCTCAGACAGAGAACAGCTTCTCTAGACTAGCAGTCATGACTTACCGTCTACAATCACTGTCTTCATAATAAGACTAACTATGTCGGGATGTGGTATTTATACCTGACTTGGCAGGGAAATCTACTAATTTTGCCAAGGTTCTGGAAGCTTCTAGGGTATCTCACTAAGTACTGATCGTAGAGCTTAGGTGATGGATGTTTCCAGAAGTATCTATTTCTCGCCAAGTCACCAAAAATCTCGCCAACTGTCTCCAAGTCACCAAATCATTAGAAAACCCGCTTTTAACGTATAACACGTCTAAATACCGCAATTTTCGCCCAAAATTTGAGTATTTCCGATCTCTCTGAGATATTTTAAGATATATACAATAATTATTTATAAATTTGTAATATTGCCCCCCTCTCAAGGACTGAACATACCGTGCAGTACACTCCCCTGATAGCAGGCCATATTTAAGATAAAAGAATTTACATTTTAAGAGGATACAGAAGACATTACAAACACAAACAACTAAAAATACAAATACAAAAAAATAAAAAAATATTAAAATCATCTATACTATTTACAAAGAGACTAAGGTATACTAATTTTTACTTTATATTACGATAAGGAGCTAATCTATCATAATGTACAACCTTTGGTTTTGAAGAAGAGGATTTCCTTATACGAACCACGACGTCATTCAATCTTTTTAGGACTGTGTAGGGACCTTACCAGTTGGCTTGCAACTTGGAGAAAGTCCTTTCTGTCAAATCGGGTTTCACAACCTAACTTTATCACCTTCCTGAAATTCATGTCCTGTCGCTCTTGTGTCATACCTTGTCTTCTTTCTTTCGGTCGCCAGGTCGATTCGGTCTCGAGCAAAGTTACGGACATCTTCAAGACGTGCCTGAAGGTCTCGAAGGTATTCCTCTGGCGATAAAGATGTATCCGGTGGACGACCAAACTGAAGATTACAAGGGAGACGAAGTTCGCGACCGAAGAGCATTTGTGATCGGTTGTATCCGGTAGTCCTATGGACAGCACTGCGATATGCAAGCAGAAACAGCGGTAACTTCAAATCCCAATCTTGCTGATTTCTGGAAACCATAAGTGAGAGATTATTTAAGATGGTTTGGTTAAACCTCTCTACTATGCCGTCAGATTAAAAGTGTAGTGGAGTGGTCTGGGTCTTGTCTATTCCGAGAATTTGACACGTTTTACAATACCGTAACAACTTTGAGAAGCTACCATTACAGGAACGATTTCATGAGTTACGGAAAAGAAAAACGTTATCTTAATATAGGAATTTTTGAAGAACGCGTTATTTAACAATTGATAACTGTTCTTAAATAACAGTTTCATTAAATAACGGCCATCTTTATACACTCCTCTTGAAGTTGATGGTGAATACCGGTTCCGTTTTGATCCGGGATTTCACTCGTACCTAATGCTCGAGGTTGACGGTGATTACTGCGTAAAAGTTTCTTGAAGTCCAATGTCACATGGCCAGTGTGAGTATGGTTATATGAGGATGAAATGTGCCGAATTCGCAGTCGTTAGTTTCACTTGACCAAAATAAAATTTTTTATGGTAGTCGGCTGTATTTAGTGTTTTTGGCAGGCAGGGCACTTGGAAACGTATCGTATCGCAAAGCAAACACTCTACAGTGTACAGTTCATGGCGATGCAATGATATAATTAAAAAAAATCACAAGTAAAATAAATTTTAAGTTTACATCTAACATTTTTATGATTATTCATAAATAAAAGTATATTAAAACAAAAATTACATTTTTATGATCATTATTGTCTACTTTATATTTAAATTGATCTCGCATAACTATAGAGTCATTTGTTTACATTTTTAATCATAATTAATAAACTATGAATACCAATTTATATCGAACAAGATTATTTTTCGCTCTTTGTTTCAAATCATTGCAGACTGATAAAAACTTAACGATGGGATTTAATCTTGATACAATATATCTTAGTTTATAATTAAGATTCCTAATTGTACACATCAAAATGTTCTAAGTTTGGTGACAGATCTCGATATAAGATTATCCCCAAAATGTGGAGCTGATTAATCCACTTTTGTTCTTAATTACAAATCTGTAAGCTTTATTTTCTTTAAACTCATTTAAGAAAAGTTTTTGAACTGTACTATATATATTTATATGTGTGTGTGTAATATGAAGACAAGTTATTTAATATTTTAGATCGTTCTAGAGAAAATTTAATTCTTTTTCATAAATACTAAATAATAGAAATAAATTGAAATTTTTTAAGTTGCTGTAAGTTAATAGATTTTAAATGATCTTTAAAGCATATAAGAACACTGTTCCAATTCAGTGACCCTGATGATGATGTCACCAAATGTTATTACCAAGTGAAACAAAATATCTCAAATTGCTGAATTTACCATTATTATTTTTAATTAATTTTGTACAACAATTTTAAATGATAAAAATATTTATGTCTTCAAAATGAATTTTGTTTTCAGCTAACAGTAACTACTTCTCTATTTGTTTTCTATGCATTATCAACAAAAATGTGAGCAGTTCGAGATTTTCTTTAGTGAAATGTCATAGAAGAGAAAATTATTTTGAGTATGTGTGAAAATAATAAATCACTTGCACTTCTCTAAACTTTTGTATTTAAATTTTTCCTACCAATAAAATTAATGCAGTTTTTTACATATCTTCAAAACATGTCTCCATATATTATATTACTTTTTAGTTTTATTTCTATTGTTAATTTTATTTTTTACGCTTAAAAAATAAGTGCTTTTCTTTTATTCACTTATAATCTTTTGCAAAGGAAAAAACAAAATTCATTAATACAAACAGATATATTATGATAACACATAATAAAGTGAGAGAGAAAAAATAATTTTAGTTATATAAAAAAGGTAAGAGTATTGAGTTTCCATCTAAAATATATATATACACACATTAGTGTATATTTTAGATGAAAACTATTTACCTATTATGGTATTTTAAATAGGTAAACAAAAAGTAAAAAAACATTTTAAATATTGCATTTTATCATTTGAAATTGGGATTAAATATTCTTATATATTTTTATGTCATAAAATATTTTTATCTTGAAGATTTTTATGTAATATCCTTAAAGAAGTTTGTTTCTATGATTCTTATTAACTTTAGTTTCTGAAGTTCTGTTTTATATTGCAAATTATTTAATGTCTTATTTTTTTAAAATTTTATATGATTTGATTAAATTTAATATTTGTGTTTAAAAAAGTAATTTTTGTAATTTAATAAAAAAGTATTGTATTTATGATGCTTTTATATAGCCTGATTACATTACTTCACATAAACTGCTAGTCTTATAGAAATTATTTGAAAATCTGACAACTCTTTATGCTTATTTATTTTAATTTGCTTAGAATTGAATGGTTCTTTGACTGTTATTTAAATCCATCTCTTATTCTTGATTTACTAAGACGAAATGCAGTTGCCACCTATCATCTGGCAACAGGACATGACTGCCTAGCCTCTCTTTTGAAGCACTTTTGCATTCTTACTGTTCCTACTTGTTCACCAGACTGGCTCTAGATAAGTAATGGGCAGGGACCATCTGCCCCTTTGTGGGGCTCTTTGCTGCTCAACAGAGGAAGCGAGCTATTGGGAGACAAGATTCATCCTTTTGCAAACAACTTCAGACTATTTTCTGTAACTTTTAGTTCTTTGTATTTTGCACGGCCATTGGAAGTAAAAAAATTTTTTCAATTTGTATACAATTGGAAATTGTTCATATTTGGGATCAAATTCTTATTGCTAAAAATATTTGAATGGCAGGGATGCCAATTAGGGTATATACTACAAATAAAGCGGAGGATTAATCATTTATTGAGCCATAAGAATTAAAACATCTTTGAATTTAATTCTTATAATTTTTTATTATAGTTATAATTGTAAAATATGATAATTAAGGAATTTTTAAAAAATTAATAAACTAATAAAATAAAATTAATTTAACTCAATTTTGTTTCAAAACTTTAATTTCTATAAATATTTGGTTGGATTTATAAAGATTAATGATGCGTTCAAAACAAGATTCACTGTACATTTTCATCATTTACATATTATGATTTTATATTTGTCAAAATATTAACAAGCAGCATTTATTAAATGCTTTAGATTGTATAATTCAATAGTGTATATATATATAAAATATATATATATATATAATATATATATATAAAATATATATATATATATATATATATATATATATATATATACTCATAATTTAATTAATTGTTAAAAATTTTGTTTAACTAGTAGCTGAAAGTTTAGGTCTCAGTTCAACAGTTCATTGCTTTGACCTTTACCAGGGCTTTGATATCTGTAGTAGATTGGAATCTAGTTTAATGTTAAGTCCCGACCAAAATAGTTATATGCAAAGACAAAAACATATTATTTGAATTAGAAGTTGGATTACATTTTTTTATTTCATTCAGTTTTACATTCTGTATACCAGAAACTACCCTTTTAATCAATTGTAATATACTTCACTCCTCTTATTTTAATAATTTATATTGTGACTTTTATGACCATCAAAATATTTGTAAAATCCATATATAGTCAATTTTAAACAATTTCTTTTATTTTAGGGATCTGTGATGTTAACTGACAACATATCTATTTATTAAATAGTTCGACAATCTGCATCTGTATCAGACTTTCATATTTTTTCATTTTGGGAGACTTTTCCTGCCTTTTTTATATTCATATCACAACAGTTTTTTTCTTGTGAAAAAAGAAGTGGTAAATATTTGTCATAAATGCTATGTTGTTAGAATGAAACCTGATGTTCAATTTTATTTCAGTACCAATGATTAAAATTTTGTTTACAATGGGAGCATTTCACATCAGAAGTAATATTGAAGAATGAAATATTTTCTCAATAAGTGAGATTTTTCTATACTGTCTTTTCAAGACTGCATTGATTGATGCTTTCATTCTTACATCTAAAATAAAATAAGAATGCTTTTTAAGTAGTTCAAATGGGTGTTCCTATAGTAAATAAAATAATGCATAAAATATTAATCAAATATTTGACTTCCATGTTTAATAGATTTTTGAAAATGTGAAAAGTTTAATCTATAGCTGAACTAAAATGAAATTGTAATTTATGAAATATGTTTGTAATAATGTATTGTTGTTTAATACAGAGCTAATTATAATATACTCAATCAGTTTACTTTTATATAAATATATATGCTGATAATTAAACTGTGAGATAAATCTATCCAAAATGAAATTAAATCTATTTAAAAATGTACTGAATAGAAATGTAAAACATTACTTATGAAAAACTGTTTTCCATAAAATAATTTTTGACTTCAATTAATATTTTTGAATTACCCAAATTTGAATTTTCTGTTTCAATGCAAATTTTTATGTAAAAGGATTTATTATTTTGATGTTATTTTTAATATTTTAAAGACTAAGCAGATTAAACTTTTTTACTTTAGAAAAAAAATTCTTAAAATATTTCTTTTTAATGATTTTAAATCTAAATATAAAGTAAGGTTTTTGCATTTCAAGTTTCTTTTCTACTTCTAGCGTATGTATAAAATTTATGAAACCAAAAAATTTTAAAAATTCAGTGTATTTTTATTGAATTTTATATACATTAATTGCTGTTAACATTTTAAAATCATGTATTAAATATCTATTTTTGTAATTCAGAGAATAATTTTAATTAACTTTTTTAAATTTCAACTGTTAATCCACAATGATTAATTGCAAATGTAATTATATCATTTTTATAGAAGCACTGAATAAATTTATTTATAAAATGTAATAAAATGCAAAATTTTTCCTTTGGTAGATTTAATAAATGTATTTGTAGCATTTACAGTTCGCTAATTATTTTGAAGAAATAAAATAATCTAATATTTTTTTCACTCTTTGTGTATCAATATATAATATTATTTTCAATAGTTTATAATTTGAAAAATATTTTATTAATAATTTTATGTATTTAAGAAGTTCTATTAATAAATAATAACATTTTGCTTATTACAGATTCCCCTTTGCACATTCAGATGGCAGCAGTTGGTACTGATGTTTTATTTGAAAATCATACTATAAAAGAAATACAAGAAATAGAAAAGAAATTAAGGTCAGTCATTATATCTTATTTTTTTTATACATTAATTGGAAATTTTATATTTTTTAGCCTATGTAGACATGTTAATAAAATCTAATTTAAATCTTAAAATGTTATTCGATATTTTTATTATTTTATGTTAATATAAATATGCATATAATAAATGAAAGAAATTTTGTCTGAAAATAGTATTTTATTTAGTCAATTTTTAATGTCATTTAAGAGAAAGTACCAAAGAAGAAATAATGGCATACAGAAGATCTTTAAACAACAAAATCATGAAACAAAAAATGATTCAATAATATATGGAGTACAGTTCTAAAGAGCAATGATAAAATTAAAAGTAATTTATTAAAATAGTGATTTCTCATAGTTATCTGAAAATTGGTTCATTGTCTATATCATAATGTACAGAGGGTATTAACACATTTTTAGAACGATTTTGGGGCCGTTTAAGTAATGTTTAATATGTAAAGACTATTTTTTGAAATGTTCGATCTGATAGCCATTTTTTTGGACTATAAGTCTGCCCTGTGATTTCTATGATAGAGGAGCTTTTTGCAATATTTCCTGGGGTATTGCTTTCCATTCCTCTTCCACTATTTTCCAGGGTCCATCTATCATGGTGGGTTTGCATTTAGAAAAAAGCTCTTTTTAACAGACTAAAGGCATCTTTTTAACAGTCCATAGGTGAAACTTCAGGGGACTTCACAGGGATATGTTAAAAAGGTATACATGCAATATTTGCATTAGTCTTTATTTTTTAAAGAAAATGCAGTGGTAGTTTTCGTAGTATGATATGTAGCTTTGTCTTGATGAGGTTTCACTCTTTGAAAGTCATTGTTATATCGAAGTGGAATTTCTTCTGTAAATATTAAACATAAAACTTTCTCCTGATAGTATGATGAGTTGATTTTAACATTATTTTCCACTCATCTTATTTTTAATTTCACATTGTAGGAGAAACCTACAACAATCTTAAACCCCTTACTGAAACTTTCTTTAAATTGACAACTAGGTTTGTACATTTTTTCTCCTCGTTTTCTTTAGTAAATAGACATATTTTTGTTGCAGTCATTTAGCTAAAGCCATGCGTCTTCAAGAGTCACAATGTATTTCCATTTATCTCCTGCTAAATGGCTTTTATTCAGGATTCTACAAAATGTTTTGCAATGAGCCACATGTCTCTGCAACAGCTGGTGAATATTATGTTTTTTTTAGCTTTTTTAAGCTGTAAATCTTGGTTTATTATTTTATTTATTGTTACTACTGATGTATCTAAAGACTTTGCAATTGATTTCTGTGTTGGGGGATTTTCTCTTGTTACCAGCGATTTCACTTTAGAACAATGCTTATTTCTCTTTAGAACATCACTTATTTGAAACAGTGTGTACCTCTTGTGGATATTCGTTTGGAGTCTTCTCTCAATCTAAAAATAATGATTGACAGTTTTTACCTGTCCAAATAATAATGTTACTTATTTTGCACTTAAAAATTTTAATACTATTTCACAACGTTTTTGAATTCTGGAATAAGAATATTTCTCTTCAGAAAGCGCAAACATATATCCTTCAATCTACAGCTTGTTCATATGTGACATTTTGAAAGAAGAATAAATTTAAAAGTAGCAGATGATATTTCTCATTTCAAATAATAAGTTGTTGCAAAAAATGTTTTTCTTAAACATTTACTTTTTTTAAAATTTTTTTATCGAAATCATTCTAAAAATGTGTTAATAGCCTCTGTATATTATAAAATAGAATAAAAGAAATTTCTGTATAATTTGTACTTGTAAATGAATTAAAAGTTTATTTTATCAAAATTTGTATATCTGCTTAATATAGGAAAATTACTTTCATTCATGAATGTTTGCAATGGGCCTCATGAAATCAGTCTATTTCATTTATGCAAAAAATGCAATAGTTTGAAATTTTTTTGGCGATTGTTTTTTTATATAACACTAATTAAATATATTTCTAAAGGTAATCATTTATGATGTATGTCGTATGTGATCAAAGATTGTTATCCTGTAACTGGAAATCATTAGTTATTGCTCTTGGATAAGAACATACTTAAATTTCAAAGAAGTTACATGTAGGAACTGGAGCATATAGGGTTTTATATTGAAATATGGAAATCCAGGGTTAGGGAGAACACAAGGGCTGGCTCATTGCTTTGAGGTGTTGCATGCCACCTTGTCACCGGAGAGGGGAAGAGTGTGACGTCACTGGCATTGATTGCCTGGCATTCTCTGTGCTAACCTGTGTCTGATCACAGCTTTCTCATTCATTTTGGCTTGTTTTAATGTTAATGATTTCATTTCAAGCAAGAATATTTTTTAAAGAGGAAAATATGACATCATGTGCTGTTGCTACAAGTTCGAACACAAATAGAATACAAAAGGAAAACACATAATATTTCATTGATTTCCAAAAGAAAATCAAATGTCTTTGAAGGAATGGATGCAAAGATGTCGAAGAAGTGATAAAATCGACATCAAGAATGCTAGAGTATGCAGTGAGCATTTTGATTTGAATGAATATATGGACGACATGCAAAATCGACTACTTGGTTTGCCAGAGAGAAAAATATTAAAACCGATGGCTCTGCCTAATCTTAAATTATTGCTTTAAACATAATTCAAAATACTCCAAGATAACAGAGACAAACAAAAAGAAGATTAGTAGTAGCTATTGAAAGAATTGAGTCTCTTGAGTCTCCACACATAAAGTATGTGATACAGAAAATTAATGTGATAGTGACATTAAATGCCTTAAATGCAATAAATATTTAAAAAATATCGAAGAATTGAAAAAAGGAATATTATGCACAGAAAACACAGGGAAATTCCTTAAAAATAAAGAAAAAATTTGAAAATTAACAACAAGAATTATTATAGGATTGAAATCAAATAAAAAGTTGCTTTTAAATGAAATACAAAAATTAAAAACAAAAATAAAATTACTTCAAAAGGAGAACGTTAAACTTAGGAAGATGGGGATAAATAATTTATTCCCTTATAAGCGTGAAGATGAAGAAAATAAATTAAGAACTAAAGGGTCACCTGACACTATTTCAAAATGTATTTTGATTTGGTCATTATCTTTAAAATCTAACGATTTTTGGCAAAATAAAATGGGATTAAATATGCCAAATGCAAGTACTTGTGAAAGATTGTGTGTGTTCCAAGTTTAGTTGCATGCCTGGAATTCTTAAAGATATAATGTTATTGATGAAAAAAATGCGAAACTTTGAGCCATTTGGAAAAGATATGTTCTTTGAGCTTTGATAAAATGCACATAGATTCAAAATTGTGTTACGACTCTTCATTGGATAAAATATTAGGCCCATTTTATAAAGTTCAAGTTATTTTATTGAGAGGATTAATTTTCCTGTGCCAGAAAAAACAGCCAATATTTTTTGATTTTGACTGTAAAACGATTAAAAAAAAAACTTTTATTTACTGTAGTAGAAGAAGTTGAATTCACTGGTGTTCAAGTTCAAGCAACAATTTCGGATCTTGGCAGGTATCATACCTTAAGGAAAAAACTTGAAATAACAATTAACAAATCGTATTTTCTTCGTCCTTCAAAAGATTCAAGGAAGATATGTGTTTTCGCTGATATGTCTCATATCAAGTTATTGAGGAACCATTTTTTAGATAGTGGTTTAGTTTTGCATGATGGTACAATAGTAAATTCTAGAATATTATATGAGATATTGAATAAAGATGGGGAAATAAAAATTTGCCATAAACTGAAGCTCCGATTTCTAATAGTTAAAGGAAATGAAAGACAAAGATTACACTTGCAAAGACTTTATTTTTGGAAACTACTGCCAAAGCTGTAATACATTTCACTAGAAATTCTAAAGTGGCTGCATATTTTTCATTAATTGATAATTTATTTGATATTATAAACAGCTCTGTACCAAATTCCTCCCAGTAACAAGTCTTTAAACGCTGCTTTTGAAGTACAAAACTATTTTGATACTCAAAAAAAAAAAAAAAAAAAAAAACTTAATCAAGGAGGAAGTTTTAAATTTACTTGTATTTGGAAAAAAGAAACGGTTTTGCCTTTTCAGAATGGGATTATAATTTTAATTTATTCTCTTTATGTATTATATGGATACTTAAAATCTAAAAATTTTTTTTATATTTTAACAAGTAGACTTACTCAAGATGCGTTCGAAAGCCTCTTCAGCCAAATTAGAGGTCTCGGGAGATTCAATGACCACCCTTCTCCTTCTGAAGTAATTATTTGCTTTAAAAAGATATTGCTCGCAAATAAATTACCTAATTTGTTACTGAAAATAAACTCTTTAGAAAATGGACCAGACATTTATTTAACAAGTGAAATGTTAGACTCTAAAGTTAATTTAAAATAACATCAAGAAATAAACAATTCTTTTGATTCTTAAGATGATGAATTAAATAATGAATTCTTAATTAATCCCTTATTTTTATCTTGGGGAAATGAACTTGCCTATTTAAATCCAAATTGTGATATATCTCCATTTGAAAAAGAAGCTGTGGTTTATGTGGCAGGTTATATTGCTTATAAAATTAAAGATAATTCACTTGGAACTGTATCAAGAAATTCAGTCGATATGCCCAATCATTCCGAGTGGATTAATTTAATTTCTGCTGGGGGACTTACTGTTCCAACAAAAGCATGGATGGAAACTATAAAGCAAATGGACATAATGTTTCGCAAATTTCATGGCAACACATTTTTTAAAGGGAAAAATGTCATAGCAACATTAATAAATGAAACAAAGTCTTCTTTTCATACACTAAATCAAAAGGCAATTATACTTTTTTGTCGCTTGAGAACATTTATAAGAATTAGGTATTTAAATAGAAATGCAGCTATAATTTCTCATAATAAAGCTCAACAAAAAAAACAAGAAATGGGTCAATAGTCAAAAAATTAAGATAAACTGAAGCTAATAGGTAAATATATTTTTATATTGGTTATACAATTTTAAATTAATTTCAATATTAATAATAATTTTTTTGGGGTTTATTAAATAATAATTGCAAATTTACTAAAATTTTGAGAGGCATTTGTATTTTTTTTTACTCCGATTAAAAACAAAATGAACTTAAAAATAAAAAATAACTATTTTGTTTAGAAACTCCATTTGGCTTATTCTCGTTCGATGCCTGACTACGTCATCAAAGGCTATTTCTGGTGTCAGTTTTGGGAAGCATTTGAGCCAGCCCTGATGAAGATCTGTGTACTTCCTCATAGAGATGTTACCCCAATCACAGATGCTTCTTTCTCTCTTTCACTGATGTTTGAATTTCCATGTACTTACCAGATCAAATACTATATTCAATTGTTTTTGAGGTTAAACTTAATTTTATCTATAAAGAAAACACTCTTCCTTTGAACAGCTATCATTCTGGCTCTCAGTTCTATAGTTCATGGGGTTGATTCTTATTCTAAACATGCTTGTTTGCAATGGTTTAAAATAAAGTTTAAACTGTAAGTTTCTATCATATCAACTCTAATATTCCTAAAGTGTGTGAATGTAGAAAAATATACAAACCTGTCCATTTAACTGTTCAACATATTGATTTTCACCTCAAATGTTCTTTTTTATTATGTGTAATTTTATTAAAATTATCAGTTTCAGGACATGTGTTGCTTTATATAGCACGAACAAAGAAAATATCCTAAAGAATTGTTTTTATGAGTTATCAAGGGAATTGCATAAACTCTTCCAAAAAATATGTATAAAGGATAAAAATATGTTAAATATAACAAGTTTTTTCTTTTTTTTTTCCTTTCTTCCTCCAAAATATTTATTATCTTTTATTTAATCTAAAAGAGTCATCCCTAAAAGGATCAAGATATTCATATCTAAAAAACTATATTTTATTTTTTATATGAAGATAATTCTAAAAATTACACAATTAAAAATGTATATTATTTTGATATTAATTTCTTCAATTTTTAAAAAAAATCCAGTTTTATTTTTTGATTGCTTAGCTTTATTTTGATTAAAAGAAATATTTGTATACTTCTGTTATGTACAATCTGTTATGTTGAAATTACTAAAACAATTTTTATAATGTATATATTATAGGCATACTATATCTACATTATAGACAATTAATGTTTAACTTAAAACTATTATAATGCAATTAATATTTAAAGTTAAGAGAAATAATAAGACTTTATTTTTAATGAAAAGTTTTATACTTTTAATATTACCCTGAATTAATAATTTAGAGAAGATTTTTAACTTATTAATTTTCACATTTTATTAGAAATGATATTGAAAGGAAAAAAGAAGAGCTTCGACAAATGGTTGGGTAAGAAATTATTTATTTTAGTTTATGTTTGGAATTTTAAAAATTTTCATAAAATTTTAACATTTTTTTATTTATATAAAAATAGAGAGCGTTATCGTGATTTGATGGAAGCTGCTGATACCATAACAGAAATGAAAGAAATTGCAAAATATGTATGTTCAAGAAACAGTATCATATTTTTTTGTTTTCATTTGATTAATAATTTTTAATGACTAGGAAAGAGTAAGCTATCATTTCTATTGTATATATTATATTTTGTTTTATTTTTGTGTATTTTTTATTTATATTTTTATGACATTATTATTATAGTATTATTGTATTTTGTGTTAACAAATTTCTAATTTTCACTTAATAATGAATATAGTATTACATCTCTATTGTAACTAGACTATGTTGAAACCTTTTCTGTTCTTATAAAATCTTATTTTATTTTTTTTTTGACTACACACACTATTTGATGTGACCAATGGTGCAATTTTTAAAAAGTCTTAAAATCTATGCAAAGCTTCTGAAAAATGTTGAGATAAAATTAGAAAACTAGGAAATGTCTGTAAATTTGAATAATTTTATTGAGAATATTTTTTTGATAGAAATTAACAAGAACACAAATGTGTTTTTGTTAGTTACAGCTACTTCCTATTTTATTAGTTATTCCTATTTAATTTACAGATACTTCCTTTTCCTCATTTTTTCAAATATTCATTAATTTATTTTAAATAAAATTAATTTTGAAAAATTAAAATTCACCTAATGTTGAGTTAACTTGATGTTTTGATGAATTAAAATGGTAAGATTATATCTTTCTAAAATACTAAATAAGTTTTTTTTTAATTTAATATTTTTTATTTAGAACTGTTAAGAAAGGGATTAATGGTTATTTTAAAACTAAAAGTAATACTTAAAATTTTCAAATAAAAATTTGTATTTTTAAGTTTTCAAATATTTTTCATTTTGAGAATTGTGTTTAGTTAAATAGTACTTTTTAACAGCAATACTATTCAATTTAAGACAATAAGAAAAAAGTCCATGCAATTTTATTTGTTTAAACCTTTCTCATTTTTCTTAGGTAACTAGCTGTGTTAAATCAATTGAAAATAGATGCATAAAACTGCAAAGTAGTAGCTTACAAAATGGAATCCTTTATTCCATTCAAGATAAGATTGCAGAAAAGTAAGGAAAAAAAAATCTGTTTTATTACATTTCAAATAGTAATTTCATTCAAATAAATTTTTGATTTCACTCAAATATTAATTATTATGTATGTAAATTTGAAAATTTATCATATCACATTTATTCTAATATATATCATTGATGGTAAATAGCCATATCAGTGTATGCTTACTGATGATAATACATTTAATTTTATTGTGTCATTTTCAAATCTTAATCAATGATTAAATAAATCAACACAGTTTTCATTACCTCCCAATGTTTCAAAAGAAGCCTTATTTCATTATTTTCAATAAATGTAATTATCACACACTCATTCCAGGTTTTTAACTGCGGTTATAAAGTATTGAAAAATTATCATAATTATAGTTCATTCCAAACATATTTTTGATTTCTTTATGGAAGTAAAAATAGTTTTTTTATAAAGAAATAATGTGTTAATTTGACTGTTTTGCACAACTATTGCTTTCCATTTGGGGGATTAGAATAATTTTTAAACAACTTTTGATATTAAAATAATTTTATTTGTGTATGAAATGAAATTTACAAATAATTACATAAAGAGGCCATAAAATTGTATTTATTTTGACATTTTCATTCAAACACATTTCACCTATTACAAATTTCTGGCATTTATTATGCTTTAAGAGAAATAGATTTGCTTCACTGAAAAAAAAAATGAATTCTTATTTTTTTAATCCATGCATGTGATATTCAAAATACCACAATAGTTAATAAAAGAAAATGGGGTGAATATAGCATAATTTTAAAAATCTACTGCAAATTAATTGAGTAATAATTATTATAAATTAATTCAGTTAAGAAATAGTGGATATATACATAACATAGTGTTGTATGTTTATCAATACAAATGCAGAGATATGACTTACAGCTGAGCATTCATTGCTTTGACTTATTGTTAAGAACTATTTTCTTGAAGGCGGAGCCACTGCTGCCACTGTTCGAATCTGTAAATAGTCTCACTCGTCTTTGTATTTTACCTTCTCGAAGAAGCACATCTCGATTGCTCCTGTAATTTTGAGTCTAATTTTATGTTTGTATGTGTTGTCTTGTTTTGTTTTATAATAAATATGAGAAAATGTATTTCTAGATTACTGAGTTTTGAACCAGAGCCCAGATAATAGATTGCTAAAATCGAGATCGAAAGCATTCTCTCATTGTTGGTTATATGGTTTGTTTCACTTCTATTTAGTTCTATTTGATGAGAGTCTGTTGCTAGAGAAAGCCTGTTATTAGTTTCTAGAGATGCCATATGAAACAACACCATCTTTTTACTATTTCTGAACACACTCTTTAAATGCATAAGGACATAATTCCAACTCAAAACAGAGGCAAATTTTTTAGAAAAACTGTATTGTTGAGCAGTCTTGATTATTATAGTTTTTGTGCTACAAAGGGAGTCATTGATGTATAATATAATCTTTTTTTGTTTCTTATATTAGTTGGAGATACTTTTTATATTAACTAATATTTGGACATTCATATTTTTATATGAATAAAAAAATTTCTACATTCTTTTGTTAAATTTTTATATTTACAGTATATTTGTCTTTGTTAAACACACAGGTAGCATTATTCATTGGAGGTTGAATTTCAGCAATTAACTACTGATTCTCTAATTTGAGAGAAATTTATTAATATAAGCGTAGTAAACTATTTGTAACTGGAAATACACTTTCTAGTTATCACATATTGATCATATGTGAATCATAGCTGATAATAAAGGAATTCATTTAAATTGGTGCGATTAAATTCATTGGTACGAGATGCTATTAGCTGAGATGTCTTGACTGCCAAATTCAATTGAGAAAAAGAATCATTAAATAATTAAAGTGTTGTATTTGTGATGTATCATAAATTATATTCAAGGATCTATAGAGGTGTATGCACAGCTCAGAGTTGTCCTGAAATTCCTGATTTTTTAAAAAACGTCCTGAAATGTCCTTATTTTTCAAAATAAATCTTGGAATTCCTTATTTTTTATTACATTCTTTTGAAAGTTTAATTTTAATTAATAATTTTATATTTTTCAGTAGTAAACTTTTCTTCCAGTGGAATATATTTTTTCTTTCAGCTACTTTCTATGCAAGAAGAAAGAGGAAATTTTCCCCCTTTTTTGTACTCTTTCAAACCAGAAATAGGATTGCCATACATTTGTCTCCACTTCGTTTTCAGCCATTGCTCACGAATATCTGACGTCAAAAAAATTTAGGTTTGGGTTTACCTTTAAATTCTATTTTCTGCCTTTACAGATAAGGATTCCGGTTTTAGTAGTTCACAACTATTTACAATGATGGCGAAATTGTGAGAATCATTTATGCGCATGTGGGAAATGCTTATCACGCCATTTTGAAAGATTTTGATGGGTGTTTTGAAGAATGTTTATTAGCAAGCTCAGAATTTAATTTTTTTGAAAACAATTAATTTTCTTTTAAAAATGCCAAGGAAAACGAAATTTTCCGAAAAATGGTTGGAACTGCAAGATGGAAATAAATGCCTAATCAAGACCTGGTGCTGAAGTGTTGATGATGTTCATTCTGCGGAGTGCTACGTATGCAAAAGCAAATTCAGTGTTTCAAATACGGGTTTTAGACATGTACTTGCTCATGCAGATTGATTAAAACAGACAAAAAAGCTGTGAACTGTTACCAGAATCAAACACTATTTACTATCAAGTCATCAACTTCATCTGAATCCTCGACATCGACTGTAGTAGTGAATAACAAATCATGGCTTCCTAAAACGACATCAGAGAAAACCATTAAAGCTGAAACCATTTTAGTTTTGATGGCAATAAAAAATAATAATTCTTTTTCATCTTTGAATGATTTAGTGAACATTTACGGAGAAATTTTTAATGATTCCTCCATAGCAAAACTCAAATTATCTGACAAAAAGTCAGGTATATGATTAATTTTGGATTAGGTCCTTATTTCAAAACTCTTTTGTTTTGGGATATCAGCACTTCATATTTTGTTTTACTTTTCGATTAAACTACTACAAAACAAATAAAGAAACAGTTGGATATTTACATCTCATGCTGGTCTAATAAACAAGGTAAAAACGTCATTTGTTACCTTGAATCACATTTTTAGGGCATGCAAAGTTTATCAGTACTAATTGATTTGGGTATATGTTGCTTACACATAATCCATGGATCACTACGTAAGGGTATTGATAAAATTGATTGTAATATTGATGGATTTGCTAGAGATACTCATCAAGTTTTCAAACTATCTCCTGCAAGAAGGGAAGATTATCATTCCTTACAGTTAGAAATACTGGAAGAAACTTTGAGTCATTGAGTGGTCTTTCTAGAGTGGTTAAAGCATGTCTGTTATTATTGAATGTAAATTCCTAACCAGAAAGAGGCTTTTCAACTAACAATTCTGTTGTGATGAGAAAGGAGAGAGCTTCTTTATCGGAATTAACAGTTCAAAGTTTACGGATTTGTTATGATGTTATTTGAATGCATGGCAATTCTGTTTCCTCCATTTCATACACCAAAGAAATAATGCATTATATTCAGAAATCTCATGCAGAATATGCATCATATATGGAAAAATCAAAAGATGTAACACTATTAGAGAAGAAAGGAAAGGATGAGAAGCTACTTGTGAAAAAAAGTTTAAACAATTGCACCTATTAGAAAAAAATTAATGAACTTGAGAAAGAAAAGAAAAATTTGCTTGATAATCAGTGTGTAGCTCAAAAACTTTTGGATGATGTAACTAAAAAATAGCATGTGCTATCAGTGATGATAATATGAGTGATATGAAAGTTGAACAAATGATGCTGTTTGCTGCTAATGCAGAGATTACATCTTTGAATGATAAGTTAAAAAAGTGCCGTATTAAGTTATAGGAATTAAATGCTAATGCATCCAGTTCAAAATGAACATTATTCAATTATACATAAATTAACTGTTAATTTAAAGCATTTATCATGTAAGCATTAACTTTCAAAAAATGTTCAGTATAGAAAGTTTAAATTTCTGTATCATTTTTCATATTGTTGTATTCAAAATTAAAAAACTCAGAATTTATTAAATAGTTAATTCCTTTCTAAAATGTGTTTTATGCATAAAACAGAAATTAATATGTAAAACTAACATTGGTTTTGTTTAATTATTAAAATATGTCCTGAAAAATGTCCTGATATTTATTGAAGATGGTGTCCTGAAAAAAAAATTTCTGTACTCCTACCCCTGGGTGTATGTTACAAAATTAGTTAGTATTACTCTATAAAGTTTTGTTCTTGTGTGATTATTTTGGTATATAAATTCATTAAAATGTAATTCTTACGTTTTACATTACATTTATTGAATTAACAAATGCAGTTATTAATATTTTTCTTCATTGCATGCTTTAATTCTCCTGAGTAAAGTTGTAATTATTTAGAATTCAATTTGTAAAGAACATTTCATCAAAATATTTTTGTAAACTAATATTTAGATGAAATATTCTATATAATTATTTGTATAAATATTAATTATTAACCTGTTTGAATACACATTTAATTGCTAAATCATTTATTAATGATTTAATAAGTATTTTTATCAAAAATATTTCATGAAATGCAATAATTGACTTATTTTGTTAATCTTTCCCAGGAAGAAAACAAATGAATTTTTTTATGTAATTGCATCACAAATAAAAATTCTTATGGATTCACCCTCTAAAGTATGTATGATTTTCGAAATATTTTATTATATAAAATTGATCCAATTTTATTTATGATTCAACAGTTTACACTTTTTTCCTTTCTAGATTTGGTCTTCCATTGAACAAAGAGATTTTGTAAGTGCTGTCTCATTGTATTTGCTGGCAAGGCATGTGCATTCACTTCTTGTGCTGAATCCTTCTTATAAAGAACGAAATATCCTCTCTCAGTTTCCTGTTATTAACAGACAATGGGTGTCTATTGCTCAGTTCAAAAATGTACTAATGCAGGTAAAGTAAATTATTATTAATAATATGTTTTTCCTTATGGATATGAGTGTTTCAGTATTATAGTTTTGTTCCATTATTATAGTCTATATATACCAGTATTATAGTCAAATTTTGTTCCAGTATTATAGTCTATTATTTTAGTGTCTATTACTTTTTAAATTATTCTTGATTGAAGAATGAAATTTTATCTAGAATGTAAATATACCTGTAAACAATTTGCATATTTTGGTTTGTGATTGAACACAAACTAAAATGTACAAATTATTTTATTGTGAGTCTAGTTTTATTGTGAGTGTAGAAAGTCTAGATCACAATTTAGGTTCATCTTGTAGAAATACTCTTAAACTTAGTTATTTATTGTTAAAATTTCTTTTTAAAATTGCAGAACTCTCAAATGGTTTTAGAGTCACAAGAAGCTGAACCTGAGGTAAAATATTTTATCTCATACTTTTGAGACTAGTTTCTGTTATTTTTAAATAGGTTTATTCGTGCTTATATGTTTAAATTTATTTTGCAAATATTTTAGGATGTACTGGGTTCATTGTGTTGCTATTGCTTACTTTCAAAAACATCTCTGCAACAAACATTTTTAGATATCTTAGACACTAGGAAAGTAAGTTTAGAATACTAATAAATTTTTAACATGTAAAACATTTTTATATGTTTTTGGCCATTTTTATATAAACATCTAATTTTTCTTTACTAACTATTCGTTCTTTTAATATTTTGCAGACTGTTTTGAAAAATGTATTTAAGCCTGAGAAATATGGTATGCAATTTTAAAGGTTATGTTTTTATTTATATGAAAGGTGTATTTATTATTTTGAGCATCTTTCAAAGAATCAAGAATGCCATTTATTAAAAAAAATTTTCCATGTAGTAATTGTATTTACAAAAAAATAAATATAGACAGTTTCATCATTTTTGTATACTTATTATGAACTTAAATTCCACTCTCACTGTTATTTTGTTTAATATTTTTAATAGTTCAGAGTGATTAATACTAATTAAATGTAAAATGAAGTACTGAATTTTATGATACATTAATTTTTTTTATTAATTTTTATATGTTAATAATAAATTGTTATTTGTATAATTGATTAAAAAATAGAAATATAATTAATGCACATTTCTGAAAGAATTTTAAATTAATGTTTACCTTGAAATAAGCTTAAAAAGTAACCGTAATGTATATTTATGCATTGTATTACGATCATTTAAAAATATAGAAAATGTGATTTAAAATTTTAAACTATTTTGCACTTTCAAAATATATTATGAACATATTCTATGTTGTAAATATTTTACATTTGTTGAAATATGATGCTTTTTATTAGGAATCACTTTAATTATAAAATATTTAAAAAATCAATGCGTGTATAAAAAAATTTCTAATTGGTTAATTTTCATCATTTAATATTGTATAAAATGTATATTAAATATTTTAAAATATTAAGCAATTTTATGGTTAAAAAATCTAACTTATTATTTGCATTTAAGTAAAAAAGGAAAAAAATAAATAAAAATCTGAATTTTTATACATTTGTTATTTTTGTACTCTAATCATTTTTAATTTTAACTTTGATTTTGATTTTGAATATATTTAATTTTAGATAATAACATTATATTAATTCTTCTGTTTCAAAATATTGTCACTAAAAAAAACTAAACAAATAGCCTTATGTGGACCAAGGCCTACAGTGTTGATATCTGTTTTTCTGACTGAGGGCCCTGCTTTGGAATGTATATGTCCTGGTTAGGTGGTCAGCCTAATATGAAAGCCTCAGTGTTTAGATCTCTAATATGCTTGGTATTTAGTTTATCGACCCACTGAAGGGAGGAAATGCCTAGTTGACCTTGCCTAGCCAAAGGATTGGACCTGTGCCTTGAGAGCATGAAGTACTACCACTGAGATAGCAGGCTTCAAAAAATTATTATTATTACATATTAATTGACTTTGAATATTTTGACTTATAAATGAATATTTAATATATTTCACAAAATAGACCTTTAATGTTTTTTTTTCTCATTCTTTTCTTTCAGCAAAAACTCAAGTGTGTGAATTTGTAAATGTTGTACAATTAACTTTAAAAATAATTTATGTTACTTTTTATCCACTGGAAGATTCTTCAACAAATAATGGTAAATTTCCAATTTTCTTAAATTTACTAATATTTTTCCAATTAATTTTGTAAATAAGCAATTTTTATTATTAACTATTTGCTTGAAAGTTTTCAAATATGGTCTTAAATCTATACTTTTAATATAACTGATGTTATTTTAAAACATTTGGCACTTGTAGTTTGTTTTGATATTGTAAGATATTTATAAACACATTAGCTTAATTTGAATTATGTTTCAATATTTTTTAATGTTTACTTATTATGTAAAATCTATAGTTTTAAATAAAGAGTACATTTTAAATATGTGGCATAAATTTGAATAAGGTAAATAACAGGTTTAAATATTTTAATTCTATTAGGAGATGTAAAGAATTTACTTTATAAGTCTTTATTGAAGCTAATTTGTACCAAAGACCTAGGTAAGCTAATTTCATTTATTTTTGTTCTAAAATTATTTTGTATATTTATCATTTTATTATTATAAAAATTTATTATCTTACAAACTTAGCATAAGATTACATGATCTTGTTAATTCCTTTCGTTTTGTGTTTAAGAGTAATTAAATTATAATAAATAAGCTAAATTAAGTGCACTAATTTTAATTTTATTATTTTGCATTTTGTAAAAAAAATTTTAAGACTAAATTTTTAAATTTAAGATTAAATATTTCACACTAAGTTATAGAAAAGTGTTTTTAGTTTATAATGTATTAATGTTGCCTTTATGCTTTCAGGATAGACTCTATAGTTTGAGTTTTTTTATTTTATTTTGAGGTTGTAGTTTAATTTAATTTATATTATTCTTGATTTTTCAATTTCCATGAATTATTGGATTATCTTAAACAAAAAAATCTATAATCCTAACATGATCGTTTATTATATAAAGTATCAATTATTATAAGTTTTAAAAGAAGAAATGATAAAAAATTTGTTTAATTGGGATTTGAATAAATTTTACATGCATTCTCAGATGAAAAATCAATGTTCATTCACTTGTAAATTGTGTAATCATTTTTTTAATATTTTGGGAAAAAACATTTGTAAAAAATATCTTGATTTAAATTTCACCTTTTTTTTAATCTAAATTCAACAATATGTATTTTATTAGATATATATAAAAAATCTGCTAATGAATTCATTAAATATGAAAATTCATGCTTTAAAAATTCTTTTGAATGACTTTGAAAATTCTTGCTTTGTGTTTTAAGACTTTTTTTTTTATGAATGAATTTTATTTTTCTAATGTAATCTGTTCACATATTGTTGAAAATTTGAAGTATGAATTAAGAATATAGTATTATTTAAATATTATAAAATTATTTAACAAAAATTCTTTTACACTTTAAGATGGCATTTATTATTTGATTATTATTTAGAAAATATGCAATATATTATTCAGTCTGAAGTAAATATAAAAATATGTGTTATAAAGCAAGTGTTATTGTCAAATTTTTCAATATTTTAAGTATCAAATGATAATTTAAATGAGACATTAAAAATGAATTTATGATGAGCACATTTATTTTAAGGGCATGTTAAAACAAATATAAATTAAAAATAAAAATTAATATGTGACAAGTATTTCCATTAATAATATTCCATAAATATATCAAATTATACACTAATACAAGTGGAAGAAAAATAAATATGCTCATACTACATTTTTTGGTAATAATCAAATATTAGAGCCAATAAAATGAAATTTCACTTTACAAATCCAAAATTGATATTCTTAAAATTGACTACACACTGTTTTTGTGTTATACATCTATTTAGCTTAAAATAAAAATTCATTTAATATTTGCTTTTACCAGGAACTTCTTACTGAAAAATAACAGTAGAACAGAAACAAAGTTTTTCCAAACATGACTGAAACTCTTTTCGTTTATGAATTTTAGTGTTTTGCAATGCTGTTTTCTTTTTGTTAAAAAATAAAAAAGCTGTAATATTAGAGCTACTTTAAATTTAATTTTACTCTAAATTTTTTATTAATTTAAATTTCATCCTAATTTAAATAAGAATTTTTTTGTATTTCATATGATTTCTAAATTTATCGCTTTAGTAGAATTTTTTTTGAATAATTTTCTTACACATTGTAAATTGCTTACTTTTTTAAATTAAATTTTAATTTGACTTTGTAACAAATCTTCACAAGCTATGTAATTAAAAATTTTTCCAATTTGGCTTTATAATTAATTTTATAGTTTAGTTGCTTAACATATAATAATAGTAGTTAATTGTGCTTAGTATCTATTTATATCAATGTTACTGGTTAATA
This sequence comes from Latrodectus elegans, assembly GCA_030067965.1. Taxonomy (NCBI): domain Eukaryota; kingdom Metazoa; phylum Arthropoda; class Arachnida; order Araneae; family Theridiidae; genus Latrodectus; species Latrodectus elegans. The sequence continues at coordinate 98,894,456 of CM057811.1, read as the reverse complement.
ATTACAAAATTTTTAAACTATTGATAAGATTTTTAGACTTTAATTTTAATGTTTATACTATTGTTACTAAAATATTGATGTAATTTTTATTAATTTAATTAAAATTTTTCTCACTTTTAGGTCCAGTGTCATTACTAGATTTGAAATCTAGTGAAATTTTTAAGTTTTTACCAAGTGCAGTAATAGGTATATTACTTTAAACTTTTTTACTCTGAAGGCAAAGATGCTTGTTCACATCCTTAAACTTTTCTAGTTGTATAAAAAGGAAGTTACAAATTATACCTTTTATAATTTATTTTGACTTTAGACTAATCTATTACAAAAAATTCTTATGGTGTTTTTAGTAAATTTCTTGGTACAAAATGTTTTAAGAGAATAATGTTATTTTTTTCCCTGTATGAGCTGTAAAACATTGCTTTCTTACTTATGACTATAGCATAAATAATTAAAAAATAAGATTTCAATTAAAAGTTTTTTAAATAAAAATGGATTGTTTTTGTATTTAAATATTTAATGATTTAGTACAAGACAAAAAAATGTAAAGCCTAATAATAGTATTTTAATTGCTTTGTTAACCTTGAAATGAGTAAAGTTGTATACCATTATCATAATGTTCCTAATCTATTATCTCTTGTTTTTAGTGAGTAAAATGTGTAAATTTTGCAGTTAATTGGAGAAAGCGTGTCTTAAATTCTACAATTTTTTAGTTTAATTTCCACTTATATATGTGTGTTGTGGTTCATAATTGATTTTGACCTTTTGTTCCATGTTGAATTAGCCGTGGTATTCAAAAAAAGATAAATTAACCAACTTCTTGCAGTGATATTATGGGCAGAATTGCTAATCTAACTTATTAACATCAAGTTTTGCCACTGATACCATTTGGAGGATGACTTATCATAATATAAGAACAAGAAAATTACATTAGCTAAAACATATCATTGCAAAAATGATGTTATCTTCAAAAATGATTAAAAAACTAAATGCTTGACCTTAGTTTTGTAATGTTGTAACTTATTATTATTTTGCTATTAGAATATCCAATTTTAAAACTATCCAACTGTTTATATTTCACTTACTATATTTAAATGACTTAAAGTTTATTAAATATTAAGTTACTATTAAAGGAAATAAATTCTGAAATGTATGACTCATTATCTCCCATTTGTAAAAATATATTTCGTTTTTTTAATTGTAATTATGCTTTTAAAAGTTAAGAAAAATCTTAATGTAAATGTAGAATTTGATGTACAAATAAATATGCAAATCATATAAAATTCAAAATTTAATAAAAATTTATAAGAAAAGGAATTAGAGTATCTATTTAACTTATAATATTAGACATTGTTGTAAAAGTGACTAATGGTATATATAAAGAAAATAAAAGTATTAATAAAATCTAAGCTGGAATTTAATATCTTCATGATGTAATATGCTAAAAAGGCGAGAATCAGTACAGCGCATGCGCGCCAGATTCTGCCGCCCTCCTCCTTTCCGATTGTATTGTTTTTTGTTTGTTTTAGAAAAGTGTATTTCTCAGAGAGACAACGCACTGGAGGTGCGCTTGTGGCGGTGTCCGCCAATGACATTGTCATGATCATTAAGTGGAAATTGTTTTAAATATTTGTAAATAGTAAAAATTATGTATATACTTAAAATTTATTCTCATCAATAAATTAAATTTAATTTAATTGAAATCGTCATCAATAGCCTTGCCACCTCCGTACGCTACAGCTTTAAATGGTGCCATCGGTGCGGATAGAACTGTTTCGAATAATTCTGAAGAATTAATGAGTGATTCTAAGTAAAAGATATTTCTGAGAAGTTTTGTCATCCTGACAACAGAAGATAAATTAATAGCAACCTGCTATTGATATTTGATTTGGTTTCGATTCTGACCCTTGGGATCAGAAAACATATCTTCCTGCTATTTTGGAATGGAAAGGAAAAATCGTTTACAGTTAAATTCCCGCCCGTGGAATAGAAGAGAAACGGTTAGTTCCAACCCTTGGAAAAAGAAGCCTCCAGCTTGAAGTATTAATTCAATCCGTAGCACCCTGCTATTTTGATGTGTTTCCTATTATGCTTAATTCCATCCATTGGAATAGAAATATGCTGTTTTGATTCCAGCCCTTGGAACAAAAAGAAAATAGCTTTCTATTCGTGATTTAATTCCATCCGAAATTTTGTGTTGAGAATCTAAGAAAATATTGCGTTACTTCTGATTTTCGAATCCATCCTGGCCAAGTATATCGTTTCGCAATTGTGTATTGAAAATTCCTGTTCCTGGAATCAAGAAAAGTGTGATAATCAAGAAGTGTTGTGCGTGTGTGTTATTTCTCGGTGAAATTTCGAAAAAAGTGAAAAAAGAAAGTGAAATTTCATGTGAAAGTGAGAGTTCGAAATCGAATTCAAAATCGAAAATAAGTGAAAAAAATATGTATTTAAATATAATTATTTCACTTGAAATATTGATGTAATTTGTTAAGAATTATTTTTGGATTTTAAAATAACCGAAAAATTATGTTTGTTATTTTCTAAACTCAGTTAAGAGGTTTCGTTTTGAATGAATAGTGAAAACATTCTTTTATTCACATTAGTGGTTTTTATAACAATATTGTGTGTATGATATATAATTTCGTTAATTTTATATATTGTTAGTTAAAATTTCTTGCACATTTGCAGAAATATTTGATTAGAATTATTTTTTTATTGGGTATCCTATCCTGTTTAGTTTTGAGTTGTGATGTTATAAATGAAAATCTTTCTAGTATTTTCGTTTTATTGACATATAAGTTTGAGTAATAATAGTTGATATATATCGTATATATGCATACTATTACTGTTAAATTTTGATACTGAATTTCTTTATTTCTTAAAATTCGTATATTGTTATTATTCTTGTATGCAAATTTTTTAGTCTAGGTCATGTTCTAAGTGTATCGTAGACTACAGTACTTTGTACGAATTATAATAAAATTAATTTATGCTGAGAGAAAAAAAATTGATTTTTAAGGTATATGATATGTTTTTAAGCCAATTCTGTTTCCAAAAGTGAAACGAAATTATTATATTAAGTATTGAAATTTTATCTTAAGTTTGAATTTTATAAAAGAAATATTTTAAGTTAGATATTGTTTTTGAAATATTTATATATTTTGTGTGCATAATAATGGTAGATTACTTTTGTATTCCAACTGAAAACAAAAAATTAATTTATGAAATATTATAATTTCATGTGAAGTTGAAACAATCAATATTGTTAGTTAATTATTTGGGTTTTGTTAGAAACATATTAAATTAGGCTTAGATTAACCATTAACTATGTCATTCTTGGGAAAAGGTAAAAAGCAGGACTTATTAGTTTTAGCTTCGGAGCTCGAGGTAGATGTTGACTCAAACTTATCTAGTATATCTATTAAACAAGCTATTATTAAGAACCCTAACTATGAAAAGGACTTTGTGAAAGAATTATTCCTTTCTATAATCGATGAAAGAAAAAAACAAGAACAAATTGAGAAAGAGAGAGAACTTAGAAAAGCTGAAATAGAAGCTGAAGAATGGAGAAAAAAATCTGAAATAGAAGCTGAAGAATGGAGAAGAGAAGCAGAAAGAGAACATGAATTAGAAAAGCTGAGATTAGAAGCTCAATTGAAACTTACTAATGGATCCCCCAGCGAAGATGCGCAACATTTTCGTAAAGATCTTCAAGGAATGATCCATAGATATGATGTAAAAGAAGATATTAGTCTATATTTAATTCTTTTTTAACGCCAGGCACGTCGTGCCCAAATACCTAAAGAATCGTGGGTTTCATATTTGTTAGGCTTACTGCCGTATGAAATCACTCAAATAATTGCACGTGAGCCAGAAGAAGAAGCACAGAATTATGATTATGTTAAAGAAGTTTTATTTAAAAGATTTAAATTGACCTCAAAGAAATTTAGACAATTGTTTGTAAAACATCAAAAGGAAAATGATGTTACTTGGATAGATTATTATCATGAACTTTATAATTATTTTTATGGGTGGTTCAATGGACTTAAAGTTGATACTTTTGAAAAGTTAAGTGATTTAATCCTAATGGATCAGCTTAAAAAGAGAGCTCCACAAGAATTTAAAGAATTCTATTTAGATGAATGGGGTAGTATAAACAATCCACTTCATTTGGCAGAGAAATTAGAAGAATTTGAGGACATTAAGAAAACTATCAAACCAATTAATGTGATGAAGAAGAAAACTATTCAACATCAAAATCAAAGATCATATAGCCCTCCTCACAGGTTTGTGAAACGTGATAATATTCATAGGAATGAAAATTTTAAGACAGAGAAGAAAGATCTTAAGGAAGAATTTAAAGATAAAAGTTTTGAAAAAAGAAGACTATTGAAATGTTTTGAATGTAATTCTACTGATCATTTGAGACCACAATGCCCTTTAATTAAAAGACACACCCCTAATTCTATAAATAACGTAGGAGAAGAAATGGTTAAGGAATTACCCAAACCATATACAATTATTGGGAATGTGAATGGTATTAAATGTGAAATTTTGAGAGATACTGGAGCCACAATAAATATTGTTAGTAGGAAGTATGTGTTGCCTAATGATATGACTGGTGAACATGTTTGGGTACAACAACCCTTAGATTTGAATCCCACATGTTTACCAATTGCACGAATTGTGTTGGAGTGTGATTTAGGAAATGTTATTACAAAGGCTGCTATTATTACAAATGAATTGGATCGTGGTAGATACCTATTAGAAAACTGAACAGCCTCATTAATAGAAGAAAAGAAGGAAAATAAGAATTTGGCAGATGAGATAAATAATGTGCAGACTAGAAGTCAGAAACGTATAGAAGAGGAGTTGAAGATGAACTCAAACAAAACAAAAGAAGGTTTGAATACAAATTCCAATGAAGAGGTTGTGGATAAGGAAGACTTAACAGTTTTACCAGAAGCTCAGTCGGATGATCCTTTAGTTTCCTTACTTAAAATTGATAAAGAAAAATTCAAAGAATGCCAAAGAACAAGTGAGGATCTCAAACCATTGTTTAAACAGGCTGAGAATATCGAGTCTGGAGAAGTCAATAAAACAAATTATGTAATAAAAAATGAACTGTTACTTAAAAGAAAAGTAGATAAATTAGGACATGAAAATTGTTTATTAGTTATTCCTAAGGAGTTCAGAGAAAAACTAAAACTCGCTTTCATGAAGGTACATCTGCTCATCTTAGAGTTACTGAAACAAAAGACAGATTAGCTCGTAATTTTTACTGGCCAAATTGTTACAAAGAATTAGAAGAATTTGTAAGGTCCTGTGATCCTTGTCAAAGAGCCGGAAAAGTTGGAGAGAAAAAAGAAAGCTCCTATGAAAGTAGTACCAATAATATCTGAAGTTTTTAGAGAGATAAATATAGATGCTGTAGGTCCTTTGCCTGTTACACCTTCAGGAAAAAATATATTCTTACTGCTATGTGTCTTGCATCCAAATATCCAGATGCTGTTGCCTTAGAAGATATATGATCTACATCAGTTGTTGATGCATTACTTCAAATGTTTAGCCGTATGGGCTTTCCTAAAGAGATCCAACATGATCAAGGGACCTCTTTTATGAGCGCTCTAATTTGCAGAATTTCTTGAAAGGTTTGGAATAAAAATAATACATAGTTTGGTGTATCATCCACAAAGTAATCCTGTAGAAAGATTCCACAAAACTATCAAACGAATTCTAAGAGTATTATGCTTAGAATCTTCCCCAGATTGGGAGCCGCATATTCATGCAGCTTTGTTTGCTTTAAGAACTATAACTCACAGGTCAACCGGATTCAGCTCTGCAGAATTAGTTTATGGAAAACTTAAGAACACCAATAACCTTACTCTATGAACACTGGTTACAGCCTGAAGAAGAGCAAAATTCTGTTGTTGAATATGTTTTAAATCTTATCAGTCGACTAAAACGATGTCAAAATCTAGTTGTGGAAAAATTGGAAGAATGTCAAGAAAAGTGAAAGACTTATTATGATAGAAACAATGTTAAACGAGAATTTAAAGAAGGAAGCCAAGTTCTTGTTTTGGCACCTTCTCCTGCAAATAAATTAGCTGTTCAATGGTATGGCCCAGGAACAATTGAATCTAAAATCTCTGATACTAACTACATTGTCTCTTTGCCTAATAAAAAAGAGAAATCGCAAATTTATCATATGAATTTACTAAAGCCCTATTACAGTAGATCCAACGTTATAAATCTTGTTGAGTTAGATGAAATGAAAGATCCTTCAGATTTAGAAATTGAATTCCCATTTATTGAAAACAACCCAAATATTTTTAATTGTTCTGAATTAATTCAAAAAAATAATTTAGTAGAGAGATTAAGTAAAGAACAGATTCGAATCTTAAGTGAATTGCTATGTAAATATTTTGACATGTGTTATTTTATAGTTATGTGGTTAAGCTTATTATGTTTTGTTATTAGTTATTTGAGTAATTGTAAGACTTTTACTCATGTAAAAGTCCTTCCGGAGGGGGAAGGAGTTGTAATGTGCTAAAAAGGAGAGAATCAGTACAGCGCATGCGCGCCAGATTCTGCCGCCCTCCTCCTTTCCGATTATATTGTTTTTTGTTTATGTTAGAAAAGTGTATTTCTTAGAGAGACAACGCTCTGGAGGTGCGCTTGTGGCGGTGTCCGCCAATGACATTGTCATGATCATTAAGTGGAAATTGTTTTAAAATATTTGTAAATTGTAAAAATTGTGTATATACTTAAAATTTATTCTCATCAATAAATTAAATTTAATTTAATTGAAATTGTCATCAATTGCCTTGTCACCTCCGTACGCTACAATGAATAACTCAAAAATTTATTTTGGCTTATTAATGAGGCTATTTTTTTGGAGTAAATGATTATAGATAATAGGTGTTTCATTTCTCTTCTTTATTGAGGTAAGGTTTTTCCAAATTTTTTTTCTTGCAACATAGTATATACTTCACTAGCAAAATCCTATGAGAAATCACTATAGATTAACCTACAGTTAATTTTTGTAAGACTAAAAACCTTACTGCAGTCTCTAGTTATTCATTAAATGACTTTAAAGTAATTGTTATTGATTACATTAAAGTATTTAACTTAATGCTACACTTAAGTATTCTAGATAAACTCACATTCTTCCTTGTCATATATTTAAGCAATTCAAATTAGATGCTGTATTTTTATTTTCTATGTGTATTTTTATTAAATTGTAGGTTTAGTTTTTATTATGAAAATATAGCTCATTATTAATGAAAAGTCTTTAGAAAAAGGAATGTGCTTTTGATGCTGCTTACTGTTGACATATTCTGTAACATATATTTTTGACATAACAATTTTCTGAAAAATGATACTTGATGGATTATTATTTTTTTATTTTCATATTAAATTACCAATGTATAGGAAGTCACTTTAAATTGAGCAAAATATTACAGCTCATATACAATAAATCCTTTTATGCTTTTATTAAAACATATTTAACTTTATGTGACTCTGAAAAGAACTATTTCTATTCTATTTACACAGTATTTAAATTAATTTTTCAGACAACATTAAGTTAGCAATCATTTGATAATTTTGTTCAGTTAAAAATGCTGCTCATTAGAAAATTTAAATGATATTAATTAAGATATTACATTTGCTTAACAAGAAAAAATGAAATGATACCTTTTGTTAGCCTGTAGTTTATAATATTTCAATGCCAAAAAATATAATAAAAGAACTTTTCCTCTCTCATTTACATTTTTTATTATTAGTATTATCAAGTAGAATGTAAATATTATTTTATTTGTATTGTTACTGTAATTTGTGCAATTAATTTTGTGTAGATTTTCGGCCTGTGTTTAATTTACCCCTTACACCATGTTCTGCAGATTTCATTCAATCAAAGTGCAAAGAATGGGTTGAAGAGTTAGTAATTTATCTTTTACTTTTATTTAGAAGTATTACTAATTTTAAAAGTAATGTAATTGTTATTTGCAAATTATTTCAATTTTGATTTATTTATTAAAATTTTAAAAAATATTTAAATTAATTTTGAATAATTTAAAAATTTTAATTTTAGAAAGTAATTGTCTCTTTTGAAAACAATAAAATTCATTTTATTTTATCATCAATAATGTTTTCAAAAAGTTAATTAAAGTTTTATGTTGAAGCTTTTGTTCTTTTTGCTTTAGCTTTTGTTTTAATTTAAAGAAATTTAATCAAAACATTAAAAATATTCCAGCATTTTTAGTTTGATTGTTAAATATATTATTAAATTAACTTACTCTTTTCTTCTTTCAGTTTAAATAAGGATTTAATTACATGTAAAATTTTATAACAAGCTGAATTTATTGGCTTAAACTGTGTGTATTCCCTATATTTCATTATTACTTCCCATAACATCTAAAATATTAAACATTAATGATTGTAATACTATGAAAAATTATCAAGACAATGAATGTGTAATGCTATAAAAAGTTATCAAGACAATAAATGTGTATAAAATTTAACATTAATTGCTCAGATTTATAGAATGGTGTTCTTTCCAAATGATTTTAAAAGGTACCTAAGATAACACTGAAAATTATCCCTTAGCTTTTTTTAAACAGCTGAATAAAGCTACTTGTATGGCATTTATTTGTACTATTATTTTCAGCATATTTTATTCATCTACATTTGTTATGCATTTTTTCAGCATTAAAATTAGTCTTCAGCCTGAATTAAGGAATTTGTTGCACTTTGTTAATTCCATTAAAAATTTATCACTTATACGAGAATCATTGTTTGAAAATTTACATGAGGTAAGTTTGAAATTTTAACTCTCAGTATGAAAACTATATATACATTTTAAAGTAAAATTCAATAAAAGCTAATTTAATTAAAAAAAGTAAATTTTTAGAGATTTTTTCAAAACTAATATAATAACTTGAAATATAGACAAGACAGAAAATATTTTTAGTAACTAAAAAAGCATTCCTAATAAGAATTAGATAAAACTTTGATAAAAGCAAAGGAAAGGAATTATCATAATAATAAAAATAAGGGAAACTGGCAATTAAATATAGGAGAATTATAAATAAAGAGAACAAAAAGTTCAGAAACTTAGGAAATAAAATATCTCTATTCTTATTAGGGAATAGAGGATGAGGCGAAGGCAATTCACAAATTCATTTGCCTAATCATTATATAGAATAAATACACAAAGAAACTATTCTTGACATTTTCAGGAAAAAAATTACATTTTAAAATCAAATAAATTTTAAATTAAAAATTTAAAAGTGAAACTTACACATATGAAATTATGAAAACCTAACTGTGATTGGTAGTTCAAAATGTTTTTAAAAAAATTCATTTTTGTGGCAAGGTTATTAATGACTAGAAAATTTAAAAAATGGGGGGAATATAAAAATTAAGTAATTGAAAAAATAAACAAATTCAAAATCAATTTATCAGGAAATGTTGATAAGATAAAGTTAGTGCATTGAAAGCAACAGAATAAAAATACAAGTTGGCTGTTACCAAAGGGTTAAAGAATAAGTCATTTTATGGGTAAGTTATGAATACAAACATATATATATATATGTACGAGGGTTACTGTGAAATTTTTGAGATATACGCAGGCGAGGATTTACAAAATAAAAATAACAGTTTAATTTTAAAATACAAAGCATTTTAACACAGAAGATGATTTTTTACTGACTTACTTCAACTTGTTTAGCGTAGGATAAATTTTAAACAAAAGAGAAAATGGAGTTGACGCGAGAACATTTTCGCACTATGATATTCTACGATTTTAAAGCAGGATTAAATCTAGAGGAATGCATTCAATGGTTGCAATTAGCATTTGGTGATGAATCTCCAGATCGTGCTACTGTATTCAGATGGTTTACAGATTTTAGAAGAGGTCGCAATTTCCTTCAGGATGAAGAACACACAGGAAGGCCGCCGTCGGCTGTAATCCCGGATAATGTGTCTGCCATACGAAAAATATTAACGGATGATAATCGCTGTACCTATCGAATGATTTAGAAGGAACTTATAACATTCGATCCGCAGCCATACACAAAATCATTCATGAAGAATTACATATGAAAACAGTAGTTTGCCGTTGGGTTCCCCATAATGTGAGCACCAAAAAGAGGAGCGTGTCAGAATCAGTAAAGAAACTCTTAAATTGCTAAATGATTGTGGCCACCACATCATTTCTAAAATTGTAACAGGTGATGAAACGTACATACCATTTTTTTTATGTTCCAACATGTCAAGAAAGCAAAGTATGGGTCTTATGATCCCTCGCCGACAATGGTGAAAAAACAACGTGAACTGAAAAAAGTGATGTATGCATGTATGCCGTTTTCTTTAGAAGTACGGGATTGGTCAAAGCTATCAACTTGGGAGGACAGAAGACAGTAACAGCAAACTGGTATACCACTAAATATCTTCCAGAAATTCTACAAGAGCTGAATGTGTCTTCCAGAAATTCTATAAGAACTGAATGTTAGGGGACTAATGCTTCACAATGACAATGCTTCTTCATATACAGCCACATTAACAGTTGAGTTTCTTATACTAAACCAAATTAAAGTTATTGAACATCCGTTGTATTCACCTGATCTAGCTATGTGTGACTTTTGGTTATTCTTTAATCTAAAAAAGAACTTATGTGGATTTCGTTTTCATTCAGAAGAGATTGATGTGGCTATAAATGCATTTTTTTCATCTATTCCAAGAAATGAATGGCTTGAGGCATTTAATCTGTGGAAAATTTGTCTACAAAAGTGCATTGATGCTGGAGGAGACTATTTTGAACACACCTAAAATTTTGTAAGCATAACTTTTAAAATCTAGTTGTATCTCAAAAATTTCAGAGTGACTCTTGTATATATATATATATATATATATATATATATATATATATATATATATATATATGTACATACATACACATATACAAGAGTCATGATCTTTCAATTTAAAACCAAGCAAATTTTTAATTTTTTCTTATAATTCAAAAAATATTACACAAAATTTAATATTTATTTCTTTTATAATTACATTTAGTATCATTTTGCTCATTTACGTGAAAATTATCATTTAAAAATTTTATTTACATGTCAAGTTGGGTGAATTGTTACAATTCCAAATTCCTACTGAAATTTTAGGAAATGCATATCAATTGTTAAGTTATTTAATTAACAAACATTATGTATTACCTAGAGAAGTAAGCGATCAGTCTAGCATTTAATGTATGTTGTAATATGCACAAATAAATATCTAATACTGTTGTATCTATTTGTATGCAACAAGACAAGCTACATTAATTGAAATTCTTTCAAAAATTGTAAAATAAGAAGCAATTTTAAAAAAATGCTTTCAAAATAAATTTCTTCAAATTTGTGATTGCATTATAATTTAAATGACTGATTTGTCATTTTTAGAAAAGCTATTATCTCTTTTAAAAACTTTGATTATATATATATATATATATATATATATATATATATATATATATATATATATATATATATATATATATATATATATATATATTTCAATATTGTGTAGGAAACTTGCCTTCGAAATTAATGATTTCAGTTAAGATGGGTAAGGAATTTTTTAATTGGAATGTTTTAACTGTTTTAATAATAATTTTCAATAAAATTTGGAATTACCAAAATTTACATTAAATTTTTTATGGTAATTACAAATTTTGTTTAAAATTTTTTAAGTTTTTCAATAAAATTTGTAATTACCATATATTTTGCCTTAATATATATATATTATATATATATATTAATCACTGGACTCTTGTATCACATCTTTTTCTCTTTGTTTCTAGATCAAGAATTGGGATATTATATGCAATAAGTTATTGAAACAATCATTTTCATTATGGGAATTTTTTCTGAAAGAGTGTTTTCTGCAAAGAATTCATGTAAGTTGAATTTTTTTCCCCTTCATATTATTGAATAATTCTGTCACTAATATACAGGAACATATTAATTAGAGATGTATGCATGCTTTATTCTTGTGAAAATCTCAGTATTTTAATGATAAAATGTGAACTTTTTGGTGTATGATGATACTTAATATTGTTCTCATAAATTAAAAAAATTTAAGAAAAGTTTTATTTACATGATTTTAAAAATTTATGTTTACTGGATCTTATGTATAAATTAATTGAACATTTATCATATATTTGTCATCTAAATATGACAAAATTCATTGAATTGTTTATCACCAATTTACAATTTAAGCTCATTTAAGAAAAAGTATTATATCTTGTAAAAATATAGGTTGTATGTTAAATACTAATTCCCATCAAAAAGTAAAGGAAGCATACTAATCATAGTAAAACAAATTAATATAGTAATTGGAAAATCTTTTAGCAGCAATCTTGTAAATATTTATATTTAAAAAAGAATATTTTAGAAATTTAGAGTGAGTCTTGTGGACAAAAAGTTCCATTATCTATGTAGTATCATGCATAATACAAATCATGCTAGTTTTATAATTTTTTAAGGTAAATTGTAGTATATATTCAATCCCACTGAAAAGATACAAACACAAGAGTTATATAATTATGCACATACACAAATAGTTTTGTATATTTTTCCATAAATATCTGACATAAATTTAAAACTCTTTGAAATGAAATAATGAATATAGGTATTTAAACAATATTGTGGCATTGTATTTGTTTATATATTTACAAGTGAATGATTCAATGCAGTGTTAAAATTCACAAAAAATGTAAAGTGCATTGAAAGTAGAGCAAAATGGTCACATTCTTTTTATTTCTTTAATATTCTCTCTCATATTTTCATATTCACCTCTTCTGTTTTTGTATCTGTCCATTGCTGATCAGGGTAACAAATAATAAATTTAGATACTAATATTCATGTTGTAAGAGCTTCTTTAAATTACCTTCTTTTTTCTGTTATAACCTGTCTTATATAATATATTTCATGGTAGCAACATGAAAAAATTGTTATTTTATACTCACATTTTGCAAATACTCTTCTTAGGAAATCATCTATGAACGGATAAAAACTGCTAGTGAATATTGCCAAAAAGATATTGAAGAAACATTGTATCAAATAGGCCATGAAGTGGCAAAGTAAGAATCCATAAGTAAACACGTGCATGTTATTTTAATGATAAATACTTGTATATTTGTTTTATAAAATTTTGCATCCTACTTGAATTTCCGTCTTATTTCTCATTAATTTCATTAGTTTTAAAGCCTGTTAGTTTATTTTATTATGCTTTAATTGTCAAACTTCAGTCTAATAAAAATTTATTTTAAATCAATGTTTTTTATGCTCAGGATAATTTTTATTGAAGTAAAAAATATATTCTGAGAATATATAAATAATATATTTGCCTGTCTTTTCATAAAACTCTTGCAATGTAATATTTTTTTCAATATTCCATCCATTGAAAATATTTCAGTCATTGATCGTAAATTTTTTTCTGGAAATTCAATTATTCTAGTATAAAATATTAAAGCTATGAATCGTGGAATGAATAAATATGATAGATTGATTTTCTATTATATTTGCTATATAAATAAATTTATTATGTGGACCGCTCACATAGGTACATATTAAAGAAGCAATTGATGTGTATGTTTTCATAATTGCAAAGTTCTCTGGAAAAATAAATCTTGTTTTTAAGTAAATAAATAAAAAAGTTTTTAAAATGTTAGTTTTATGAATCTCATTTAATGTAAAGGGGGTGTATTATACATTTGTTTTTAGTATTTTTTGCTGATAATCTAAATTTGTGTTGAATTTATACTGAAATATTCTAGTGAATTGTTTCAACACAAAGAGTGTAATCAGTGAATTTATCCAGCAAATGAATATAGCAAATTATTAAAAAGGATAGAATAATGAAAATTTAAACTCTGTGGCATAACAACCCTCATGGGGTCAAATCCCACAGTCTCTGTATCTGCTTTCTTGACAAAATACCATAAAATGCCTGACCATGTGTCTTGTTCAGGTGGTCATCCTAACTTGAAGCCTTTAATGCTTAGTTCCCTGTCATGGTTTTCACTCAGTTTTATTGACCCACTGAAGGGATGAAAGTCTGAGTCAACCTCATTCAGCCTGAGGTTTGGACTTGTTCCTTGAAAGAACAAAGATACTGAATATTATTAAAACTACTTTATGTTATTTAAACTATGAAAAGTATTTTATTTAACTTGTTACATTTGACTGCATAGAAATAAATCTTTAAATCACAAAAATTAAAATTATTTTTTTTATTAGGAAATACAATAATACATAAAATAAAAGTTAATCATTGGTTTCTTTTATTTTTAAAGTGTAGTAAAGAAAAAAACAAAAATATAGTGCATAAATCTGTTAAACATACTTGATTTAATTCTCAATAGCTTTTCGACGAAATGTAAAAAAAAAAAATTAAGTTTTCTCTCATATCTTCAATTTTAATTCCATAAATTAAAAAAGTTTCTATCATGTTTATTAACAAAGCCATGCAGCTTTATTCTGTGATAAATATAGTGAATTTGTAAAAAACAAATGTTTTAAAAAATCTCTATGAAGTATTTTACTGAAATTATCATTCAAGTGTTCTTTGTTCTAAGCACTCTCTTAAAATGATGAGCTCGAAATAATTCTGTGATTACAGGAAATGAGGGGGGCACATGCATCATTATTTACAGTTTTCATTCAAATTGAATTTTATTATTTTGAAATTTTCCTTTTTTGGAAATATGAAATCTTGTATTTTGAAATTTATATATATATAGAAATCCTTTTCTCTCATATACAGGTACCTGTGTGCACCTTTAATCATGAACTCTGTATCTAATTGGAAATTGTTCAAGTGAATTGTAAAGTTATTTTTGAAATGTATTAGTTATCTTTGAAAATACTGAGCAAATTATTAAATTTGCAGATCAAATGTGAATAAATACAATCTACTCTTGAACTATTGATCGAAAAATATACTGTGCACAACTCATATTGTTCACAGTTCAAAGATTAAATGTTTAAATTTTTAAGTGTTTTTGCATGCTATTTATGCAATTTGAACCTTATAGATTATATTTGTATTCATCTCATTTCTTACTGTTTAGTTCTAAACTAAAACCAGAGCGGAATATTTCCTTGTATGTATGGTCAGAATCACCCAATGATGTAGTAAATAATATAGCATGGCATCCTCGTCACCATAGAAGCTTTTGGAACAGTGGTGAATTGAGTATGAAAGCTATGGGATTTACACCAAAGATTCAGAGGTATTAAATATTGTTTCTTTATTTTTTTGCATATTAGATAGCACTAATTTCTAATTAGCTAATTAATTACCATTCAGTTTAACTATTTATGGTTTCAGTTTCCACCTCAGTCATTGATGTTGTAATGACTTAGAATCCATTCTAAACCATAAGTATTGTGTGAAAAACTCTTACCAACAAATAGTGAATATATGTTAACTATCAAATTGAACAAAATTTTTATGCCTAATATGAAAG
The DNA here is from genome assembly GCA_030067965.1 of Latrodectus elegans. Lineage (NCBI taxonomy): Eukaryota > Metazoa > Arthropoda > Arachnida > Araneae > Theridiidae > Latrodectus > Latrodectus elegans. Next base: position 98,878,933 of record CM057811.1, on the reverse strand, counting down.
TTATCAAAATTAATAGAAATTGCCAGATTGTCTCATAATTTTATTTTATGCCCGAACTTTTGTTTTCTACTTTCATATCAATTTATTATATTAAAATTTCTCAACATATATTTTTTAAAAAAGTTTGGTTCTACTTTTTTACAGTATTTAACGGTGCATATACAAATAATCACTTAAATTTAATTCATTTATCTTTTTTTAACATTGAATTGTGTATTATTTTTCTACCCAGATTCAAACCTGAAAATATATGCATAACTGGTTTTGTTTTTGTAATTAAACTTATTACTTTTAATTTAATCATAAAATTACAAATCCATTTACATACAAAATTATTTTACATATGTCATTTAAAAAAATTTAAGCATAACTAACAGTCTGGTTAAGTACCCATGTGGTTTGCATAATTTACATTAATTAATTAAAGTAATATAATTGGTACCAGGAAAAAAAACCTACTGATTAGAAAAATTGACTTGCAACAGAAAGTTCTATTATTATGCCATATTTTGAGATCCAGATCTGCGTTATAGAAGAATATATCTTTTCTGTTGTTTGTGAAAATGTCCAGCCAGTCAGTGCAACAATCACTAGTTCTGCAGATATGCTATATAAATCTTATACCTTCTGAGAGATCAAATTCCTAATTGAAGATTGATTTCAAATGAATAATATAGAACAATTTTTCATTTCTATTGAATAAAATGCTTAGAAGCACTAATATAAAATTAAGACCAATTTTTTTTCTTTTTAAATGAAAATGTAAAATCATGTTTTGAATGCACCTTTTTTCTTTTTAAAATATCTCTCCTTCAAGAGGAGAATATAAATGGCAGTGCAATGCAATAATTGCATGATTTGATATGGATTGTTTTTGCTTTGTGTTATTATTAATTTTATTCCCTAAGTCTATATTTAAAATAGATTTTTGTAAGATTATGTAAAATAAAGGTTTGAAGAAACCAACAGGGGGTGACTCTTAGCTTTATAATTTCATAACTTCTAAGAATTATTATATCTACTCTCAAACTTTGATTTAAAAAAGTGAAAAAATTTTGCTTTTGTTAAAAAAATATATTTAACTAGTTTTGTTATATATATATATATATATATATATATATATATATATATATATATATATATATATATATATATATATATATATATATATATATCTGTATACACCTCAAATGTGTGTGGTTTGGGTTATTTATTACAGAGTTTGTTCAACTCCTGGAAATTTTGACTTGGCACCTTAAAAATAATTTATTATTACTCCTGGCACTTTTACTTACCTTGATGCATTTATTGTTTGTTTTAATATTTTAAAATTTTCAGTGAAATTGTTAAAAAACCAAATTGAGTATTAGCTCTATATGTTATCATTAGATAATTACGCGATCAATATTAGAATGTGTTGATAACTGTTAAATAAAATAATTTAGTGTCAATAGTTTCATGATGATCCATTTCAGTCAAGATCAGATGTAGTGTTAGATATATGAATGTGAGTGAAGTGAAGAACAATTACCAATAAGATCATATAATGTAATCAGGATGTGATTTTAATTGGTTGTTTTTCAATTAAAATCACATCCTGAAAAATCATAAAATTTTTAAATTAAAAAATACTTTCCATATCTTACTTGGTGATAGTTGCTCATAATGTCTGTGAAAATGGATGAATTTGTTTATCTATGCAATAAAGACTGAAATAAATTATTTAATAAGTTACTGGAAAGTGTCATTTCAATGATGAGTGGACTCTGGAAAAGGCATACAAAGATTGGCTTTTACATGGTTCTGAAAAAAGAAAGAATTTTGCAATTTTGCAGAAAGATTTAAATTATTACAACTGTCTGTAAAATTTGTATTGATGTATTAATTGTATTAATAAGAAATTTGATCCTATTAAAGATAAAATGTATATATTTTATTTCAACTTACTCTCAAATAAGCAAAATTATTGTCACTTATGGAAAGTAGTTAATTTGCTTTTTCTACTCTCATATCATCTGTTGAATGTGGGTTTTCCGTGGACAAAAATTTGACAGTAGAAAATTTAAATAATTAATTAATCATGACTGAGCACTTCATTCATGATGATGTTTAAAACACATTAAGTGCTAACAATATTATAATTAACAAAGGCACATATTTAGAGTTTTGCTGCTGGTGCCATGCAAATAATGGTACATGCATGTGTAAATCATATTTCATTAAATTAAAATAGCCAGAAAAAAAAAACATGAGATAACAAAGAGAAAGTGATAAGCACTTGAAGAAATTGATGAATTGAAAATCAAAATGTAGCTCTTTGAAAAATGACACAAATTAACTTGAAAAATTAACATTAATTGCAAAATCAAATATGTATTTTTGTGAGGGAAGCAATGGTTATTTCTCGGTATTAATAATGAATTTAAAACGAAAGCTTTTGACCTGGAAAATTAGTATTTTCTAACAGCAGTATAATGTACATGTAAATAAACAAGAAATATGAAAATCTATTGAATGATTAAAGGAACAGGAAAGAGTCTACAATATGAATTTAAAATTGGATAGTTTTAAAAGAATTTGAAAGTAAACAAAAGAAAAATTTGGAATGGCTTATTATTTATTAAATAATAATTGGGAAGAAAGTAATCTTAAAACTTTATCTAATAGTTTTATATATTTTGTTTTGAATAAGTTTATTTATTTGATTTGGATATTTACAATTTTATACACATTTAGAACTCAATAATTAATAGATAGGAACCTAATGAAAATGTTTAGAAATTCATTAATTACCCATTATTTTATACATTTTATAATTCAGTAATGTAAAGAAAATTGATTATTTAGATAAAAAAAATTTCTGTTGTAGCTGTAATTTCATTGAAGTCTTTTGAAGCAATCATTAAATGTAATTCTAATTTAAATAAAAACTATTCTTGTTAATTTTTACAATTATTTATGTCTATTTTTTACAAATATAATTAAAAAATGTTGCATATGCATAATTATATGCTTATTTTGCTAAGAACAATTTTTAAAATGAAATAAAAAATATTTAACTTGAACTTCGATACTTTCTGAAAATTTTTATTTAACTCCTGGAATTTAATTCTTGGAAATTGGTATAATTGGTATTGTCTTGGAATCTATTATTAATAGTTTCCTAAAATGGAGAAAAAAGAGAAATATTAATTCTTATATTTAATCAAAATAATTTTAATAGACTTATTTTGTTTTTCCTTGTACTACTTAAATAATAATTATGACCCTGAAAAATAAATAATAACTTAAAGAAAAATTTATTAACTTCTTTAATTGTTTATATTATAATTTAATGCTTCTGTATGAACATAGCTATTATTTTGCTATAATTTAATTGATTATTTTATATTTAAAAATTATTTTGTGGGGGAAACTTTTCAAAAAAATGTTTTTTAACTAAAATAATGCTTGAAGTTATAAATTTTATTTGACTTTATTATACTTCTGTGATTTTTATAGTATGAATAAAATGAATTTGTATCCATATATTTTCTAAAATTACATTATTTTTATTAATTTTCTTGTTAAAATTTACTTCTTAGTATTTGCAAGGACTTAGATCAGCGAATACAAGATGCTTTACAAGATATTTCTTATTTTTGTTGTTTGCATAATCAGCTCGATAACGACTGTTTGGACATAGAGAAAGAGCTTACTTATCAGAAATTTTTGTCAGAAACAAATCAGAGTGAAATTATTTCTAATTATCTTTCACAGGCCATGGAAAAATATTTTATTGAGTGAGTATAATTATTCTTTAATGTCTTATGTATTTATATAAGGCTGTAATTTAAAATCTCATCTGCTGATACACGAGATTCTAAAAGATGCAGAAGGCTGATCAAAATCATTTCTAAATTATAATGTGATTGATTATTAAAGCTGTCTTTGTATATAATAATGATACATAAAGCAGAAATCTAACCAAAAAAACCATTCCAATGTACTCAACTTAAAAAATTAATTGGAAAAATTGACTTGATGGTAGAGGAAATGGAGTTGTATAATATAAAAATATAACATAGAAATTTTTAATAGATTTTGTAAACTAAATAAGTATGAGGTAAAAATAAATAGAAAGATTGAAATCGGGTAAATTCAGCAGGAAATTTATATTTAAACCTTATGAATATTTATAAATTTTAATTTTAAAATTCAAAATTTTTAATTTTGGAATATAACAATTTTTTTTTATTATTTTCTTTTTTAGCACACTTTAATATAAGTTTCAATAAAATGTTTTAATTTAAAAATAAAATATGAAAACATTGATTTAGGGATAAAGTTATAGAACATTAAATGCTTTCCCCTCCCCCATTATTTGACAGACTTATTGCACAAAGAAAGCTTTTTCTTACTAAGATAAAAAAACTAAGTAAATAAAATTATGACCTTTAATTTTGTAATCAGTGAAAGATTACACAGTTATGCCATAAAGTCAGCTAGCCACTGTCACTATATATGAAAGATATGGAGAAAATTCACTTTTTAATTTCTAAAATTTTCAGCTTATTTAAATTAAATACTATTTAAATTGCATTTACGATTAAACATAACTATTTTTAACTATTTATATACTTATTTAAAATGATTAAAAATTAAACAACTTGAAGTAAATAAAATAAAACTGGATTTAAGATCTACAAAAATAAAAATAATACTTTATTAATTCTAAGTAAAATATTTAAAAATTGCTTTTCCAGTAATTGACATTTTTATTTATTGGTCAAAAATATTCTTTGAATTCAGTGTACAAAAGTAACTTTTATTAGAAACAAATTATGCATTAAACACACTCTACACACTTATTTAGATTTTTAAGAAAACTAGGAAAGTTTAATGCAGAATTGAATAAAATTATATTCGCTTCTATATTAAAGTTTCATAAAAAATAAAACATATGATTGACTGTTTGGTTACCAAACAATCAGTTTTTAGTTAGTAAAATAAAAATGTAACATTGAAATTTCCTCTTAAATTTTTTAAAATTGGCTACATTTTATTATTAAAATATGAATCCTTCTTGCCTTGTTTCTTTCTGAAAATATTTAAAAATGTTTTTTTAAATGGAGAAATAGATATTAAAATGAGTAAAATTTTAAAATAAAAAATAATGTTATTCAAATTTTATGTAATATTGCCTTCATTATGTATTTTAGTTTATCAAATTTCATTGAAACCACACTTTCATATTTTGATTCTGAAGAAGATACTCCTGAAAAGAGTAACAGGTAAAATTAAAATTTTTATAATAAATCATATTTCCTTACTTGATTTTTATACAATTTATGTTTTCAATTTCAGAATAGTATTTTTGGGCCATATGTGCAATGGGATAGCAAATTTATGTCCTCATATTAACGGTGCTTTAATGTACGAAAAATTGAATGAGAGTTATTTTCGAGGCAAGCAACAAGGATCTAAGCTTTTGTTATCATCTGGGGCAATAAAAGTAAATGTTCTTGTTATTGTAAAAGTGCTAGTTTATATTTTCTATGAAAATTAAGGTATATTTATAATTAATTTTTCATTCATTTAAATTATATAAAAAGTTATATTTAATTGGAATACAAATTATAAAATTATGTCTTTGAAGATTTTTAAATAAAAATGAGGAAATAAGTTGATAATTTAGCATAAAATGTAGACATTAATTATATGTATAGTTAAATATTTTTTGATATTTTTATATTATATTAGCTATTTAATATATATTCATACATACCACATATGAAGTATTGCAATTCTAAATTTAAAATTTTCCATACTAATAGGTAATTTAAAATTTAAACAGAAATATATAGCTTGTGAATTTTACTTTTAATTTTAGTGTTAAAAAAAATCCATCTTTCTTCCTATTCAATATTATCATTTTCTAATACTTTAGTTAAGCAGAAAATACTTTTATATCAAAAATTAATTTGATAATTTTTATGAAACATTTTTATAAAAATGCAAGATAATTTACTTTTAAAAAATTTTTTTTTACATTTTTATCAATTATTATTTTTTTTCAACATAATACATATAATTTTATAAATTTAAACTACAAAATGTTATGTTTCTATAGTTTTAATAGATTATTATAAGATTTTATAAATATGATATTTCATATTTATTTGAAATTTTTTTTTATGTGTGGAACATTGATTTCATCTAGCAGGAATTGGCCAAATGGTTCTTTTTTGTTAAAAGAAACTTTTATTTTGTAATTTATTAAGTTTTTATCAGATTATAGTTTTCCCTTTAATGATAGCAATATCTATTAAATGTAATTAAATGCATTTTTTCACACATTTGTATAATTTATATATATTTGTAAATAGTATATCATATAATATTGTTAATGATACTATTTTCACATTTGTTTTAATAATACTATATTCAATATATTATTTATTATTATATAATCCTAAGAGAGAGGATTTTTTCTCATATTAGTAACTTACCATAGCTCTGTTTATAGTTACAAACAATTTAACAAATTTGATCTTTTAATAAAAACTTATTAAGCTTTTATCCAAAAAATATAGTTGGTAAATTAATAATATATAAATAAAAGTTCTCTATTAACTCAAGCAATTTTAACAATCTTAAAAATTTAATAGAAAGAAATTTTAGTGACAAATTCCTAGTAAATGTGTCATTAAAATTTTTTTTCTATTAAACTTTTAAGATTATTAAAATTGCTTTAGTATTGGAGAACTTTTATTTATAATTTTAACTTTATATTTAATTTTTTATTTTAATTCTTTCAAAATTGTTTTATTTGATTGTATACACCTAAAACACCAATACTATACATAAATATAATTTGGACTATACATAAATATAATTTGTACATAAATATAATTAATACCAACTACTATGCATAAATATAATTAGGATATCTAAAGTAAAATTATAATAGCAAAATTACATTATTGTTAATATTGAGCTAAGTGTTAAACAAATATTTTAGTTTCTTAAATTGTATTTTCTGGAAGTTAAATTTTCTCTCTAAAATGTTCTATTTTATATACATTAACAAAAACAAATTTTATGCTTCAGAAATGTGTTTATATTTCAGGAGAATGAACAATGGAAATCTTTAAAAAATAAATTATTAGAAACAAGTGCATCTGCATTCAGGTTTGTGAATATTATTATTATTGTAGAATTAATATTAATTGCCTCTCACACTAATTTGATTTGTTTATTAGATTATGGAGCAAAGATCAAATCAATAATTTAATCTCAACAGTTGAAACTGAATTAGTTACTAATTCAACTGAAGGACTTTTAAAAATTCTCTCGGTAAGTTTTTTTTTTTTTTCAATCGTGTTATTTTTTTATATTTCATAGTTGAATCTTCAGAGAATTATTATACGCTATTAAATATATTTATTTAATCAAAAAATTCATGCATACATTCCCAAAATCTATTCTATTCTATCAATACTTGTGTTGATATTACATAAATTCCCTGTTTATGTCTTTATAATAAATTTTATATAAAGTCTTAAACAGGGAATTTATGTATTTACATATCAACACAAGTATTGATAGAATAGAATAGATAGGCTTTAGAAGTTTTTACTTATTAAGTGATAGTTTTAATTTTTTTCTATATAATTGATGATTTTATATTTAAATACCAAATCAAAGTTAAATATTTATTAATAATATTATATTCTGCCATGTTTTTTAATGGAAAAAAGAAAGATATGATATATTTTTAAATAATTTGTGTTGAAGTTTTCTATGATTTGCTTACCTACAATTTTAAATGATTTTGGGGATTTAATCAATTTTAGACATTAGAAAAAGTTTCTGCAAATAAATTTTTTTAAAAAAACTTACAATATTTATATGTATAAAAATCACTAAATTTTTTCTAAAGAGCAATTCTTAAAATTTCTAAACATTTTAAGAATAAGTATTATCAATTTCTATTAAAATTGCTTAGTTAATTTTTGTCATTTAAATTAATAAAATGGAATACACTTTGTTCATTTCAAACAGATAAAAATTTAATTATTTAATGTGTATTACTTCTCTGATTAATCTTGGTTAGTGGTACCATAATGTTCCTAGATGCTCAAATGCTAAAGTTGTAGATCATTTGCATCAGCCAAAGCTTATTGTGAGGAAGTTGATTACCCTGTACAACATGTGAAAGGAAATGGATGCAAACTATTTAAGTTATTGCCTTGCACTTAACTCTGGACACTTGTGTGAGAGATATTGGAGAGTTTGGCTCAAAATGAATGATGAAATTTATAATTTACTACAGTTTTGTTATCTAAGTTCATGTTAATCATGTTCTTTGTTCTTATTATAACAACAGTTGTCTTCTAATCTGCCTTAGAAATAAATGTTCCTTAGATTAGTAAAATTACCTTTTCTTAACAATAACAATGTAAAGATTTAATGTGCTGAAATCTAATTTTCATAATTTTTGATTTGTCTTAAGAAATTATTTAAATGTATGTTTTTGTGTTGCCATTTCTAGCAGTGGGATAAAGTTGAAATTCAGGAAGAATCTGAACAAGGAAATGCCATTAAATCTGTTCTACGAATACCACAGCATGTAAGTTAACTTATATACCACAACACGTAAGTTAACTTATATATTCTATGAAAGTAGTTTTAGTCATGTTTAATAATACTTGTGTGGTTAGTAATACATTTCTGCTTCGAATCAATGTATCATTTAAGCTCTTTGAATTAATTTTTCTAATAAATAAAAATAGATTAGAAATATAATGGTTCATCTGTATCTCAATTTGATCACGCTGATAACTATTTTTAAGACATGTAATATTTTATGACAATGGTGTTTTAAAAATTATCAGAGATTTATAATTATTCAAACACTGTTAATTTAAATATTTTGTGTTCTTTTAGTACACAGTTTACTTTATATTAATTATAAATTCCTTTTAGATATCTACACCTGTCTTTAATTCCTTGTTTTTATTTTGCTGCAAATTAAATGTAATTGGTGGATTTTCCATAAACAGGTGATTTTTTCTTTTTATATGTGTAAATTGTTATAATATTATTAACTGTTATAATTTATAGCCAATTTATTAATTAATAGTTTTTTATTTATTATGTATTATTGATAATTATTAGTTATAAGACATAACTACAGATTAAAAATATTCCATCATTTTCTTCTGATTGGTTTCACATGATATAAAAATTCATTATTCATATATGTTTTCTTATTGAAAAATATTGGAATATTTAATATTTTATGGTAAAAATTATAGTATATGATGAGTGTCATCTAGTTTAATTAGTAGTTTTAATAAAGAATTCTTTCCTTTGATTTATATACCTTTTCCATATATAAGATAATAAATTGATATTTTTGTCAATTTGATAGCTACTTTTGTTGCAAATTATTCTTTTATTGAGAAATGGTAGTTTCCTGATTTAATAGACATTAATGAAATTAATTCAGAGATTGCAGTCCTCTTAAATTCCTTATTTTTCATCATTTTTCTTGATTTCCTTTGAAACTCCTCAAAATAAGATATTTACTAAAAAAATAAAATTCTCAAATGATGCTTTCAGAAAAAGAAGAAAAAAAAAATCGTTGTCTATGAAGTTTCTGCATGTTTTGTTCATTTTTTTCAAGGTCAACTTTTAAAACTAGAAAATTCTAGATTCTTCTATATTTGATTTTTTTATGAGAAAGTTATTTCATCTGCAATGTTTGAAATTATATTTACTATACTGATGTATTCTACATTCATAATATTTAGAATTTATTAATAGTAAAGTTATTTAAGAAATTATTTTCAGTTTTTGTTAAAAATACAATTTGGTTGTTAGGGAGTTTAATTACAAAGATATTGATAAATGTGAATAAATATTCATTAGAAATTGTATAAATGCAGAATCATATGCCTTAATATTTGCTATTTTAGAATATATTTCTCTTTAAAAAACATAAACCATATATATGTATTACCTTTCTATATCTTTTCAATGAAAAAATTATATTTTTCTTAAAGAAAAGTTTCTATATTCTATGCACTTCATTAATTCATAGAAACATTGTAATTTTAGTATAAACTTAATTTTAGGTTTTGTAATAATATCAAAAGTAACTGAAAGCATATTTGATTAACCCAAAGAGTCATTTATTTCATTAAATTATTAATTATGTGTGTCTGGTGGTTGTGGGTTTAATCAAAATAGCCTTTAGTGTAACAATAATTTAATTATTCAAAGTTAAGTTACACACAATAACAAACAGAAACACTAAATTAAAAGAATGGTAAAAACTCATCTTATTAGTTCGAATTCAAAAGCCTAACTAATTCTCTTTTCTTCTCCCCGCCAGGGGTGCTCTCGGAAAGTGAAGTGCCACATATGATATTTATTAATGTATTTTAGGAGAAATAATTGCTCTTTTTTTAAATGTAAATAATTGTTTTAGTATTCCTAAAATTTTCCTATATTTTTTTTTAATTTCGAAATTTCCTTCCTAAAATTTCATTTTTGAGTAAGGCACATACTGTTAATTTTAAATTAAAGTTGTTTTATTTTTTCATACATTTTCATATTCATAATTTAAAAATTATTTGGTTTGAAAACTTAAGTGAAATCAATTTATTATGTAGATTTTATAAACACTTTTATTTCGAATAATTAATAAAAGAATTTTCATTTTATATTTGTCCAGACATTTTAAAGGCAATTTCAATTGTGACAAAAGTATTTTTCCTTTTTTTTTTTTTTTTTTTTTTTTTTTAGAGAAGTGAGATTATCTGTGAGCAAGCAACTGTTAATAGCATTATTGGAAGTCTACAAGCATAAAGTTTGTACAGATAAAACAGACTTTAGTTCTAGGTTACTTCAAATTCAATCACTGCAATTGTTATTTGATGTTCATTTTCTTGTGGGACTAATGGTGGACAAAGATAACACTTGTGAATTTATTAGTGATACTTCACAAAAAATTATCGATGTTGCTGTTTCACGTATTGATCCTTTTGACATGGATGTCTTTTCTGTACCCTTGCAACAAAATGTGAAGAAAGCACTCCAAAAATCTCTGGTAACTATTTAAATTAAATTTTAGATAGCTTAGTAGTATCTTAATACAAAATTACATATTGTTTACATAGCTTAATTAGTTTATTTCTTTATTTTTAGGATCAAAATATTTTATTTTTTAAAAATTACTTAATAAAATTAAAAAAGAAATTATAGAAATATGTTAGTGATATATTGTTAATATTTAATAAAAAAATTCATTTGATGATTTGAAAAAATTTTGTTGTTTATTCAACTGTAAGTAAATTTATATTCATATATGGTTTTAATTTTTTAATAAGTATTTTAATTTTATTCTAGATATACAAAATAATATTTATTTCCAGAAATTTAAAAGGGTAAATATGTTGCCTATCATAATTAAATGATCTTGAAATAGTTAAATGTCTTTCTTTCACATGCATCTTATATTACTGGCAAATAACTTTTTATGGTGATAATTTTGCAAAATCCATTTCCATTTGCCATCAGTTATTCTATAAATATTTTATATTATTAATTTTATATTAATTTTGCTAAATAAAAATTTCTGCTGTTAAACATAATAGATAATAAATAATAAGAAAAAAAATATCAAATATCTTTATTAGAGATGATATTTCATAAAATATCAGAAGACATGATATAATTTTCCATGTATAAAATCAAAGGACTTTACTGTAAAATGAAATTCTTTTGACTTAATTATTTTAAGTAATACAAATTTTTAAATAATAAAATAACTATTTTAAGTTTTTTCAATTTCTCAGTTTTTTAATTTCACTTTATTTAAGTAAAAATGATCAGAGAAAAGTGAATTTTTAGTTACTTAAAATTACTTGTGTTATTTTTAAATATTAAGTAAATATTTTTTAGATTCATAAATTACTTATGAATCCATTCTGCTGCAATCTGTTTTCAATTAATGTGATATAATATCATCATAGTTATTTAATTGAAATTAATTAATTTAATCATTAAGTAAACCATAGAAAATAATGTTTCTATTAAATTGCACCATATCTTTAACTATCTTTTGTTGTTGTTGTCATGTCCATAAAGGTGCAAAGTGCAAATGAATTTTATATTTCTCCAAAAGTCCTAGTGAAGAGGTCAACCAATTCTGGGGACTGGAGGCCATGGAGAATCTCAATTGGTTGTGCTCTGAGAAGGAAGAGGGAGCGGGTTATGGTTTGACAGTTAAAAACATGTTCATGCATCAGTTGGGATTGAGGACAATGCTTGCAGTGGGGATAGGATTTGATATTTATAATCTTTTTAGTTACTTAAAATTACTTGTGTGATTTTTAAATATTAAGTAAATAATTTTTTAGATTCATAAATTACTTATTAATCCATTCTGCTGCAATCTATTCTCATTTAATGCAATGTAATATCTTTATAGTCCAGTATGTAGCCAAGTCTATTGTATAGGAGAGGTTTCTTGGGCAGTCTAGGTCAGGGATTGTTGTCTTGCCAAAATGTTGATTGTAGATCTTACGTCTGGCAGCAGTCTTTGCATCTGTACATGTGACCATTCGGGGATGCTCTTCATCGCATGCTTCTTGCAAGGGAATCAGCACATTTGTTCCCCTCCATACCTATATGTGCAGGAATCCACTGGAGAATGCATGGTATATTTAATGAGTGAAGAAGGGTGTTAATTTCTAATGTCAATGCTGACTCACCATTTTGTATAGCTTCCAGAGCTGACTTAGAGTCGGAGGAAAATATAGACAATCAGCTAGAGCCTCTTTAATAAGCATTTAGTTCATTAGTAAAATTCGATGAGATTTGGCCAGCTGGTATTTTAAGCTTGACATTTTCTGAGGTATAGACGATGTAGATGCCTGCACCCTCCTCTATTAAAGTCAATTTCAGAAGAACTATCAGTATAAACAATTGCACTGTTACATTTTGTAAGTGAGCAAATTGTATTTTTCACTTTTCTGTAATAAACTTGAGCTTGTTCTTTTTTAGAACATGGTTCCAATAGGTTTGTATTAATTACTGTATTCATAGTAGACTTGAAAGGTAGAAGTGGTTCTTGAGAAATATCCAGAGAGGTATGGTCAAGGTGAGCAGCCTCTCTGATTTCTCTGTCAAAATGACACGTTGAGGATCTTCGAAGCCTTGAAGTACTTGTCCAAGCATTAAAAGCTCTGGGATCGATGTGGTTCTTGTTGTGGCTTCTGATTTTGTTGGTGAATTTCAGATTTGCAAGTTTCCTTCTGTTCTCAAGGGAGACAAGCCCACTTTCAAATTTGGCCTTTATGTTATTAGTAGAAGACACTGCAGCTATGATAATCTTTGATGCACGATATTGTACTCAATCTAATGTGTGTTTAAAAGACTCAGATGCATGCACACAGATGGGTAAGCAATATTTGAATACTGGCCTGATGACTGCGCAGTAGGTATTTAATGTCGATGATCTTGAGCCCCAGTTTGTGCCACAGAGTTTGCGGAGGATGCTTAATTTCTTAATGCCCTTATGTGCTGTACTTTTCATGTGCTTTGTAAATCGCAATTCTGGATCTAAGATTACTCCCAGATACTTAGGGTTTTCAATGCATTCAATAATGGTTTTTTGAATCTTCAAAACCAAATGGAAGACTCTTCTATTCTTCCTGTCAGTTGAAAAGACTCAGTAATTTTGACTTATTTGGATTTAAAGAGAGTTTGAGGTCAGCCCATGCTGCTATACCCTTCAATCTAATTATCTTTTAAATATTAATTAAGTAAGCTTAATTAATGTGATCAAATTACTAAACATTATTTGATTACATTAATTAAGTTTGTGAATACAAAAAAAAAAATTATTAATTTAATGTGATTCTTGTGATAAAATTAGTTTTAACACTTTATTGGTAAATAATGATACAAGCTGTCTATACAATGTAATTTTTTTATATTATGAAATGGAGTTTAGACATAAGCATATACTACACTATGTAAGTAGATATAATTAAATATGTTTCATATTTCAGTCTTTGTTTGGTCTCATAACATCTCCTGGTCAAGTGAGTTACCTAAATAGTTTTAAATCATACTCTGTGAGCAGTCAAATGGAGCACAATATCATGTTATTAGCTACTGTAGGAAGCAGGTTTCCTCTTCTGCCCCTGCCATCAAGAACAAACGTCTCTTCCTTGCAGGAACCCTTCCAAGCCCAACCAAAGGTAGGAGGATGGCTTTTTTTAAAATTTTCTTTTTTAAAATCACTCTTATAAAAAGTATTTATACTAATTTTAAATAGAATTTTATTTTGACATACTAATGTGCAATGCATGCAACCAGAAACTTGTTTTGATTGAAATAAATTGTTTACTTCTTGATTGATATATTACTAATAAAAACTGTGCATTTATCATTAAGGTTTAGCTTTTAATATATATTTATCAGAAATTTTTCATTTTATTTATAATAGTTTTAGTCTAAAAAGGCTCAATTTATTTTTCAAAACTACTGGAAATATTTTATTAATAAATATATAAACACAATGGTATAAAAAATATGCTAAATAGAGCAAGGAAATGTTTTGTAATTCCTGTTGTTGCTCACCTTCTGGATTCAGCAGAGCTAAACCAGGCCTATGAATTTGTTCACTCTCAAAACCATGATTGAGTTTCTATAGAAATCTTGTAATTCCTATATTATTATAGATATTTTGGCAGTCAAAAGCCTTCTGGAAATGATTTGACTTTTTTTAGATATTTAGAAGATAAGCAACAACAGGAAATGTTTTACATTAAACCTTTTGAGTACTAGTGACTAAGGTTAAATAGTAAACTTTTAAAATGTTATTGTTCAAATTTTTAAAGTTCTAAGTTTATTTATCAGCACACTTCAATATTTTTTCTGTATTAATAACACACTTTTAAAAAAATAAATGAAAACTATGCATTTTTATTACTTGTCTAACTGTAACTAATAATACTTGTACATTTGTTACACCTCAAATTAGCTTGTTGTATAATCCACTTCTAACTAACTATAAGTTATAATAACCGATACATGTTCATATAATTTCTTCAATGCCAATTTTCCCCTGTTTGTTTTGGCGACATGTTTTCACATCATGAAAGGCTACATATACTTTCTTTCAACTAATACTACACATTTTTATTTGAATTCTTATAATTTTCATTTTTGTAAATGAACATTTTCCTTTTAACTTGTAATGTTCTTTAACATTAATTTCAATTTTTATATATTTCTTAGATATTTTTTGAATATGCATTCCATTTTTGTAGTTATAGA
This sequence comes from Latrodectus elegans, assembly GCA_030067965.1. NCBI lineage: Eukaryota > Metazoa > Arthropoda > Arachnida > Araneae > Theridiidae > Latrodectus > Latrodectus elegans. The sequence continues at coordinate 98,863,591 of CM057811.1, read as the reverse complement.
TATACATTTAACTTATGCTTAGATAATATAATAAAAATAATTGTTTTTAAATTATTTATTTTGGAATTATGTGTTTTAATGTGGTTTTGTTCATTTTTACATGGTATTTTTAATCTACTTTTCAAATTTTTTCTATTTATAAGTCTTAATGTTTCATAAATTATTATTTATTTACTTAAATATAAACAATATTGATTTTTAAAGAAACTTTATGTATGATTGCATGAGCTTAACTTAGTGTTTGTTGCCAATGAAATCATACCAAAGAGAGTATATTCGTTCCTTACAACAATGCATTATACCTTATCTATTACTAATGTGTTGTGGAAATGATTGTCATGTGAATTTTTTCCTAACCTGCATATTCAAATGCCTCATAGGAAGCAGAAGTAAAGAATATTCAATCTCATAGTTCTAGTCCTAACCTAAGTGCTTGTGATGCTCCAACTAACCCATTGAAATCAACAGCCTCTTTTTATGAAAAAATGACTGCTATGAGTAGTAGTTGGTTTGGAAATTAGAAATGTATTTTGTCTGGTACGTACAATTCAGTTTTACACTTTGAACTATTTAGTTGTTAAAAATTGAGATGTATATTTATTGAATATGATTGCATTTTTTTTAAGTATAATAAAAAAAATAGCTTTTAAAAGTAGAATTTCTAAGATCAGCATCATTTTATAGAAAATGTTTTAAATTAATTTTAATTATTAAATAAATGTTGTTAATATTATATAGTTAACAACTAAAAAAGGAGAAATGCATTGAAATTTCATTTGGTTTACTTTAATGAAAATATCCATTAGTTTGTTTGTTCAAATACTTTGCAATGATTGGCATTTGTAAACGTTTCAAGATGAATGAAATAAACAATAAGGTTTAATTATTGTTTTTTTTTAACATGCAATTTCTTTACATAATAGATTAAAGTAAATATATCTTTCAAGAAATATTTAATTATCTAATATGTTTCTTACTTGGCCTATATAATATTTTAACATCTGTTGGTTATAATTAATATACATTCAGTCACAAAATTGAGATATGTTGTAGCATTTTAAATATAAAAAAAATCAATGAAAATAAATAGTCTTTATAGTTATAGTTATTAAAATGATATACTTATTTTTACAAATACAACTCAAAAAGTTTATCTATTTGATAACAATAATTAATCAAAAATATTAACATTTTTGTAACTAGTTTTGCAAAAAATAAAACATTTATACAAACTGTATATATTTGTGGTGGTAAAAATAAGAAATCTCTGTTAATCGAATCAGTAATAGATTATTATAAAATAGACTTATTTTCATGATAATCTTTATGTAATAAAAAATGTGAATTTTAACCAACAAATAGTTCTTTCATACCTATAGGATAACTTATTAAACAATCTTATTATATGATATTTGTTAAATTAAACTCAAAGTTTTATCTAAGTTAAACATTAAAAAAATGCAGAATTGTATAAAAATTGAGATTTTGTTATGCTAATAAAATTACACGTTTAAACATAAAATTATCAAAATTTTGTTTCATATAAATGATTTTTGAACTGAGACCAGTGGTTATAAAAAGTATAAAAAATATGAGTGAAAGCTGAGTAAGAAGTTTGCTTTACACTATACATTATTTTTATATTTTTAATAAAAAATAGAACTATTTGTCATTATTATTGTTAGTAGTTCCATTGAATGTGCTATTCTTGTACCTGTAAAAATTCGAAATTATCATGCGTTTATGAAAAAAAATATTTAAAATGTGAGCCTTAAAACATAACTTGCGTAAAAATCAAATTTTTAGAATTCTGAGATTGTAAACAAATTGTAAAAAAAAAAAAAAAAAAACTGAATTGTGCTTTGCTTTTCTGCAAATCTATATTTTTATTCCCAAAAATTCTCTCAAAATTAATCAAAGCAGCATATTTAATAAAAAATTATAATGTCTTGTCTTGCAATTCATTACATCAATTTGATGGATGAGACCATAAATTTTATCCATCTTCTCAATAGCCGGGCTGCCTTTCTGTCCAGTGCCCCCTTAATTATTTCTTTTGCTTATGACTATCTGCCTATAAGTCACTTTCGTTCAGCCTTTTCTTGCATCCATCAAGAGCAAACATAAGCGATGTTTCTTTGGGATCAGTTGGTTTGATTCTCAGGATGTGTCCAATCCATCCCCAATGTTTCTGTTTAACTCATTTGTAATAGGACAGCATTTTTGTGTTTCGTATAAACTGTTGTTGATAGTTTTTGTGGCGAACAAATTTTTCCAAAACACTTTGTTTTCCTGTAATTATTAATGTTAAATAATATTTTCATGGACATGTCAATATTAAATGTAAACATTATGCCATCTTCCCCCCAAAAAAATTCTTTTATTTTTTAGAAATTTAAAATTTTTTGGATAAGTTTTCAAGTTTCAAGAAAATATTTTAAATTATTTTACCCTTATTTTTCTGACTTGAAACTTCTCCAATTTATCTCCCAAGCATGTTTGGCATTTAATTTTTATTATTTTTAAAGGCATGATATGTTAGTTAGCATCTGAAGAAGCAAGTAAGGAACTTAATTGAATTGTCCTGTTGAAGAACTAACACAAGACTGCATGTTTACATTTACACCATCAAAATTGGCAATTTCAATATTAAATGTATTATTTTATACTTTCAGGTATATTTGGAGAATGACTGAAGGAAACACTGATTTTCAAATGTGCACCGTTTGGGAAGATTAAAATTATAAGCATAAATTATTTTTGGTTATTTGTTGTAAAATGTTTAATAAATGATTTTTTGAAATTTTTGACTTTTATATTTCTATAGTTTTAACACAATAACAGCCAATCGTCAAAATTTGGAAAAGAATGAAATCTAATTTAGCAAATTAAAAGGAATTTATATTATTAATTATAAACGAAAATAATAAAGGAAGTAAAAACGTTTCATTGCCCTTGTAGAATAATAATATTTCAATGCAATCTCCTAACTTAATTAATATACCAAATTGTAATATTATTTTACATTTAGAAAAATACATCAATGATGATAACTAGAAATATTTCCAAGCAGAAACAACAAAAAAATTATTATTAAAAATCTGAAGTATATGAGTATTTTTAGAACTTTTTGCCTCTTAAACTTTAGAATATTCACTTTAGATTTGAGGAAATTTCCTCAATTAATCAAGGAATGATTATTAAGTGTTAAATTCTCACAATTACTGATTTTTGGAATTTGATCTCAAGTGAGAAGCAGCCAATATTGCTACTATTAAATTACGTTTAAATTTTTTTGAGTTGATAAAAATTTTCTATTGCATTAGTAATGAAATATCAGAACTGCCTGCTTTTTTTAACTGAATTAAACAGTTTATATTCATTAAAAATATTAAACCAGGACAAATATATAGTTAAATGCAAATGTATTCATAATCTGTGATTTTATTAAAGTGTTTTTTATATGAAAAATCAATGTAATTTTTTTTAAGAATTAAGAATCAACACCTATATACATGCAAAATTTTATTTTACATTATGCATAGATATTGATTCTTTCAATGTCTCAAATTATATAGCATTCATAGAAAATTTCATTACTTGAAATATTCATTGCTTTAGATTCACTTTTTAATTAGATATGTATGAATTATAGAAACCTGCAGTTAAAATAGATTCCAAACCGCATCAAACATTCAAGATGTGATTTGAAGCCACAAACTGTTGATTGAAGAAAAGAGCACTTACTAATTAACATTCTAATTGCAAAAATAAAACTAATTATTGCATATTATTGTGCCATACAAAAAATTTTAATATTTAAGTTACTTTTGTTTTATATTAATATAAATATTGCATATTATATTTTATTTTGCTTATTTTTAATTCACTAAAACTATTGTTATGTTCCATATTTTGAAAAGTTTAATATTTTATAGTCTATTTCATTTGAACTGATATGCCAATAATGTTTTAATTATGTTAAGTTTTTAGATAGTCCTGAGCTGATGCAACTGCCTCAAGCCGTTTTTACTGTGAACATAAAAGAGCACAATAATCTCTCACTAACTATACTCTTACCTGAAACATATTGGTTTAGTCGATTCACCAGATTAATACCTTATTCATGTGGGGAAACAATAGATCACCTTTTAACATACACCTGTTTGGCAAGCTATCATTTTAAATCTGAAAACTAGATTGGCAGAGAGAGATGTGGTCCCTTAATTGTCTCTAAGTGTAGGAAAAAAAAACATTTAACATAATTCACAGTGATTGTCATTTCTGTTACAGGAACCAGTCAAATGATTAGGATTAAGTTTCATGTTGAAGGTAATTACTGTGATACTTCAAAGTTAATATGATTGTAAGTTAATTTTAAAAATTCCTGCAATAGTCTGAAATTTTATAAATGGATTGTGAAAAATGAAATCTTTCTGAAAGTGATAATGTTTTTCTCTAGTGATAAAATTTTTCACTTTGTATAGAACATCAAAACTTAATATGATAGATTAAATTATTTATAAATTAAGAGCAATAATAATTGTGTGAATTAACATTATAATATTTCTTGGGTAATCAAAATATTCAATCCATTTTTCATATAACTATTTTAATTTTATTTTAATTACTGCAATTTAATGACATGAAAGATAATTTTTGGCGTTTAATATGATGAAAACTGGTTAATTAGATAATTTGTTGCGTTACAATCACTTTTTGCACACAAGGATTAATTTGGGTACAATACGTAAAATAATTTTGGAATTTTTGCAAATATGCATAACAAAGCCACAAACTAACCATTCAGGAATTATCTCATCTATATTTTGCATTGAACTACTGGCTGCATGATTTAGAAAATTCAATTAAATATTACACAAATATATTTTTTAATAAACTTAATTGCATTAAATAAATAAAATTTAACAACTGTTCTTTATAATAAAAAAAGCCATCTAAAAAAGATTTTTAATACAAAATGTACATAAATGAGGGAATACAAATTTCACCCTTCAGGAAGGATCATAAAACAGCCATATTTATTGTTCCTATATCTCTCGGAAACTTAATTTCTTTGATGTTTTCATTGTTGTTGGTGCAAACCAAGATGGCCTCAATGACTCCTTCAGCTTCCATCATTTTCTTCAGATATTTCAGCTGATTCTCCATTGCATCATGCAGATACTGGAACATTAATTTTACTTCTGGGTCACCCATTTTAGAGCCATAGATTTCTGAAAAAAATGTTAAGTTAATATTTTTCAAAATATCACACTTTCAGTTTTGATTAAATATAATGAATCAGAATTAAACCGAAAAATACATGCACATTATAGAACTGTTAGAGATGCAATTGATAATTAATAAGCAAAAATCTGAATGAGCTTTTTATATTAAAAACATTTAAGTGGTATCATCAAAAAATTATTCAAGAAACTGTTGGTGAAAAAAAATTTTTAATTAATCATATTATACATATATGATTTAATAAATATATTTTAAGAAATACAAATACTTACCCATAAGCATCATGGCTACATCTGTCAAGAATGATTGAAATCTAACATCACAAATATACCTAATTAAGAAAAAAGAAATTTATTGAAACTTTCATTTTTAAAAAATATGATGGTTTAATTATTGGAAGTTTAACATTTAAGGGCTGTAACAGAAAATTTTGAAAAAATAAGTTGTTTCAAAATGTTATAATGTTATGCCCATAAGGCTATTTCTAAAAAGCCAATCAAAATTATGATAAATAGGACAAAGCAAACTCAAAAACATTTTAATGGCATACATCATTTCACTTTTCTTTATCTTAGTTTTTTTCCCCTAAAACAGATAAAGAATCTGGAAATTCAAAAGTAACTGCAATAGTACAATATTATTCGATTGTTAGAGGAGCATTTAATTTTTTATAAGTTGGCACAATTTTGGTTGTTTATACTTATAGGCGTGATGTGACAGACGATGCAATATCGATATCATTTGTCAACTGATTCATAGGGAGAAAAAGTGCAACTTCTGTAGTCCGAAGACTGGAGCACAGTGAGGAAGAAGACTGTCTTGGCTCCATACCTGTTTGTGTTAGCTGGGAATTATGAAGTGGCCTTCACGCCTTGGGTGACCCTACCAGGAGTAAAAACTCCCGATGTGCTTCTCCCACTCCTCCCAGGAACACCCCCTTGCCACGGTGAGGCCACTAACAGGACTAAGGGGGTAACTTATATGTATAAATATTAATTTATAAGTTTTAAAAACAAAGTTTGAATCATTAAAAGTAAAACTTATGCATAGTCTCTATTTATATTTTGTTTACATTTTATTCAGCGTTAAATTTAAAAAAGAGAAAAGAAATCATGACTTGTAATTAACACTCATAAAAGTACAGGTTTATTAAAATACTTAGGAAAAGATATGCATTTATGGATCAAAATCTAAAGCACAAGATTTAGTTCCTTAACTAAAGAGTCTATCTCGTGATAAATAAACATTATAAAAGGATAGTAGAAATTGGCTTAGTAATCTAAAACATATTCATTTTAGAAGATATTTACAGATGAAGGAATGTGTGATGAACAACTATCAATTTCACTCCATAAATAATTTTATTGGTGTCTATATGCAGCTGATTCATTGGCCTACTGTATCATATATGAAACTCATCTAATTAGTCTACTGTAACAAGTATTGCAACGTAAATATGATAGTTTGGTTTAGTTTGTCCTTCTATGAAGAATCTTTGTGCATGAGAAAGGTTCATTTGACCAATATTTACAATTTAATATTGATTATGAACTACTACAACCTTCCATACCCGAGGAGAAAATCAAACTCATGAATAACAATGCAAAAAATTTGGTGAAGAAAATGTGAATTATCCATTCAAGTGAGAATGTAAAAAGACAAGATGTATAGAGACAACTTTACTAACATCCAGATATAAATGTAGAATGGAAACTCCCAGGTTCGATTCTAATCACTGCTGGACAGTTAAAAATGAAATTGCACTCCTATTGTCTGCATGAACATCTATTAAGATGAGTGCTAAGGAATTTTTCAAATGCAAATTCAATAAACATATATATAGTTTTTAATTGATACTAAAGTTAAATGAATGTCAAAAAACTTTGTTATTCAATAGTACTTTTTTGTAATTGAGAACTAATTAGACCAGGACCTATAGAGAAAACTTTATGTTGTTAAATTATCCAATATGTTATTATTCAACATTTTGGATTATATATTCGAAAATGCATATAATCCAAATTGTTGAATATAAAACGTATAAAAACATGTTTCTGTAGTTATGAAGGGATATGGGAAGGAAAGGTATATGGGCCACACCAGATTGTTTTTGAGTATGACAGACTCAATATATAAAACCTTGTAATTTGGAACCATATTCAAGATGAATAAGACACTTCAACTTGCATCCTCAGACAACTATGCATAAAAGTTTTCAGCATAACTGGATAAAAAAGAGATAATTCTTAATTAGACATATGTAACTCCAAGATATAAAGAACACAGAGAAATATGGTCACCTAGTTAAGTATTGTATATAGGCAGTAATTTTAGAGATGGTAATAAGCATCAAACTATTTTTCAACCAAAATACATAAAAGGAATGTGGAGTAAATACTTGATTTTTTCTTTTCAATTGATATAATAAAACTTAACTTTAAATAATAAGAGAGTTTTCCTAAAATATAAATAGGAAATTTTTATTCTCACCTTGTTACAAACTTTAGCAACTGTAAAAGTGAATCTCCTTCTCTACCAGCCATTGCTGCTTTTAAAGAGCCTCTTGTTAATAATTCTTTAAAAACACTAATTGTTATTTCTGGATGTTTGTCATGTACTCGATCCTAAATTTATTCAAATCAATAAAAATTTATATTAAAACACATCATACTGTTTTATATAAACGCCATGACAAGATTTAATCTAAAGTGATTCTTAGTTAAAATATATTTCTCAAGAAACACAATATAATAAAATCTATTATAAATTAGTACAATGAATTGCAGAGATAAAGACAGTTGATCAGATTAAAAAACTATCAATATTTAAATTAAAATTTTCTACATTTATTATTTTTCATTACTTTAAAAATAAAATCATGTTAAGACTATATTTTCAGTATAATTATGCAACACAGTAAGAATTTTTGCTCTCTCTTCATGAATATGATAAGCACGTTAATTATAATTAGTTTTTAGATACCACCATACAATTAGGTATATCAAATTATTGAATGCACATTTGAATATTGAAATAATGTTTGCTAATGCATAATTTTTTTGAGAGAAAATCTTTGTTCAACACCCTATGAAGTTTTTCTTTAAACTTGGTTTCTGAAACTGAGCTAATCGAAATCAATGAAAATTTTCTCAATGTATAAATTACATCTCATTTGTTGGATTTATTTTAAGCTTCTTAAATAATAACCTTTCCTGAAAAGATTGATTGAATGTGTGTAAAAAATGTTTCAATAGAAGACAAATATGAAATTTTTTTGAAAAGGTATATTTTGAAGTTACTGCAAATAAAGCTGACAAGAAGGAATATTTAAAAACTTTAGTTCATCTAAAAACATCTGGCACTGATATTAATGATTAACCATTTTAAATTTTGCACTATTAACATAAATGATATCCTTAATATAAATAATATTCAATTTCTACTATTTATAAGAGCTTCTCTTAAAGACTTTCTACTATTGAGTAGAAGTTGACATCATATTGACAAGCCAGTAGTTATAAGAAATAATTAGATGTGTTGCTGTGTATGAATCTGTAAAAAGCCTTTTAATTATTAAAATATTCAATGAAACCTGCATATAATCTGCAGTGGCGTATTATACACGACATTTTTTGCAAATTAAAAGAAAACTCATAATCTGCAGGAATTTTTCGGCGAATATTCAAAAATCTATACTGCTGGTAAAGTGGTGACAAATAAAATAAAAAGTACACAATATAATAAATAGTGCAGAAAAATATTTATTATGAAAAAGATTTATTTGGATCTAAACCTGAATGCAAAGTCTGATAAATTAATATGAAAGCACTGCATCCATCAATATCCAAAACGATTCTAGTAAAACTTATCGACTTTGTTTTCAATAACTTTTAAAACAATGTTGGACATATTTTAAATATATATATTTGCTTCATTAATAATTAAATGACAGAAATGAACTATTATCGAGCTATGTATTGGATATATTTTTTCTTTTGTACAACACATGCTTTGTTTTCCTCCTTACATTAACATGTCTGTCGCCATTTTTATTTGCCCTTCCTTTTATATTCCCTTCTTGAAGGAGATAGTTTGAAAAATTGATGAATACCTCTAGCAAATCCATCAATATTACAATCAATTTTATCAATACCCTTACGTAGTGATCCATGGATTATGTGTAAGCAACATGTACCCAAATCAAATAGTACTGGTAAACTTTACATGCCCTAAAAAATGTGATTCGAGGTAACAAATGACGTTTTTACCTTGTTTATTAGACCAGCATGAGATGTAAATATCCAACTGTTTCTTTATTTGTTTTGTAGTAGTTTAATCGAAAAGTAAAACAAAATATGAAGTGCTGATATCCCAAAACAAAAGAGTTTTGAAATAAGGACCTAATCCAAAATTAATCATATACCTGACTTTTTGTCAGATAATTTGAGATTTTTTGCTATGGAGGAATCATCAAAAATTTCTCTGTAAATGTTCGCTAAATCATTCAAAGATGAAAAAGAAGAATAATTATTTTTTATTGCCATCAAAACTAAAATGGTTTCAGCTTTAATGGTTTTCTCCGATGTCGTTTTGGGAATGAACATCGTCAACACTTCGGCACCAGGTCTTGATTAGGCATTTATTTCCATCTTGCAGTTCCAACCATTTTTCGGAAAATTTCGTTTTCCTTGGCATTTTTTAAAAAAAATTAATTGTTTTAAAAAAAAATAAAATTCTGAGCTTGCTAATAAACATTCTTCAAAACACCCATCAAAATCTTTCAAAATGGCGTGATAAGCATTTCCCACATGCGCATAAACGATTCTCACAATTTCGCCATCATAGTAAATAGTTGTGAACTACTAAAATCAAAATCCTTATCTGTAAGGGCAGAAAATAGAATTTAAAGGTAAACCCAAACCTACATTTTTTTGACTTCAGATATTCGTGAGCAATGGCTGAAAACGAGGCGGAGACGAATGTATGGCAACCCTATTTCCAATTTGAAAGAGAACAAAAAACGGGGGAAATTTTCTTTTTCTTCTTGCATAGAAAACATTTGAAAGAAAATATATATTCCACAGGAAGAAAAGTTTACTACTGAAAATATAAAATTATTAATTAAAATTAAACTTTCAAAAGAATGTAATAAAAAATAAGGAATTCCAGGATTTATTTTGAAAAATAAGGACATTTCAGGATGTTTTTTGAAAAATAAGGACATTTCAGGATGTTTTTTGAAAAATAAGAACATTTCAGGATGTTTTTTAAAAAATAAAGACATTTCAGGATGTTTTTTAAAAATTCAGCAATTTCAGGAATATCAGGACAATTCCGAGCCCTGAACTTAAGCGTTTTCGCTTCCACAAGATATACAAATCTAAATGTTTCCAGAGCGAAACATGTCAGGTCTAGATGGAAGGTGAAATGACATGAGCCAATTGCAAATGTAATATTGTTCTGAGGAACCAAATACATTCTTGAATGTAATTGGATAATGCTGATTATAGTTAAAAATAAGTCAGACGAGTAGAAACGCCACCTGTTATTTCTTTTATGAAACATAAAAGGCATTTTTTGAAAAACTTTATTGCAAACTTTTCTGATTGGAGAATGTTTTATTAGATTATTTGCGGCAGTCAATAATACGCACAACAAAATTTGAAACTTTTTTAACACATTATCCACGAATTACATACAGGAAAATAGGTAGTATTTAGCTATGTAAACCTTATAAAAGAGCATTTTATTTTTCATAATTCTTTATAAGATAATTGACACATTGAAGGAAATATCGATGAACCTAAATTCAATTCCAAAGTAATAAGCCAAGAAAACAGCACAAGCACTTTTTTATATTTAACTAAACATATTAAAAACCTAAAACCTAATTTAAACACCTAAAAAAATTATTAAATTTCCAGGAATGCCCAGTACATTTACAAATGCTATAAAATGGTTTTCTTGTAAATACAAAAAGCTAAAAATCACATAATTAACTTAATCATATAAATTTCCATAAAGTGAAGAATAAAATTTTCATTAAGTTAATATTATCACAAAAATATAAATAAACAAAAAGGAATGCACATTTGATGATTAATATTATAAAGACTAATTTCTTTTTAAAATATGACTTTTTTAAATAAAAGAGGAATTATCTTTAAAATAATAAAGAAGTGAACAATTCATAAATTTAGATTTATTCCTAATTTTGCAATTATTAATGTATTGCAGAAAATATTGTACTAACTATTGTAAAAAAATTCTAATAACTAAATTCTTATATATTTTATTACTCTTATACAATCAATATAGTTATAATTTAAAAGAATAAAGCTAGGCAAAAGATAACAATTTTAAAGAAAACTAAAACAGATTCACACTTTTCAAAAGCATCAATTCTAAATGTTTAATAATTAAAATAATATTTCACAAGTATAAATATTAGTGGAAAAATTTAAAAGCAGAAGCAAAAAAGAAGAAAAAAAACATTCATAGAAATTAAATTATAAGAGAATAATGTTTAACATACAAGTGATTAGAAATCATCAGAAATAAAATATTTTTTTATAAATAACCTGTATGAATTATATGAAATAAAACTACATAATATAGAAAAGCAAAAATTCAAATTTTTAAATTTTGTAATATTAAGTAGCAATTATTTATTTCTAAAATAAAACATTAAGTGTAGTTATAAAACTTTTAATAATCTATTAATTATTAAAATGAATGTTGCTTAATTTTAATCTAAAGAAATTATGTAATATTATTATGTAATTATCTGATTATATAATATAATGATTATAATATATATAATGATATTATATATAATGATTATATAAATTATGTAATTATATCTGATATTTTGCTAAAAGAATTTTAACTATGTTAAAATTTCTTTTGTAAAGCAAATTTAAGGAATAACTAAATTTTAACATATTTATATTTAATATACCTTAAGAACAACATCTAGAGCTTTAGATGATTCAAAGTTCCTCAAATGATATTCATATTTTTTAAATACTTCTTTTTGTTTAGTAGGAACTACTATATCTCCCTAAAAGAAAAATAGAAAATTAAGAAAAATAAATCTGGATTAAAAGGAATAAATATTGGGAAAAAATAAATAGTTCCTTTATCAAAATCAGATTGAATAATAAAAAATGCCTCATAAAATATGTAGTCAAACATGAAATAAGCAAAATGTTATATATGAAATATTATTGGCATATTTCCTAGAATATAATTTAGATTTAAGAGACAATATTTGTTATAAAAGCTCCAATGCCAAGTATTTTAAATTATTTGCAGCATAGTAAACATGATTAAATTAAAGAACACATTCAAATGCATTGTATTGTAAGGACAAAGCACAGTTTTAATTTTAAAAACTATTCAACTTTATTTAATTTTAATAGTCTGAGAAAAACGATTCAAAAGTAACTTAAATATACACAAGAAAGGAACAATTTCTTACTTTTAAAAAATTGGATTTAAAAATAAAATTAAATAACTGTAAGGATATAAAATACAGAATTTCATATTTTTATTGTTCATTATGTGCTCAGTCAGAAAAAATCTACATTAGATATGCATTAAAAATTTAACAAATTTAGATTACAGTATTAATTCTTAAAATTGTTAATTTGTTCATTTTTGTGAATGCATACTTAGCAATTAAATGTATTGATATTAAGAAATCAATGTGAATATCTATTGAATTCTATGTAGAAATACAAAATTTAAATACACAAGGTCATCATATCTGTTAGATGTAAAAGAGGAAAAGTATTATGAATAATTACTTTATACACACACAGAATTAAACTTCATATTTATTTAATTAATAAATTTGAATTTTATGTTTCAATTTTAAGGAAGTAATTTGTTTTATAATTAACATTTCAATGTAACTTTCATCTAGAGGTTGCATTTATAATTTATTTATTTTTTTAATTAAAAATATTTGGAAAAGAAATTTTTATAAACGAAAAACTTTAGAATTGACATTGAATAATTTTTATATTTATTAAAAACATACAATGGATATGTTTGCTTTTCCATTAAATAACTCTGTTGTAGCAATTATTTACAATTTTAATTATATTTTAAGATATTTAAATAAAGCTGTACATGTTTAAAATTGTGATAGCAAAGATAATTGCACATGTTTTATTCATAAAGCAGAAAAAATTTTGCATGCAATTTAAGCAATTAAAATATTTTTTGCAATCTAATAATTAACTTAATGCTGTCTTGATGATTTATTTTATAAAATATTTTTAAACTATCAAAATATATCTCATATAAAACAAAAAAATTGTATTCAAATTTAAAATTTTTAAAAATTTGTAAACACAAGTTTAAATTTTTTTTTGTTAGAAATTTATTAATAAATTATAAAATTTATCATTATTAGATAAACATTAATGTAATTATTTGAAAGCTTTTAGGTATACATATATAAATATGTATGTATGTATGTTTGAATAATTAGAAGTTACAAAAAATAAACATCTGATTTTTACATTTCTATAAGTAAGCAAATTATGAATGCCAACCTCTGATGATTTAAAATTTGTGCCGTGCACAATTTTATGAGACAAAGTACTCTTCTTTTTTGATGTTTCAGATTTTTCAGTTTCTCTATGTCTTAAAGAAAATAAACCATCAGCCATACCAACAGCAAAAGAATTATCTTCACAAGTCTAAAATAAAAGTTATTCAGTTATTATAAATTATTAATTTGAAATTTGTTTAACTTCAAAACTATTTTATGATTCTTGATGGTAAAACGAAAAGCATATATGAATGCAACATTAGTATCTTTAAAACAAGTAATAAATAATGTTTTAATATGCATAATTTAAAAAAAATAGAAATATAGCAAAAATATTTAATTAAAAAATTGAAAAATTTTAAATGATAATTTTAAACAAATGTAGCTTTATTTTTTTTGCAAAAACATGTTCATGCACAAGATCAAACAAAAGTATCAAAATATTAAGAATACTGAATTTTCACTGTACAAAACAAATGTAATAAATTATGATAGTAAGATATAAAATACTAAGAATTTGATTTAAATGTAAATAATGAAGCAAAGTATTATTATAATAAGCAGTTTTAAAAAACACATTTTTTTCAGTATTTTTACGATAAAGTAATGTTATATATACATAATAGTTTGTAATTCAAGCAATTTTTAAATATTTGATGAAATGAAAAAGATTGAAATGAAAATATATTTTGCTCTTTATTCTGTAAATTTAGCTTAAAAGTTGTAAACAAAAATCTGATAAATCTGCTTTTGTAATTTACAGTACATAATAAACTATGACTGATATAGTTTTTCTTTTCAAGCAAATCAAATCACTAAGATACTATAAAATTCTATGATAAAACTTGGCATGATTTATCACCATGTAACTTTTCGACAATACAAATCTCTCTCTCTCTCTCTCTGTGGTGATTTTTTTTAATATGTTAATTCCGTTATTTTCCTTTCTCTCACACTAAATGTTGAGATTTATATATAAGTAAGAATGCATATTTTTGGCTAACAATATTTCAACTTTAAAAAAGTTTGGCTGTTAATAAGAAAAATATAATTATTAATAAAAAGCCTTTCTGAATTGCTTATATTATTTTCTTTATATCATAAAAAAATTTATCTTAAAATAGTTAAAATGTATTTTCATGGTTATAAATTTTAATAATTCTTAATTATATATACTTAATACTTCTATCACACACACACAAACATTTTAAATTAATTACATTAACTTAATTTTACATTACCAAAACCACATTGTAAAATTTCTATTGTTTTGTGTTCATAAAAACTTTGTACTCATTTAAATATTAATGAACATTCATTTGTTGAAAAAATAGTAAAGAAGAAAAATTGACTGATAACATTCCTTAGTCATTAGATAAGCACACTGATAAATGATCATAATGCAACTTGCATTAAAACTATCAGAATGATTCTTTACTGAAGAATATTAATATATTTTTTGTTATGACCTAATTTATCTTGAAAATTAATGTGTATTGGATGATGCTGAACATGTCAATGTAATTATATAATTCTAATTTCACATCATTTCTAAATTAAATGTTTTGATTTCTTTTACACATTTAATCTTCTTTATTTTATGGTAATATTTCACATTGTATATTTGCATTTCAACAGTCATTTGGCGATTAGTCTGGTAAATAAACAATTTTAGCAAAAATTTATTATGAGAATAAAATATTTATACTGGAAGATAAATGAGATATTTGCTTAAATATTATTAAAATACTGCAACAAAACAAAAATTTATAAACTTATTTTATAAAGAAAAAAAACATTAATTTAGTTATTTTAAATATTAACACTTACTGATATGGCAATGCTTAGAATAGGTGATGGATAAGTGAGAGTATGAACAAGTTCATAAGAGGTGACATCATATATTTTTACATGTCTGCAAGATAAATATTCATTAAAAATGTAAATAATAAAAAATAATTTAAAAAACCTTCACATAAATATTATCTAACTTTTTTTTTTTTTTGAAATGTAATGAAAAGCATAAGGTTTTAGAGCAAATAATTATGTAAATATAAAATTTATCTTCCTCACTAAGAAATAATTCCAAAAGATTGCACAGAGTGCAAATTTATTAATCTATTATAACAAAAAAGACCAAAAAAAAAAAAAAAAAAAAAAAAAAAACTGCAGAGTATCTTTGTAAAATGCTACTTATTACTATTTTTTCTTTAAAATTTTTCTTTGCTTTAATAAATACAAAGTATTAAACAGAAAATCATTCAACAATTTTAATCATTTCACAAAAATGAAGAAGCTATGAATAAAGAAACTTTTAATTTAAAAAAGCTTTTGTAATATGAATTAAATTTAATGAAATCATTGTAAAGAAAACTCAAAACATCAGAAAACAAAAAAAAAAAAAAAAAAAGGAATGTTTAATCTTACACTGAAGAAAAATATAAGAGTACCGAACAAATTACAATATTTGTGAAATTTTAAAATAAATAATTCTAATAATAATTTTTAAAAATCTGGATAGTGAAAAACAAGTGAATTTAAAAACTATCCTAACATTTAGATACATTTTACACATTTTATTTTATTTTTACGATTTTTAATAAAATGGTAAAAACAAATATGAAAATAATTAAAAGAATTGTTTGGCATACATACAGCTAATTATTTATTCATATAAATAGGTTTAAATTCACATGCAACATTATTTTTTTTCATATTCAAAATTAAATATTTTGAATAATTTTATAATTTATATTTTTTGATTTTCCCCTCTTGTTGGAAAATGTTGTTAATAATACAATTTTTAGAAGCAATTTTTAACCTGTCTAATGAACCAGACATTAAGCGTCTTCCTTCACTAGCAAAACAAAGAGAAGTTATAGTTTTATGATGTGGCACTATTTCGGTAAGTTTCCTTCCAGCAACAGGGTCCCATACTTTGATACTTGTACCACCTGTTAAAAGAAAAGGCAATTTGTAATTAATAAAATTTCTTTCTTCCAAAATATTTGGAAATGGAAAACAGATCATTTTTTTTTCTTAATTAACTTCATAAAAATGAGATTGGAACAATTTCTATAACACTACTGACAAATTTAGAATACATAACACATTTAATATATTACTCTTACAAAATATTATTTACCTTAGAAAAGCAGTGAAAATCATTTTTCTTTTATTCATTATATTCCTGAAATAATTTTGTAGCTCAATTTGTACCTCGTGTTACTTTATTAATTACTAAACTTGTCACATGACAGGTGGGTCAAGGGTTACAGTTCCCATATCTGTTTAGCTGACTGAGGAACTTGAGGCGTGAAGCATAAGTCCAAGTTAAGTCGTCAGTCTAGCAAAAAAAAACCCAATGTTTAGATCTTGAGCATGCTTGGTACTCAGTCAATTGACTCACTGAATGGATGAAAAACTGAGTAGACATTTGCCCAGCCTGAACCAGGTACCTGTGCCTTGATAGTCTGAAGCCTTTAGCCATGTGCTTCTACTTTGTTAAAAATATAATTTTTATTTCATTAAAAATTTAAGAATTTTCATAATAGTATTTGATTGTATTAATATAATGTTGCAATGCCTTAAAAACTTGTGAAAAGTATGAGCATTTCAAATGTAAATTCTACTTTTCTTTTACTTGAAAAGCGTCTCTAATGACTAAAACATTTTGACAGAAATAAAAATTAATTTGGGCTTAAGAACTTATAAAATAAATCATTACTTTTCATTGGGCAATAATCTCTTTTATTCTTTGTTTTTTTATGAATAAAATTCTTATTTTATAATTTTGTTCAGAGTAAACAAATTTCTCCCATCTAAATCAAAATTGAGAGTATTTTACTTAAGTTAAAAAGTATGTTTCTTTATAATTTCATGGGAATCCTCTTCATATTTATTCATTACCTTAATTTTTTTGAAAGAATTCATGGGTTTTATTTAAAGGAAAATATTTTCAAAATGAACAAACAAGCAGGATTTAGTAACTGAATTTAACTTTTACAACAATCAATAAATGGCTCCTTTTATCTGTAACTGGTTTAAACATAAGCAAAAACAAATGTTTCACTTCAATTGTAAAACAAAAGTGCATTTAAATAAATAAGAAATCAAAGAAAGTTTAAGGGATTAATTTTGCCTCAATCATTTATAAGACAACAAAAATATAATGAAAAAAGAAAAGTTCTAAGAAAATAACCTGTCATCAAATAAATTTATAAATTTATAAGAAATAATTTTGAGCTAAGTTGAAAATTTCAGAATCAATAAAAACAGTACACTAAAAAAAAAAAAAAAAAAAAAATAATGTAAATGCAAATTTAAATAAAATAAAAAAATAATCATTTTAAAGAAGATTAATTTAGTTCAAAAATAGAAACTTATTTAGACATGTGCAGTACATGGATTTTTATTGGCAGAAGCTAAAGCTATTTAAAAAATTGCATTGAAAAATCATAAACTCAAAAATAAATGGGAATAATGAATTTATATAAAAATATTACATTATTTTCCAATTCAACAATACAATAATACATTATAAAATACAAGAAAGAAATGAGCAAGATAGAAGAAATATACTAATTTTTCATGGCCAATACATGAAAGTCAAATATAGTTTAGTACAAAACAGCTATAAATTTACAGAAACAATTTGTTATAGTTTTCTGATGGATTTTTCTGATAAGTTAACAATGTGAAAACATGTCTACATAAAAGAAAGAAATTTGTAAAAAAATAAAACTAAATTTTTTCCTTATAAAATAGCTTATGTTTTACTTTTTATTTAGACATTTTCATTTTCTATTATTTTTCACTTAATAATAAAAATTTATTAGTGATCAAAATTTAGTAAATTAAAAAATCGAAATTCAATAGCATATATTGAAATGTTCACCATTATACTATTTTTTCTATGTTGGTTAAGCAGAAATGCAACCTTATCTAGATAAATAAAACATGAATCTCTTAAATGACATTAAAATTAGATTATATGTATTTTTAATAATAAAAAATCTAAAACAATATGTTACATATAATTATACAAATTTTATTCAATGAATCAAATATTAAAATATAAGTTAAAAGTAATATTCCTCTTTAATATGAATTTGAAATTTACAATGTTCAATTTTTTTAAAAAATTGTAAAATGTTGCCAATAATGGTACAACAATGGTAATTATAACAAAAAAATTCTGAGGTTTCTAATAATAAAAATGTGGGAATCACTTTTGATAAATTTGCCCAAAAATATTTATTCCTGTTTGAAGTATCAAAAAAAAATTGCTTCTTCTCTAAAAATGTTTAAGCAAATATTAATTGAAAATCCCATGAACTGTGTTTAAAATATAATTTTTTTTATGATTTTTGTAATATGTTTTTAGCAACATTTTATAATTTATACTTTAGTTATATTTTACATAATAGCTTAAACATACCAAGTTTGATTATTAAACATACTCACCAGCAGAAATGAACAAGCCACCAGCTGGAAACATGAGAACAGATTCAACTGGAGCTTCATGATCCACCGAAAGCACACAATTGTCAGTTCGGACATCATAGAGTTTCACAGAATGATCATAAGAGCCTAAGAATTGTTCAAAAATTTAAAATCATATACAATTATATTTGGTAATCAGAACAGGATTATTTACAAATACTATTGCAACTATTTATGCAAAACAGAAAGTTACCACCATCGAGATTTTTAAGATACAGTAATTCAGAATTACTACCATTTTAAAATTAAAATAATAGAACATTTTAAAACAATAAAATTAAAATTTGCATTTTCTTCTTAGTAAATTTTAAAATTAATTAAATTTTTTATGGATTATGAAATTTTAATCACTCTTTAACACATTTTCATTAATAGAATTTGAAAATCAAAATGCCATTATAGTGTATTTTATCATACAGATAATCATGAATTATTTAAAACTGTGAAGTCTTAATTTTGCATATTTTACTAAAATAAAACTTTTATTAACTTTTTTAATTGAAAATCATTAGTACTTTCCTCTACTAATATCATTTAAAGGACATTTTGAAATCTAAATATAGATAATACACAATCAAGCTGTAGAAAAATGCTTAATTATCTGCCCACTGAAAAGAACATTATCAATATTCCATTTAATTTCTGAAATTGGAATTAAGTTTGATACACAATAATTTAATATTTAAACTATGTATTAATTTAAAATTCCTGTTATTTTTTTAAAAAAAACTTTTCTCAATTATTTTATTTTTATAGTAAAAGATTTATTAAATAGAAGCTGCTAAAGTGAATTACACTCATACAAATAAGATATTAAATGAAAATCATGAATCGAAATCAAAAAAGAAAATTTAAATAAAGTTTAATTTAGAAGTAAAAAGCACTTTTAATTAATTTTACTAAAATCTCTAAAAAACACTAAGGATTTTCCAGAAATTATGACATTTTACCAGAGGATATTAGCATTGTATGCATTGAAGAAATATTGTTATCTTTCGAAATAATTTTAACTACTTATGCAGAAAATTATTTAAGCATATTTTTTATTCTCTCAGTCATGTAACAAAAGAATAGAGACAAAAATGTACAAAATTTTATTTGTATTTATACATGAAAATAACCTTTTTTATAAATGCTTTAAGCGAATCTATCAAAACAATCAATACATATTTTTATATTTTCCATACACATGATATAAATTTTTTCACTAAGACAAAAAAATTCCAAAATCAATTATAAAAATATGTTGTCTGCATTAAAGAGTGCATGTAAATTATTTTATAATTGATAAAATTTCAAGCTAAAGTAAATAAAACATAGTTTAATTTAAAATTTGATTTTCTATTGGTAAGTAGAAAATTTATCTAAAAGATGTCTTTTGAAAATATCATGCAGCTGAAATATAATTAGTAATTTCAAAAATCAAAATTACTTTTCAAAAAAAAAAAAAAAAAAATCGAAATTAAAATTTTTTATAAATACTTTTTTATATCTATTTTTTAGTAAAAATTATAATTTAAGATTTTTCCAAGACTGCATTGAAAATACAAAAACTATTTAAAGAGGGAACCAGATAGTCTAAAAAATATTAATTTCAAATGCCATTATGAACTTCAGTAATTATTGTAGCAAGCATTTTATAAAAAAATCAAAATGTCTAAAATATTAATAAAACATTTTGATTTTGAGCAATAAAATATCCTAACTGTTTGCTAGTAATGAATGCATAGTAATAGAATTAGATTTGATGCATTCATTACTAACTGTTTGCTAGTAATGAATGCATCAAATAAATTCAAAAGCATTATTTAAAAAACTTTGAATTTATAATATTTAGCTTTTAAAGTAATAATTTTATTTACATAAACAAATATATTAAATATATGATTTATAAAAATTACATAGAATATTTATAATTACCTGAAATCAATAAATCATGCGAGATACTACTTACAGTTCCTGCTCTAACATAATCCTATAAATAGGAGGCAAAAATTGAATTACAATGTAAAAATCAGAATTTACATGGTAAATTAAAACAACATATGAGAAAATAAAACTAATTTGACTAACACATAGATAAATAATTAAAAAAAAATTTTTTAGTTAATTTTAAACTTACAATCTCTTTTCCATGGTATTTATATGTGTATGTAATTGAGATAAGTTATCCCCGTTAGCAAAGATGTAATGCTCATATTATATTTAAGAGTATCTGTTTCAATTTTTACATGTGTAGTGTTTATTTCTTTTGAGTACTATGCATTGAATAAAATTTTAATTATATTCAAATAAAAAATTAATTTCATTTTTCTTAAAGTAAAAGAAATAATTGTAAGTAGAGTCACGAGTATACATAAAATTCTTTAGTTATATTTAAAGTATATTTTGTTACAAGAAATTTACAAAGCATGAAGTATCTAATGGAAATACATATGCAATTCTTTCATTCATAAAACATGGTATCATGATTTACTAACCATACAGTAAAGGCACTAACTGTATTTTTATTTTATCACAAAAAATCTTGATTTCGAATGCTAACATTTTTAATAAAGCGGTCTATAAATAACACAGATTTGTCATGAGTAAATAACTTTACTAATGTGCAGTAACATATAAAATATAGTTTACAAGAAAACTCTAAAAAACATGAAAATATATTCTCTATGATGTAAGTTGATGAAGCAGCTATAGCATAAATAGTTGAAAAAGCAAAAACCTAGTATCACTGATATAAATTGCTATTGCTTACTTTCATTTTGATAATAAGCACCAGATTTTTTCATGTTAACTGCATTAATTAGTACAAAACCCTTCTAATCCAAATTCTATTGGTTTATTGCTTTCAACTACTGGTTGACACATTTGGATTACTGTTATCTTAATATACTTACTCATGCAAGTGGATATTGCCATTACAGCCTTCAAGTAAAGATTAGTCTTAAGCTTTGGTTAAAGGATTATAAGTTTAACTCTAAGTACAAAACTTGGAGTTTTAATATTCTATTTGTGCTTGCCTATCAAGACTTGTTTATTTTATC
Organism: Latrodectus elegans; assembly: GCA_030067965.1. Classification (NCBI taxonomy): domain Eukaryota; kingdom Metazoa; phylum Arthropoda; class Arachnida; order Araneae; family Theridiidae; genus Latrodectus; species Latrodectus elegans. The sequence continues at coordinate 98,841,226 of CM057811.1, read as the reverse complement.
AGCAAAATATTTTATTTCTACAATTACTGTAATATTAATTAGAGAAATGAAATTGATGTCAAATGATAACCAACAATACAATGCTTCAAAATTGTAAAACAGTTTCAAAAAATAAAATGAAGAATCCTATACTTCAAATTTTCAATTGAAAGTAACAATTAAATTAAGAGTGCAATACATAACTAATTACACACAAGTTAATTAATTAAGAATTTAAATTAAGTAAAATTGAATTGCTAAAATTACAAAGTTAGTGATTAACAAAGGTGAAAAATATTAAGATGAATCTTTTAATTCTAAAAGTTTATGACAGAATTATTTTTTAGAAATAAAAAAAAATCAAACAAACAAAATTAATGGTTTAACAGTATTTGTTATAAAGAAATTTTCAGAATGCTTTAAAAAATCTAATTAATTTAAGAAAATTGCATAAGGTGACAGCTTTGGAAAATCATGATAAATATTAGTCTTATAGACAAAATAGTCTGAAGTCATAGACACTACCTTAAGCTAAGTTTTATGGTATCTAAGTCATTCAAGATTACAATGTTGTTGAACCAGCATATTTCCCTGAGTTGAACTCTAACAGTTATAGTGAAAGAAAGCAGATGGGAGTCTTTATAATTTAGAAGCAGAGACTGGGCAGAAGACCCTCAATATTTAATCTGACATCACCAGAGTTATTATTTCACCTAGAGGACATTGCAACCACAACATATTTAACATACTCCAATTTCTTTAGTATACATTACAAATCTTCATTTGGATCAGAATACAACATCACTACCTTCCAATAATAAGAACGATGACCTAATCCACCAGGACATATTGAAGATTAAGTATCAATCACTAATTTATTCCATAAGTACCACTACATATTTAATGTCATGTATATTTACATTTCAAAAGGACTTTTCTCTGAAAATGTATAATATCTTTTAATTTAAGAGATTCTGACATAGCTTTCTTTAATTCAAAGAAAAAATTTAAATTGGGATTATAAAAATATAATGATATATTTGTACAAAATATATTATTTAATTATCTTTACTGCCATGTATGAATTTTATGATAAATTGAAAAATATTTTTAAAAACACAAATCTAATTTCTGGTCAAATTTTTTCCTAGTACAAAAGACAGAAACTGTACCAATGAAAAATCTCTTAGCTTTGGAAAATACTATCTGTGTAAAACATAATTATTTTCTTCTGATTATTGCATCAAGTTTGAAGAATTTATGATTAAAAATTACAAAACAAGTTGAATAGCTTAGTTTGCATTATAAATAACTAATGCTTTTTAACTTTTATATATTTTCAAGAAAGAATATTTCGATCAATTATATGAATCAAAAAAAAAAAAAAAAAAAAAAACTCAGATATGATAGTTTAAATATAATCAGTATAATATTAATAACACTGGTTCACTAACTTTATGTTCATCAAAAGTTTTTATCTTTGTTTCAGTTGCAATATCCCATAATGCAACAGTTTTGTCATCAGAAAAGCTCACTAAATGCACACCATCAGTAGTGAAACTGCAGCGATGAGTTGGTCTGTAAAAGTAATCATGAAAAACACACATCATTTATTTTTGCAGGAAAATAAAAGCTTATAAACTAATCCATAACACAAGAAGTTTCCAACAGTGCATGGAATTAATTAGTATTTTGCAATGCTACTAAATATTTATAGATTGGAAATATTGAGAGAGACATTCTGAGTATCTTCTTTAATCTAAATAATGAACAGATATTTCATAACAGGAAAAGGAAATAAAACTAGATAGTCTGATTTCTAGACACAAATAAGGATATCACTAGCAGAAACTATAATATAGATCCTACAACATGTAACATGAAAAGTGCAATTATTAATAATAAAATTTGCATGTTAACATGAACCACTGAAATTAACATTGAAATCGCACATATTGCATTTATCGGAATTTAATATAATTGTCATATATAAATGTTAACATACTTATTATATCACTATCTTTAATCTGTAAGCAAAAATATGGATTTATAAATGGAAAAAAGATTTTTTTAGATATGCATTAATACACAAATTATAGATCTTTAATAACATTTTATACTTTAATTTCTTGGTATAATTTAAAAAAATCAGTTTTTTTTTTTTTTTTTTTCTCAAAAAAATTTTTTTTTTTATTTTGTAAAATTTAAATTTAAAGAATATGAAAATGGAATTATTGCATTGTTCCAAATATGTAAGGTTTCAGATTTGAGTATATCAATATTAATTATAACTAATCTATTTCTGAAATATACATCAACATTTTTTACAATTTTTAAAACAATTCCAATTCAAATAATAAATATATTATACTAAAAAGCAATTCTATAATAGATAAAAGAATATTTCAAAGAAATGGAAAAATAATTCAAAATAGAAAATTACGTGTTCATACATTAATCCAATAATTCTTATTTTTAACTTTTATAAAAATCAGCACAATTTTTTTCACGCAAATTATGATAACTTGTATGAAAAAAAACTAATTGTCTAAATTAAACATGGTCAAAAATATGCCTCTCATCTACTGGATTATTAAGTGATGGTAAAATTTAGTCTCAGCATAGTAAAACTTTTATTGTCATAACTAAACATGGAAATCTTTTATGTTATTTGATTAGTAATGATAAAATAACTTGAGATATTCTTTATTTATTTCACTACACTAAAACTTTAATATGTTAATTTTAATACTCTATACTCAAAAATAATTATTTATTGAATAATAGATCTATTATTTAATAAATGATTAGTTTCACATATTGATGAAATATAAGAAAACTCCTATAACTAAATTTGAATTTATAAAATTAAGGAATTTTCTCTGCAAATCAATTTTAAAAATTTAAGTATTTTTTATTTATAAGTCTGCATTATTTTCTTTTCATCCATATAACATAAAAAATTTTGAAATAAAATTTACATGGAATTATTATAATTAAATAAAAAAATAACTGTAAATGTTAAAACATTTCAAAATAATTAACAGCATACGCTTTATGGCCTTTGAATATTCGAAGAAGTCGATTTGCTTGCACTTGAAAAAGACGTAAATATCCATCTTCACTTCCTGCTATCAGAAGTTTCCCATCTTTACGAAAATTTCCTCCATAAGCTGTTTTTTTAAATCTTGAAAAAGATGATAGTGGTGAATTGCTTGTTGTGCTGTATAGTTGAACCTTAAGTGTATAAAATAACATTAAATAATTCAACTAATTAATAAAGATACAAAATTGCCAGATAAACTATCTGATTAAATTATGCAAGTTGATGCATTTATATTTAATGACATTATTTGAGCAACTTTGATTTTTTGTTAACAAAGCTAAAGTGAGCTGCAGGACAATTCCTGAACAGTCCATGTTTCCTTTTTTATTTTCTTATTTGCAGTTTTGAAAATCTGAATTTTTAGTGAAGAAAATGAAATTTTAATACAGTGAAGTGATTTGCATTGCATTAATGTGCAATGATTTGAATTGCAAATTTAAAATTTTACATTTTTAACAATGTTTAAACATAATTGAAACTTATCTATATTGCATCAATTCTAATGATAAATAATTTTATAGCAGAAAAATATTTAAGATTCTCTTAGGATTGAAAACAAAAAGGGCTTAAAAGTTTAAATTTTTAAAAAAACATTTTATACAGGAAGAAATTTATGGTTAAAATTGACATTTAAAAAAAATCTAGGTAAACAATAGAAAATATTTACATTTGAGTTTATCATTAAAATTATTTCTAGGCTATAATTAAAAGAAATTTCACTACTATAGAATCACAGAAGTTCCCAGTAAGTTTGTTCTTTGAGCAGTATTTATTTTATTTTTTTTTAAAAAAACAAAACTTCTATGCATTTATGCCTAAATTTCCAAACAATGCATCAGAGAACAAGGAATTATGTTTCTAAACAGATAAGAATTCTTTCTCCAGTTAATATATAAATATAAAGAATTTTCTTAATCAATACCAGTAATTTAACCTGTTTTAAAAAATACTGATAAATCACTTCTACTCTGTCTTTTAGCAAATGTACAAGACATGAAAGATTATACATTATCACCATTTTAACATACAAGAATTTTTTTCCCCTTAAATTCATAAAAATAAGTAAACCACTGGACACGACTTTCTGACACCGGCTTAGCCTGCCTGCTTTGTGGCAATGCCAAGATGGATGCCGACCATCTAAAGCAGTGCTCTGCACTTGCCCTGCATCCAACTGACGATGTCATCAGCGGTTATTGGGAGGCTTGGCGTCAAATGGCCGAAAGACCCAGAATGGGCATTGGCTAAAGTAAAGTAAGTTATTTTGTAAATCTTAAAGATGAATCAGAAATTGATTTAAGTCACATTCAGGATAAATCATAGTGTTCTGAAATACATTCAACAATAAAAAATTATATTCCTAATAAAATTAAAACTGGTGATGTTAAGATAAAAATTAACGGATGAAATACCAATTTGTTCTCTCCTGACAACTACCACCTTTTGAGAAAAAAATAGTTGAAGCTCAAATTGAAGAATGGTTAGTTAAGAGAATAATAGTTCCCCCTATTTCTCTTCACCTGTAGTATTAGTTAAGGAAAAAGATATTATCCATAGACTTTGTATTGATTACAAACAGCTTAATAAGAAAACAGTTAATGAACATTTCCCTTTGCCAGTTATTGATGATGTAATAGAAAAATTACATTCTTCCGTAGTATTCATAACTTTGGATTTAAGAAATGACTTCTTCTATGTTGACGTTGAAGAAAATTCTTGAAAATATACTTTATTCGTTATGCAGAATGGTCAATATGAGTTTTTGAAGTGCCATTTGGATTAATAAACTCTCAGAGTACTTTTCAAAAATACATCTATAATGTGTTTTAACAATTATTAAAAGGTGTTATAGTGTTTTGTATGGATGACTTTATTATTCCTGCTAAAAATGAAACCAAAGGTGTTAAAAAACTTAAACTTGTCCTACAAACTGCGTCAGAGTATAGACTTCAATTGAACTTAAAAAATGTAATTTTTTGAAAAGTGATGTAGAATTTTTAGGCTATAAAATAATAAATGGTAAATTACATCCATTAATATATAAAACTAAAGCTATAGTTAATTTTCCCGAACCAAAAAGAACAAAACATGTTAAGAGCTTTTAAGGAGTGACTGGGTTCTTTTGAAATTTTATTAAGAATTATTCTATTATTGCTAAACCTTTCAGTGATTTATTAAGGAAATATTCTAAATTTAAATTTGGTGAAAATGAAAGAAAATCCTTTAACAAACTGAAATATATTTTATCCACAGAACCTATTACAATTTTTAACCCTAAAAGTTAAAAAGAAATCCATTGTGATGGTTATGATGCCAGTCTTATTCACAAGACTTTAGTAGATAATCAGTTCCCCCTGTTTACTATATGAGTACGAAGACAACAAAAGCTGAGCAAAAATATTCGAGTTATGAATAAGAAATTATGGTAATAGCTTTAAAAACTTTTAAAAAATAGAAATTTTAAAAATACTTAAGGTATAGTTGTTGGAAACTTCTTTTAAGATAGTTACTGACAATAATGATTTTACTATGACGGACAATAATGATTTTACAATGATCAAAAAAAGATTTATGCACGAAAATTGCTACATGGGCTCTAATGTTAAGTAACTTTGACTACATAATGAAACACAGAAAAAATTCTAGTAAGCGAGATATTGATGTTTTAAATAGAAACCCAATTTGCATGATAGCTCAAGATAGTTTAATACTAAAAATAATTCAAGTACAAAATACAGACGAACATATCAAAAAAATTTTAAAAAATATTAAAAATCTCATGATGATTACTCACTCAAAAATGATGTTCTTTACAAATATGTTAATGGTAATGGACTGTTACTAGTTCCAGAGGAAATGCAAATGAGAATAATTAAATCTGTACATGAGAAAGGTCATTTTGCAGTCAAAAGAACAGAGGATAGCTTAAATTCTAACTTTTACATTCCTCGAGTTAAACAAAAAATTGAGAAATGTTTATCAAATTGTATACCATGTACTATAAGCAATCGAAAAAGAAGTAAGCAAGAAGGAGAATTAGATCCAATCGAAAAAGACGACACTCCTTTACACATATATCACATTGATCACTTAGATCCATTACTAAGTGCTCATAAGAGATATAGCTACATCTTTACTGTGTTTGATGGTTTTACCAAATTTATATGACTGCATCCAAGTAAATCTATTGATGCTTTTGAAGTAATTTTGAAGTTAGAACTTCTAAAGACCGTTTTTGGTAATCCCTCTTGCATCATTTTGGATAAAGGTTCTTCATTTACTTCAAACAAATTTAAAGAATATTGTCGTTGGTTGGTTGGGGTTTTATGGCACAAGGTCCAAAAGTGAACATGCTGCACTAAAGAATATTGTTGCCGCGAAGACATTTGTGTAACTACCGGTTTACCTAGAGCCAATGGTCAAGTAAAGTGCCTTAACTCCAGTATAATTTCTGTATCTTAAAATTCCACTCTGAATAAAAAATGTTATTTTATTGCCCAGTTGTCATTGTAGTAGGCAGCAATGAAGTTTTTCTTAAGGTGGGCATCATTGACCAGTATGTTAAAAATTAAGTTTTAATAAAAAAAATTGTTTCTCGATAATAGAGTTTTAATACTCCTATAGTGCATAAATATAATGAAATATTGTAAATTTAGATATTTAGAATTCAAAGTAGTGCACAAATCCAAAGTTGAAGTTCGAATGTTATCGGTATTTAGTAAGCAAATATTGATCTTGGTGATGTAATTTAGGTTGGAAAAATAGTTGTGAAGTGTTTGGATTGGAAATTGGGCCAACCCTGTACAGTTCCGTTGTCTTTTACTGTGCCAATTATAGTGAAATAATAAATGCAGCATCAATGTATTTTTGTTTTGATATTTTCATTCCTCATTTATTATTGAATTGTGCTTTAATTTTTTGTTCCTATTCTATTATTTTATGTCTCCCTGCTCTTTCTTTGACTACATCCCCTTTTCAGAGTAATCCTTTTTGTAGATTTGCAGAACACACAACCTAGCCTTCCTCCCTCCTACTAAAAAATCCAGCTCTCAAAAGCAGGTTTCCTTGCAATAAAAAGAAAGAAAGAAAACACCGGAAAATATGTCTTTACACATGTACCAAGATTGTCCCCTTTTGTAGTTTTTTAGTAAGTAAATATAATAATCGATATTTGAAATCGAAAATAAAGCAAGATTGCGATATTTAAGGTTGTAGATAGATCGTGACCCAGATTTTGTATAATACGATTATACCGCGACCTGTTGACAATTTGGCGAGATAAATATATTACGATTTTTTACCTTTGACAATTCAGACAAATTAATCATTTGGGGATTAGAATTATATACTAAACGCTCTTACTTTCGATGAACACGTAACAGCTACACTGCTATGATCCTTTGGATTAAAGTCAAGATAATCAATCCCTCCATATTCTTTAAATGCAAAAGGAAACTAAAAAAAAAAAAAAAATTTAGAACATGAAATAAATACGCAAAAGTGCATTCAATTCATAAAGAAAAAAATTTAGCATTTAAATATGTTATTCATACCCCAAGTTTTTTCCAATACAAATCATCGTCTGTAACTTGTTCACCTGGACGAGGATAACTAAAAATTTCTACCGGCTTGAAAGAGGCCATTTATTACAATAAAGTGAGAAAAATTCAACAATCAAGGAAACTGTAGCAGAATAAATTAAAATGCTATGAAAAACAAGCAATGAAATAATCAAAAAACCTTTTGTATTTTACATCAACGTACTAGCCTGATTAGCCATGCGTATTTATATTAGTCAACATACATATGATAGATTGATTGAATATGAATCGAGTAGAGTTCTATATTTCGAAATTGGAAGCTTGTACCACTATAATAGGTTAGACTACACTTGAGAGTGCCGCTTGAATTCTTGCCAAGTTTATCGCCAAGCTGTGCTTGTTCTATTTATGGTAACCCTAAACGTTATTTTGAAATCCATTAATAATTCTGATTGATTTAGATTTAACCATTATTTATAAATATTTCACGGTATATGTAATTGAGATCATTTACTTCTACAGCGGATGTCGGCTGGTAAATATATATATTATTTTTAATTTTTTAAATTTAATATTTATTTAATTTATTATAATTATAATAAATTACTTATATATAATAATAATAAATTATAAATATAAATTAATTTAATATTAATAATATAATACCTCAAGGTGAAGATATTCCAGCAAAATAAAGTGAGTTGATATTTTTCCTTTTTTTATGTGCTTATTGCATTATTTTTGAAATTTCATTGTGTTTTGGCCGCCATTACTGTTTGCACAGCGTTCCGCAAGAACAGGATTGGCACTAAACAAAACTCGCCAAGGGGCACCCTTAAATATATTTTTACCCTATGATATATTTTGAAACAAGGCATATTGTTTTCTAATTGAAGTGACAAATTGATACTTGAAATAAGCTGAAAGTGTTTTGATTGTATCATGTAAAGCAAGAAATACAGCAAACTCTCGCTACAACGATACCCGATACAACAATAACTCCCTCTACTACAATAATGTTTTGTGGTCCCAGTGATTTTGCATATAAACTAATGTTAATCTCCCCTCAATATTGCGATATTCTCTAGAACAATAAACCTCTGTAAAACGATTTTTTCAATCTAAATTTCAGTTAATCGTGCCCAACGTCGGGCATCTTAAAAACAGTCGGAATCTTCTTCATCATATGTATTGTCATATTCCAACGTTTCTGATCCTGATGAAGAACGAAAATAGTCATCCAGCTCATTGTCATCACTATAGTGCTATAGAAGTTGCATATAGTGTCATCACTATAGAAGTTGTTGAGAAGTAACAGAAAAAAACATTCGGAATTGCTGGAAAAAGGCCGGTCTTTGTGTTATGGAAGGTAAGAAATCTGATAATGATGAAAATTCCATAGACAATGATCTCTCAGATGATCAAGAATGTGTTTTGCACATCAAAAAATCCGTATTCCAACTTGAGGAAACAAGCGGTAAAATGTTTGGAATTAGTATAGAAGACTATTTAACAGCAGATGATGATCTTATGGTTTTTGCAGGAGTTACTGATGAAGATATTCTCGCTGTAATTACTGATGAGATAGGAAACAATGATGAAGATGATAATACAGGTAAATCGCAGTCCTTATTGTCATCCCAGGAAGCTCTTCAATCTGTGAATTCTCTACGAACATTTTTTTCAAGCCTTCCGTCGACAAATGAAGAACATTTTCGGGCACTAGACTTAATGCATATAGTATTGGTGAAGTTAACAGTTAAAAAAAATGAATAAACAAACAAAAATATCGGATTATTTTCAATAAAAAGTGTTTTCAGGTATGTGAATATTTCTGTGCTTATTTTCTGAATTTATCTTATTTATTTATTTTTTTAGTATTTAAGCCACTATTATTAGTATTTTACAAATTAGTTTCTTCTAAATATAGACTTAAAAGTAGTATGTTATGCACCTTAAACTAATAATAATAAAAAAAACTCTTATTAAATGCTCAAAATATGTGGGCCCTCGATATAACAATATGCCTCTCTACAACAATATACTTATTTGGTCCCTAAAATATTGTTGTAACGAGGTTTCACTGAATAGCTTTAAAAATCCTTTTATATTTAACATTTAATCAGCGGAAGATTTTTTCCTTTAGCAGGGTTGCCACTTTTCCATCCTGGACATCTATCTATCGGTGAAAATTTTTGAAATTAGAATTTGAACTTAAATATTGTATTTCACAAGGAACTTTTAATTAAGTCTAAAATAAAGGTCTCAATTGAATAATTAGTAATAATTTTGGAAACAATTCCCTGATCAAAATTTCACAAGATTTTTAAAAACCATTTTCATTTTATTTAAATTTTCCTCACTGAAATTGCTTTTTAAAATTAGAAAAATATTTCGAATATTTTTAATTTCAAATAAAAAATTAAATGAATATAACGCATTTTTAATTTAAAAATTCTATTAAAAAACTGCGGGAACAATAGTTTGTACATTATTGTTAAATTTGTTATTACTTTTTGAATACATTAAATACATGAACTTTAATATGAAAAATAAATTTATTTGTAATTTTCTTTAAATTATATGAAGACTATGAAATTATTATTTAACTAGGATTTTTAATATAATACAAGTATATAAATATTTGTGGTAAATTTTTTTTTCTAATATGATTTTACAATTTAGTTTTTTATTCATTGTTAAAACTATATTTCAAAGAAATACTGTTAATTTTATTTTAAATATTTAGCATTTGCAATTAAAATAAGCTTTATGCTATTTAAATTCTTCCCCTAGTAATGTTTACTGCTGATATTAAAATCAAAGCATGACGTGCAATATTTCTTGGCGTTTTGTGCTTAATTATTTTTTCGAATATGAAAATATTAACAAATACTCAATACAATTCAATATAAAAAGAGATAAGCTGTAAATAATCTTTCATTGATCAATATTTGGAGTGACGTCATATTTTTGTGTTTGGCTTGTATACCAGACACCAGGGATCCACAAAACAGTTACTAGTAAAACACCATCCGCAAGCAACGCGGTACACAGGTTTACTGCCTACCTTTTGAAGAACCATTTCCTGTACATGTTATAAAATGAACTTTTCAAGCCATCCAAGTATTTGTTTTAAAAGAAAAAAATTAATTTTAGAAGAAAAATGTCCTTTATATATTAAGCCTAATGACGCAAGGGACATGTAATTCACATGAACATTAATTTCACGATTTCTCAATAACTTTGAAAAATTTCCTTGAAAAAACCTTGAAAAATTTCCAGTTTATCAGAAAACGAATGAGCTCATTCAGTATTGAATCACATTCTATATTGATAACAGTATTTATTTTATTAGGAAAAATCCATTTTAGTAGAAAAATGTCTTTTCGTATATTGCCTCGTGTGACAGAAGTAGTGTTGCAAGGATGGAAAGAAACCCAGTTTATTCCCGGGAATAAACCAGGTTATTTCCAATGGAAATTTTGAAAATTCCCGGGAGTTTTAAAAATTCCCAAATTATCAAAATTGTGGAAAAATTTTAATTTTTTAAAAATTTAAAAGTTTTTAACTATTAAAAACTCATAATATATTTAAAAAGATATATTTTAATGATTTCTACTTTTATTTATGGCAATAGAAAATTCTCAAAACATTTGGAAAAAGATGACAGCCATTTGTAAGGCTGGGCGCAAATTTGGAAAAATTCGCCGGAGAACTGACGCCGGCAAAACTCCGGAGGACAAATGACGTCAGAAAACGTCACAAAACGTGCGTTTCGAGAGAAGTTTTAAGTTTTCCAGCGAGTTAGAAATATCTGGCAGGGCACCGGCGGCACCTGGAATTTCATTTGTGGTTTTACCCCGTTTTTGCTCGATTATGCAAATGAAATAAATTAAAATCGCGCTTATTTTCTTATACTTAATATGTCTTTATATTGATTTAGCTATATTGCTAAATAAAATTAATTCCAAAATTTAATATATTTTATCTAATGTAATTAAAATATAATTTATTCTTTTATTTAAAATAAATAGAACTTAATTTTTATATAATCAAGAAACGTTTATACTTTTGTTTAAATTTTCAAAAATTCTGGAATGTATTACAATTTTCACTTATTCCAAGAAATAAATTATACAACTACTTGTGGAATTATGCTTAAGTATTATTTAGAATACATTACATTAAAACTAATGGTAAAATTCAATGAGTGGAATAATTCAATTATTTGTGTATGCAAAACAAATTTTAAATAATTAAATTTTTAATATTCCAAGAAATAAATTATACTACTATTTATGGAATTATGCTGAAGTATTATTTAAAATACTTTGCATTAAAAGCAATGTGATAATTCAATAAGTTTGACCAAATTTGATGCATGATTTTTTTTTTTTTTTTTTTATGAAGTATAAGCTAGTTTAGTTAGATAATTATAAGTTAATTAAGTTAAAAATTATCAAAGCAGAAAAAATTACATGCAATTACGTATTTTAAAATTTTATACTAATAAATTAAGAAATATATATATAAATAAGTTCAATACAAATGTAATTACAGCAAATTTTCAAATAGAAAAATAAGGTCACATAGTGATATGACATGACGTCATTACTCCGTCTCCGTGAGTTCATGAGGAATTCTCCCAGCACCTAATTCTCGGAATTTCACCGGAGAATTCTGCCGTAGTTTGCACCGGGCCTAAAGATTGGAGAGGTTTCATGTTGTGTTGGTTGCAATTGTTACTCTTCATGTTTACTATTTGAATGTGTATTAATTAAATTTTTGGACAGAGAAATCGCTTAGATATGTTGTCTTTCACATATATATTCCTCGAAAACTATTAAACTAATGTGTATAAACTTCAATCTTTCAATATATATTTCTTGAAAATATTATTCAACTATTATTTCTAAACTTAATGTTAAATTAAACACCGTAGATTAGATTGATAACTGATTCTAAGCGTGCATACGAAAATTTTTCATAACGTTAATCGTTAGTGTATATAGATATTCATTTTGTTTTTCACTAGATATCTGGAGTTACTTTTGATCAATTTAGATAAAAGTAATAGCCTGGATGTGTACATCTATAGTTTGAAACATTCATTAAATAAAGCCGCAATAGTTAAAAGGTAATTTTTAACTATTGTGGTTTTATTTTCGGTGGTTGAATCAGAAGTTTAAATAACAGTTTATCGAATCAGATTTTATACGTATTGTATGCAAAAAGACTATCATTTTCTCTTGCCATCAAAAGTAATGATGTGAACTATACTGATAATTTTATTTGGCACTCTTAACATGCAAGACTTTTTTTTCTTTTGCAAGTTTCTTTTACATAAATATACTTCATAAGTCATTATATAATTGCTGTTGGATATATTACATAGTGTGTACTTTCTAGAGAATATTAATGCAAAAACCTTCGTAACAAAACTGATTGTTCATAGATAATAATAAATACTGATTCTTATTAATATTAGTATAACGTTTTCCCAAAATTTTTTTACTGTTATATTTATTAAAGTTTACAAACTTGGTGCTGGAGATTTGGAAAATACCTGAACTTTAATACTGTCACATAAAAAAAATGTCTGTGTTTAAAATTGCTAATTATTTGCTAATAAAATGTTCTTGATATTATTCTTTATCAAAATAAAGCGATTTAACATTCAAAATGTTGGCAAGAAATTAAATACAATAATTGGATTTAATTAAGCATGTTGGATTTCATTACTAGTTAATTTATTTGTTTATCAATGATTTGACAAATCAGTAATTTTGTTGGACTACATGGAAAGAATATTAAATTTCATCTATTATTATGGACCTTTTAAAATTTGAATAGGCATGTTAGTTCCAATAGTTTTAGATTTGTAGAGATTTATATCATAATTTTGTTTTTACTGAAAGTTATAAGTTAAATAGTGGCTGCTGATGCTAATTTATTAATTTGAAGTTACTTAAAATTTTGATGAAGTGTTTTTTATAATAAATTTATGTAAATTGGTCCAGTTTGCGTCGATAATAAACTTTTTTTTATCAGTATTACAACCTGCTTAAAATCCTGTTTGTCCTGATTAGCAGAACCTGTCTCCTATGAGCATTTCCCCTTTCCCAACATCTTAAGATATCTGTTTCCCATCTTTTAGGTGGTATTTCTGAGGATTTTTTTCAATAGCTTGGAAAAAGTTAAATTTAACTTGGTTGGATAGTATTTATAATCGTATATAAATTATTTCTGGATATAGCTTTTGTGTTTGTTACATTATAGTTTAAAATGAATTAGATAATATATAAAACTTTTGATTTTCACCATAATTTTTACCAATTTGATTTTAATTGATTTGTATGAGCTGAAAAGTGCTTCTAAAAGTTCTGCTTAGTTAAAGGATTATGTCGTATAGAAATGTTTATATATATATATATATATATATATATATATATATATATATATATATAGATTATATCATTTCATAACTTTAAATATGCATACACACATAACATAATCAGGAGCTTCGTGAATCAAGATTGTTTCTCAATTCAAAAACGTGTGTTTGTGTCTTATGTATTTTCATTATAATTATAAACAACTATCATATATATACAGAATAGGTTGATGGTTGCTAATGACACAATTATATGAAATTATAAATAATAATGTTGGTGTGTGATATGTTAAATTCTTCTTCAAATAAGAGTTTTTATAAATTCTAAATTACATTGTATTTTTCATTTATCCCAGAAAAAAACAAACTTTTCATTTATGTATTTGAAGTTTCTTAAAGTGAGCTGAAGTTCACAAGTCTTTCTTCTGACAGCATATCTATGACCGACATGATTTGATTTACAATGCATTTAAAAAATGATCAAAACTTGCAAAACTTTAAAATGAGCAATTACTTTTAAGAAGCCAGAAAGGAGGTATTATATTGTTTCTTATACCTTGCTACTATAGGATTTTCACCTTTCAGCATTAAAAGGTCTTAAGTTTTGACAGATTTATATCATTGGGCATCAAGTTGGTGTTACATTGTGAAAGAAGTAGTACGAACAATGAAAAACTTTTTAAACTTTTAATGTTTTTAAACTTTTATTTAAGATACTTAGCATTATTTGCTTGTTTTAAATATAGCATTAGTGTTGTTACAGTAAAATATGTAGCTTCAATTCATAGATTATTTATTACAAAAATTTTTGTTATATCCACTTCAGTTGTCGTGTTGAACAACTATATTCATAAAAATCAATATTTATTAAACAATATTTTATATTTGTTAAATATTAGATATTTTTTGTCATAGAAATAATATTTAATTTTATTTCACAAGATAACTGGTATAAACATTTCATAATATCATAAAGTCATATAATTCTTTTCATAATATCATAAAGTCATTTCCAATTCTAGTATTTAAGTCTGAAAAATGGAAATATTTTCAATGACACAGATTATCAGCAATTTTTTTAACTCACCCACATTTTCTGTCTTATCATTTCAATGATGAACAATAGTAACAACATATATAACAGATATTTTGATTCTATCTTACTGTTTTGAAATCATTTTTAGTGTTGCAAAAAATTGTTTTCAAAAACTCAATGAATAATTCAACTGTAGTTACAGAGAGTATTAACACATTTTTAGAACGAATTCAATAACGAATTAAAAAAAAAATAGATGTTTTAGAATAAAAACTTTTGGCAACAGCTTATTATATGAAATGAGAAATATCGTCTGCTACTTTTAAATTTATTCTTCTTTCAAAATGTCTTATATAAACATGCTCCGAACTGAAAGATATGTTTTTGCGCTTTCCGAAGATAAACGTTCTTATTCCAGAATTCAAAAACGTTGTGAAATGCATGGTATTAAAATTTCTAACTGCAAAATAAGCAATATAATTAATCGAACAGGTAAAACCTGTCAATCATCATTTCTACATAGAAAAAAGACTCCAAACGAACATCTGTAAAAGGTACGTACGGTTTCAAATGTTTCTAAAGGGAAATCGCTTGTAACAAGAGAAAATCCACCAACACAGACATCAATTGCAAAGTCTTTAGATACATCGATAGCAACAATAAATAAAATAATAAACCAAGATTTACAGCTTAAATATATATAAAAGTAAGTATAAAGCTTAAGTATATATAAAAAACATATATTCACCAGCTGTTGCAGAGACATGTGGCTCAACGCAAGTAACAAAAAAAGTCTTTTTACTATAGAAAATGGAGAGAAAAAATGTGCAAACCCGTTTCCGTCAATGTAAAGAAAGTTTCAGTTTGGGGTTTATGATTGTCGCAGGTTTCTCCTACAATGGGAAATTAAAAATAAGAAGAGTGGAAAGAAATGTTAAAATCAACTCATCGTACTATCAACAAAAGATTTTACGCCTAATATTTACAAAAGAAATTCCAATTCTTTATCCCAATGATTTTCAAAGAGAGAAACTTCATCAAGACAAATCTATAAGTCATACTTCGAAAACTACCACTGTATTCCTTGAAAAAATGATGACTAATACAGGCACTGCCTGTATATATTTTCAACATAACTCTGCGAAGTTTCCTGATGTTTTACTTATGGACCATTGTGCCTTTGGTCTGTTAAAAAAGGCTATTTTCTAAACGCAAACCCACCACGATAGAAGAACTCTGGAAAGTAGTGGAAGAGGAATGGAAAGCAATACCCCTGGAAATATTGCAAAAAGCTCTTCTATCATGAAAATCACGATGCAGACTTATAGTCCAGAAAAAAGGCTATCAGATCGAACATTAAAAATAAATCTTTACATTTTAAACACTAATTATACGTTCACGAAATCGTCCTAAAAATGTGTTAATATCCTCTGTATATTGTAGTTGTGTAAATTAATGTATCAGATTCTTGCAAAAGAAATAAAAATAGTTTTATTTAAAGTTTGCATTATTGCACTTAAAAATTGTTAATTAATCTTGAAATATAAAAGAAAATTATTTTAACTATAATAAAAGAAAGTATTTTTATTAATCATTACATTTGTGGATAAATATTTTTTTATATAAGTTTATTATTATATATTTTATGTCTTAAATATTAAATAGATTTAATGTGATTTTTTAGTAAATTGTTAATAATTTGAATCTTGAGTTTGTCAATTTAAATAGTTGTAAGTTACTATTAAGAAACTGCTAATAATGCTAGAATATATATATTGATTATAATTTCCATCTGCAAATAAAGATATTTATAATTGGATTGGAATAACATTTGCAGTTTCAATGCAACTCAAAATTACAATTTACAAATGTAAATTTTAATATTGTTTTAACGCTAGCTTATTTTATAGGATTTTTGTCACATTAATTCCTAGAAGATATTATTTAAATGATAATTCGCTGGAAGAGCCCTTTTTTGTTCACAACTTACATGTCGCCTCACCACATACTTTCATTTACATATTGGTTAAATTTGTGCACCATTTACACATATTCAGTTGAGAAGTAGTACATGAAACCGTATCTTTTTGTATCATTGATAAATTAAAAAATTGTCAATTAGAAGTCAAAACAAAAGTGAAAGCAATTTGCTTGGCATTATTTATTTTTAAATCATCAATTTTGAGTTTATTAAAAAGATTAAAAAAATTCAAGTACTACCTTACTTTTTTTCAAATAATTTGTTTTTAAGAAATATAATACACTACTGGCCATATTAAAATTGCTATACCAGGAAGAAATGCAGATAACAAAATGATATTTATTGGACAAATATATTATACTAGAAATAACAAGTGATTAAATTTTCAAAAAATTTGGCTGGATAGATCCTGAGAAATCAGTACCCACAACAACCACCTCTGGCAGTAATAACAGCAGTTATACGCCTGGGCATTGAGTCAAACAGAGATTGGATTGCATGTACAGGTACAGATGCCCATGCAGCTTCAACAGGATGCCACAGTTCATCAACCGTAGTGACTGGCGTTTGGTGACGAGCCAGTCGCTCGGCAACCATTGACCAGACGTTTTCTATTGGTGAAAGATCTGGAGAACGTGCTGGCCAGGGCAAAAGCCGAACATGTTCCGTACCAAGGAAGGTCCGTACAATACCGGAAACATGCGGTCGGGCATTATCCTGCTGAAACGTAGGGTTTCGCAGGGCTCGAATAAAAGGTAGAGCCACGGGACGTAACACATCAGAAATGTAACGTGCACTGTTCAAAGAACCGTCAATGCGAACAAGAGGTGACCAAGACGTGTATCCAATGGCACCGTATACCATCACGCCAGGTGATAGGCCAGTATGACGATGACGAATGCACGCTGCCAGTGTGCGTTCACCACGATGCCGCCAAACACGGATGTGACCATCATGATGCTGTACACAGAACCTGGATTCATCTGAAAAGATGACGTCTCGCCATTCGTGCGCCCAGGTTCGTCGTTGATCACACCATTGAAGGCGCTCTTGTCTATGACGCAGCGTCAAGGGAAGCCGCCGCAATGGTCTCCGAACTGTTCGTGCAGACACTTGTTGTCTTCCAAACGACCCCGTTTCTTGACTCACGGCTCGTGACGTGGTTGCACGATCCATTACGGCCATGCGGATAATATGCCTGTCTTCTCGGCTGCTAGTGATAGGTGGCCGTTGAGATGCCGCATGGCGTTCCGTATTACCGTCCTGAACCCGTCGATTCCATATTCTGCTAACAGTCATTGGATCTCGACCGACGCCAGCAGCAGTACTGCGATAAGATAAACCGCAATCCCGGTGCGCTACAATTCGACCTTTATCAAAGTCAGAAACGTGCTGGTACACATTTCTCCTTCTTACACGAGGCATCACAACAACTTTTCACCAGGCAACAACGCTCAAATGCAATTTGTGTATGAGGAACCGGCTGAACAATTTCCTCATTTAAACACAATGCAGGTGTCGCTACTGGCGCCTGCTTTGTCTGATTGCGCTGAAAACCTAATCATTTGCATATCATAGCACCTTCTTCCTTTCGTATAAATTTAACGTCTCTCGCATGTCGCCTTCTTGGCGTAGCAATTTTAATGGCCAGTAGTGTACATTAAAATTAAAGTGAAATCATTTTTTTTAAACTAAAGCAATTTCGAATACATAAGAAACAAATCTACCATTTAAAGAATGATCGCAAGAAATAATAAATCTCTTACAACCTAAAAGAACTGAAAAATGGAAAAATAGAAATGAAGAAAAGAATCAATATTTGTTAGAGTGAAACAATATTATTTTTGATTAAATATCAATTTTCAGTTTATTTTCATTGTTTCATTAAATATATATTTGTGAGAAACATTGGTTTCCCAACAATCTTAGCGATAGATCTCGCCACACACCGATGTAAAAATATCCCCTAAGGATGAAATTTTTCAATACTATATTTTTTACAATTTTAATATTTACATTTTATACTTTTCACTGCTTTTATGAATGCTTATTGTAGAAAAAAATATTTCCCTTTGTTTAAAAATTATTTAGATACCAAATTTTACTTCACTTCGCTTTATATATATGAGAAAAAAGAATCTCTAAAACGAAATATGATTTGCTGAGTTTATTCTCTCAAAATTCTCAATATTCCCCAAAATTCCCAAGCTTCATAATTTCCGGGAATTTTACATCTCTAGACAGAAGGGACTTTTGATGCGCCCGAACTTGAAATTCAAAATTCCGCAATATCTTAAGAAATCCCGTCGTTTATCGAGAAACGCTTTGGCAGATTTAGTATTAAATCATATTCTACAGCTTATGATGGAATTTTTTTTTAAATATATATTATTTTAAAAAATTCCATTGACATAATATCTTGATCGGTCATCTCATGCTATAAACTGTGAGCATAATAGGTACTCATTCTCCCACAAAAACTTAATTAAGTATTCAAATAAAAGTTTGCAGCTAGCATTTTCTTAAGAAACAATTGTTATTAAAAGCATAAATTCAGGGTCCCATAGATAGAGGATTCACAAAAGCCGTTCAACTTTGTTAACATAAAACACGTGTGATGAATGAATTTAAATAATTTCTATATAACTAAAGAAAAAATATGTTGATATTAAAACCGTTTCCTACACATGTTATATAATATACTTTTACAGCTGTTCCAAGTATTTGTCTCAAAAAGGAAAACAAGCTTTAGCAGAAAAGTGTCATTTTTTTCTATAACGCTAGTGACACAAGGTAGTTGTGATTCACGTGATTTCAAGATCCCCCAATATTATTAGAAATTCCCTGTTTATCGAAAAACGAATGGACTACTTTAGTATTGAATCATATTCTAAAGTTAATGATAGTATTTATTTTATTATAAACAATAAATTTTAGAGGAATAATGTCTTTTTCTATACTGCGCCTTGTGACAGATTGGAATTGTGACACATTGACGAACATGAAATTCGAAACTCCTCAATATCTTAAGAAATTGCCATTTTATCAAAAAAGCTTGGGCGCATTTAGTATAGAATCACATTCTAAAGCTAACGCTATTATTTATTATAAAAAATAAATATTTCGAGAAATAGCCCACCATTTCTATAACTTCTAATGTGAGAAATTACTTGGATTTGAAAATCTTGATACATCTTCAGAAAAGTCTGATGTATATTAAAATGGTTTGCCGCATTTCGTATAAAATGCCGCTTTTAAGCTAATTCAATAATTAATTTTATTACAAATAATATATTTTAACAGAGAACTGTCTCTTTGTGTATTGCGCCGTGTGACCGAAGGGTTTTTATTAAATGTTAAATCCAAAATTCCTCAATATCTTAAGAAATTCGTAGTCTATCTAAATACGAATGAGCTAACTTAGCATTGATTCACATGCGAAGGCTTATAATAGTATTTATTTTATTATAAGAAATCCATTTTCGGAGAAAAATGTCTTTTTGTATAGTGCACCTTGTGACCGAAAGATTAAATATAACGCAGATTTAAATAAATAAATAAAAAAAAATCAGACACATGAATAACTAATTTGAAATTTCAAGAATCAAATATGTCAGAGAAAAAGTTATTTAATAACTTAATAAAATATTGAAAACTTTTCATTTTTTATAATGGATTGAATTCCCTTAAGATATATTTCTTTTAATAATCAACAAGTAGTTGTTGGATTCATGAATCATTTTGATGATAAAAATTATTTCAAATGATTTTAACAATTTCATGATAAGAATTTTAGGTAACGAAGGTCGAAAAACTATACTTCAACTAAATCAGTGATGTTTTCCATCTCGAAAAACACATTCAATTAAAAAAGGACGTAGGATTTATTTATGTTATCAAAAATTATATCTTCTGCATATTATTGCAAATATTTTTTCAAACTGAAGAATGATCAATTCTTTTAATCATAGGAATGAGAAGCAATAAAGTAACTTTACAATTATTCTTAGAATAAATGGTGAATATTTTCCCAACATAAGTTAAGAAACAAATTATATATTTTTAAAACTATTAACAAAAAATTAATTTGGTATAATATGGAGCAGGTTCATGAAGATAAATTATTCTGATGTCACTGAAATATTTCTAAATAAAAATTTACTTTTGAATGAATTCAATTGTTGCAGATAGCTCTTCCAGATATTTTATGTTAAGAATATAAAATACAGAAAAGAAGGCAAGTAATGTGTCCATAAATTAACAGAATCTTCATTAACTACAACTCCATCAACCAAGAGAATGTATTTTGTAGAAGAATCTATATCAGCACTTGGAAACAAATTTAAAATAGTCAACTCAAACATTTTATGCCAAAATATTTTATTTTGAATGAATTCAACTGTTGCAGATAGCTCTTCCAGATATTTTATGTTAAGGATATAAAATACAGAAAAGAAGGCAAGTAATGTGTCCATAAATTAACAGAATCTTCATTAACTACAACTCCATCAACCAAGAGAATGTATTTTGTAAAAGAATCTATATCAGCACTTGGAAACAAATTTAAAATAATCAACTCAAACATTTTATGCCAAAATATTATAGTAATTTAAGATAAGCAAGGCCAAACTTGATAATTTTTATAAGAAATCAAAATAAATTTATAAAAATTAATTAAGAATATGTATATAAAGAATGTGTATAATTTAGAACGGCAAATTAATTTCATTATTGCTTTACTGAATAAAGTAAATCTTTTGAGAAGCAAATTTGTAACATTTCCAATGGGCACTATGAATTACACATTTTTAGAAATATTGTGAGAAACATGAACTTTATGCCCATTTTAAAGATAAGTTACAAAAACTGACTTTAAGTTAAAAAAATAACTTTTGTAGTGAATACGGAAACATTTTTTTACATACATATATACACAACTCATAAATATTTCCAACTAAAATGAAAAGAAAAATTTAAATTCTACAATGTGTGAAATCAACAATAATTCATAAAAAAGTAAATAAATAAATAAAAAATAAAATAATAAAAAACATTTGCTTAAAATTTAATTTTTTAAAACTTTGTATCTCAAAAGTGAAATCAAAGTTATCTTAGAGTTAAGTATATTTCCAGAGATCAATAAATGTAACAACAAATTTTTGCTTTTAAGTTAAAACATTTTGAACTATATAATACAAATCACAAATTAATACACATGGTGTGGAAGGTAAGTCTATAACATTTACTGCATCCTGAGAAGATGTGGAAATCTAAAACCAAAAAACAAATTCCTGATTAATTTATTTATCAGATTAATTTTTATATTCATTTCTAAATTTCTTATTTACAATTTAGTAAGCCATAAATAAAATTTTTAAAAAATAAATAGTTTTGAATATTTTATTGCAAATTTCTAAATATTTTTTCCTTGTCTTCTCCAAAATATAGAAAATTTTTATATTCATTTCTAAATTTCTTATTTACAATTTAGTAAGCCATAAATAAAACTTTTTTTAAAAAAAATAAATAGTTTTGAATACTTTATTGCAACTTTATAAATATTTTTTCCTTGTCTTCTCCAAAATATAAGAACAACACACATTTGATTCCTTTTTATTGTAGTACCATTACAGAAAGAAAATAAGTCACTTTGTGTAGTAACTTTAAGAATTTGTGCAATCTGACTCTAAGAAATAGACATAGATAATTTTTGTTTTCGTTCAAGGGATTTATATTGAAATTCTGCAAAGTCTGGATTTCATCGTTAATTACTTGAATAATAGAATAGTCAATAGTATAAAATAAAGAGGTAGTAACTTTAAATAAAATAAGCCTAAATTTCTTTCGAAAGAATCACATGTTAAGTTATGATTGTTGTTGTATCTGAATTGAATCTTAGACATAATTTGAGTTATCTCTCTAATTCATGTTTTAATTCTGAAAGAGAAGCTGAAAAAATATTCATATCAGAAGTACAGAGGGTATTACCACATTTTTAGAACGATTTCGTGGTCGTATAATTAATTTTTAAAACGTAAAGATTATTTTTTTTAAATGTTCGATATGATAGACTTTTTTCTGGACTAAAAATCTGCATCGTAATTTCTATGATAGAAGAACTCTTCGCAATATTTCCAAGGGTATTGCTTTCCATTCCTCTTCCACTACTTTCCAAAATCTATATATCATGGTGGGTTCGTGTTAAAAAAGATCCTTTTTTAACAGATCAAAGGTACAATAGTCCATAGGTGAAACGTCAGGAGACTTCGCAGGGTTATGTTGGAAATGTATACCTGCAATACTTGTACCAGTCATCATTTTTTCAAGGGATGCAGTGGTAGTTTTCGAAGTATGACTTATAGATTTGTCTTGATAAAGTTTCTCTCTTTGAAAGTCATTGGGATAATGAATTGGAATATCTTTTGTAAATATTAGACGTAAAATCTTCTGTTGATAGTACGATGAGTTGATTTCAACATTTCTTTTCACTTTTCTTATTTTTAATTTCCCATTGTAGGAGAAACCTGCGACAATCATAAACCCCTAACTGAAACTTTCTTCACATTGACGGAAACGCGTTTGCACATTTTTTTCTCCTCATTTTCTATAGTAAAAAGACCTTTTTTGTTACTTGCGTTGAGCCACATGTCTCTGCAAAAGCTGGTGAATATTATGTTTTTTAGCTTTTTAAGCTGTAAAGCTTGGTTCATTATTTTATTTATTGAAGCTATTGATGTATCTAAAGACTTTGCAATTGATGTTTGTGTTGGTGGATTTTCTCTTGTTACAAGCGATTTCCCTTTAGAAACATTTGAAACCGTACGTACCTTTTACAGATGTTCGTTTGGAGTCTTTTTTCTATGTAGAAATGATGATTGACAGGTTTTACCTGTTCCATTAATTATATTGCTTATTTTGCACTTAGAAATTTTAATACCATGCATTTCACAACGTTTTTGAATTCTGGAATAATAAGAACTTTAACTTCGGAGAGCGCCAAAACATATCCTTCAGTTCGAAGCATGCAATATGTGGCATTTTGAAAGAAGAATAAATTTAAGAGTAGCAGACGATATTTTTCATTTTAAATAATAAGCTGTTGCCAAAAATTTTTATTTTGAAGCATTTACTTTTTTTTAATTCGTTATCGAAATCATTCTAAAAATGTGTTAATACCATCTGTACTAAGTGTTTCTAAATCATCATTTATGTCAAATGAATGTGATTTTCCTGAGGAAGTTTCCCCCTTATTTTTGTGGTTTCTTCGCATATGATTTACAAACTGAATTTATTTTTTAAAGAACTGTTCAATTTGAAAATGGGCAGTCTTAATAATGATTTTAACTGTAATATTTGATCTGAAATAAAAAAAAAGAATAATAATTTTGAAGTTTCTGATTGAGGTATTTACAAATCATAGAAAGCTTTGGTTTTATGTACAGGTGCACGTGTTCTTAAAATGTGTGATATAAAAGTATTATAATTTTTGAGCTATATATATATATATATATATATATATATATATATATAGCGATTGCATTCAGCAATAACACCCGGAAATTTGATGTTGTTATCATTTCTATGAATAGAAATGTGCAAAGCATAGCCACGTAATGATGCTGAAGTATTACTACTACGATAAGCAAGAATACATGTGAAAAGCGAAGAAAAATAAAAGTTATGACCATTTAGCATAATATTTAGCAAGAAATACATAGAACATTACGAATTTAAATTATATTAGCTTTTGAATTACATAACATATTTCACAAGATACACAGAATAGCTTCTGAAATGACCAATTTAATAAACAATTGACAAATACCAAAAGCCACTGAAAACTAAATAAAACTGCTTTAAATGAAATAACAATTGCAAAATGCATTTAATATCTGACACTTTTTTTAGTCTGAAAAATATTTTCTTCATTCAAAGCAATGTAATAGATAGGTAAATAGCAGAAAATAAATTGCATACCATATCTGAAAACACACTGCATTTTGGCTTCTTGGAGGACATCGAAATGAAGGAAAAACAGGAAATTTTCAAAAATTCACTATGCACTCGCTTGCGAAAATTCAATACCAATTTCAAATATGGCTGAAGCTGATATGAAAAGTCTACTCTGAATAGTCTAATTACTAAAAGTTATTAGTGATTTTTCTAAGTATAAAACTTCCTTATAAAATTTCACACTTCCTTCATAAATTTTTATTTTCCCAAAACATACGAGGGTCACTTTGAAATTTTTGAGGTACAACTAGGTTTTTAAAGTTATACTTAACAAAATTTTAGGTATGTTCAAAGTAGTCTCCTCCAGTATCAATGCACTTTTGTAGACGAATTTTCCACTGATTAAATGCCTCAAGCCATTCATTTCTTGGAATAAATGAAAAAAAAATGCATTTATAGCCATATCAATCTCTTCTGAATGAAAACGACGTCCACGTAAATTCTTTTTTAGATTAAAGAATAACCAAAAGTCGTACATAGCTAGATCAGGTGAATACGGCGGATGTTCGATCACTTTAATTTGTTTTTGTTTAATTAACTCAACTGTTAGTCCGGCAGTATGTGAAGATGCATTGTCATTGTGAAGCATTAGTCCCCTAACATTCAGTTCTTGTAGAATTTCTGGAAGACATTTAGTGGTATACCAGTTTGATGTTACTATCCTTCCGAGTTGATGGCTTTGACCAATCCCGTACTTCTGAAGAAAACGGCATACATCACTTTTTTCAGTGCGCGTTGTTTTTTCACCAATTTCGGCGTGGGATCATATTCAAAGACCCATACTTTGCTTTCTTGACGCGTTGGAATGTCAAAAAACGGTATGCACGTTTCATCACCTGTTACAATTTTAGAAATGATGTGGTGGTCACCATCATTTAGCAGTTTAAGAGTTTCTTTACTGATTCTGACACGCTCCTCTTTTTGGTGCTCAGTTAGATTATGGGAAACCCAACGGCAAACTACTTTTTTCATATGTAATTCTTCATGAATGATTTTGTGTATGGCTGCGGATCGAATGTTATAAGTTCCTTCTAAATCATTCGATAGGTACAACGATTATCATCCGTTAATATTTTCTTATAGTAGACACATTATCCGGAATTACCGCCGACGGCGGCCTTCTTGTGTGTTCTTCATCCTGAAGGAAATTGCGACCTCTTCTAAAATCTGTAAACCATCTGAATGCAGAAGCATGAGCTGGAGATTCATCACCAAATGCTAATTGCAACCGTTGAACGCATTCTTCTTGCTTAAATCCTGCTTTAAAATCGTAGAAAATCATAGCGTGAAAATGTTCTCGCGTCAACTCCCTTTTCTCTTCTGTTTAAAATTTATTCTACGCTAAACAAGTTGAAGTAAGTCAGTAAAAAATCGTCTTCTGTGTTAAAATACTTTGTATTTTAAAATTAAACCGTTATTTTTATTTTGTGAATTCTCGTCTGGGCGTATCTCAAAAATTTCAGAGTAATCCTCGTATATATTTTAAATTTTTTATTTATTTATTTTCAAAGTGCAATTATAATGGAAGGTAATATATGTGTTCAATATTATTAAAAATATCTTGAGCACAATATACAGGGTGCGCCATAAATTCGTGCAAACTTTAAAAATTAATTAAAAAAGCACAAATGATATTAAAAAAGGTGTGGTTTACATTAATGGCATCAAAAAAAGGGCGGATTTTTTATCAACAAAAAATTAGTTCAAAACATGGCCGATCGGTGGCACAGCGGTGCCTATACGAAGTTTATTTATGCAAATCAGGTTGACAATAACATAGCTGAATGGACATGAACTCTTCATTTGGTGCCGCCCCTCAGTAAAAACATTTATTTGGCGAACATTTGGTGAAAACCGAGTGATAAGTCGAGACTGTAAGATCAAATGGCCCCCACGATCACCAGATTTGACTCCTGTAGATTTTTGGCAGTGGGGTTATTTAAAATCCCTGGTGTACTGGTCCGCCCATTCCACACTGGCGGAACATAAAGAAGTCATTCAGCAGATCGTGTATGGGATTCCTCCAGAGAAGCTGTATTCAGCTGTCACAGGTGTTGAGACTAGCTTTACTTGCCTCATACAATCTGGTGGAGGTCATATTGAACAACTTCAGTTTAAATAAATCTTTGAAAATCCTGAATTGTATTAGTATTGTATTAATTTGCTTAAAACATTCATCATCAGCGCCACTTATTGGTCATATTTTTAAATAATTTTTTTGTTCTTAAAAAAATCCGCCTTTCTTGTGATGCTATTCCTGCAAACCACACTTTTTTAACATCACTTGTTCTTTTTAAATTAAGTTTTAAAGTTTGCACGAATTTATGGCGTACTCTGTATTTTAAATAAGCTAGCAAGAACAAATTACAAACTTTTCATTCATGTATTTCTGTTTCTTAATTATAATTTTTAATTAGCTTTTCTTGATGACTCACAGATTCCTTTACTAGCATGTAAATAAATCATAAATAGCATTACAAATTTTACAATTTTTTAAAATAAAATAAAATTTGTAGTATAATATATATATATATAATTTAATTTTTAATAAAAATAAAATGAGTAGGCTGAAACTTTGTTATATAAATATCAAACACAACCAAAATTTCCTAAATAGACTTTTAACTAATGTTTTAGTTAGTGACATATATTTAAGAAATGAATTATGGTTAGAAAATAATAAAATTCACATGTTTTCCTTAATTCGAATTTTATTTCCTAACATGCATTTAGAAAAGGAACATTTCTTAAGTTCGTGTAGTAAAATAATGATTTAAAAAAAAATATAGTTTAAAAAAGCAATAAATTTTTTATTTAAATGTATTTTTACATTTCATGCAAATTCTAAACAAAGCCATTTATTTTAACTAAAATCATTAATTTCAATATTATTTTATTGTAAGTATTTAAAAACAATTATGATTAAAAAAATTATTATTTAATACATGTTACAAAATGGAATTGAATTAATATTCTCAGTTTGCACGCAATTTAATAATCTGTATTAATAATTTTATTAAAAAATAAGCATTTTTAATAAAATTTTAATCAAATTAATTTATTTAGAAAATATAAAAAATTATGTTATATTTTCTAAATAAAAAAGTCTTAATTAGAATTTTATTTAATAAAACGTAAATTAAAGGAAATTCTAATTAAGAAATCTCTTCTACCAATGACATGTTAAGTAGAAAAAATGATTACTTTTTTAAAAATAAAAATAATAAATTTATAAATTACATAAATTTATTCATATTCAATTTAATTAATATACAATACATTATAACATTTTAAAATGAAATAAAAATACGATAAAATTAAAATAAAAATATGGATAAATGGAATAAAAGCTAAGAATTTTCAATAAAAAAATAGAATAAACATTCCGTTAAAATATTTAATAAATGATATCTAAAAAAAAAAAAAAAAAAAAAAAAAAAGACGATTATCTAATTTTAATTTTTAAAGAAATATAATTCGGTAATTTTTATAAAAACGTAAGCACATAAATATTTAAATACAACTGTAATTTCGTAGAAAATTTGATGATTAAAATAATAATCAACTATGTTAACAAACTACTATAATATATTTTAAATGTTAATAAAGAAAGTAAAAAATATTGATACTGAGTTTATAATAGTAAATTTGATCAATTATAAATTCAGCTTAGAATTTTTTGAGATATCTTATCAAATTTATAAGAATTTTTATAAATCAAAGTAAGCTAAAAGTTTTCATAATAAACAATAAGAAAAATATATGTTATTTTATATTTAGCGATTCATATTTCAATAGAAATTCAAAACTTTCTGAAAAAATATTCTCAAAATATCCCCACGAACCTTGCGTAAACAAGTGTAAAAAAATGGCATCGTTTCGTGTCACAGGAACAAAAGAAACTTTTAAGTGAATTAATTGCAATTGAACAAAATCTTGAAGCTATTCTTAATGAAAGTAATTTTGGGGACCTATGGATCCTTTTGAACTGTAGAAGCTATCTCCAGCACCTCCACAACTGGATTGCAATTGGCGATCAAACTAGCAATTATTTACTTCTCAAACTCAAGTTCATTTCGGAGTCCCATGAAGTTTATTTTCAATGGATATTTTTTTCATTTAGACATATACGGCAATGAGCAGACGGACAGACTGGCCAAAGAGGGCTGCTACCACGATAATCCTTTCTCTTCAACACTTGCCTTTTTAAAACATCAGTTCATAATTAATTCTGAAATTCCGAAAGGGTGAAGAATTCCTCCCTGGCATTACTGGAACGCGGGAAAAGAGCCTGGTTCTTCATTCACCCGCAATTGTGACAGAGCCTCTAGAACCGCATTTTCCCGACCAGCAAGCGGCCACATTAGGGATGGAGATCCCACGTATTTCGAAGGCAAAAAAATTTCTGAGCAGGCTTCTCATAATCTCATCCTGGACTGTTTGAGACTTTCCAGAGAGGATATATGCTCATCCCCTCTTCTGGTCCTCGATTTCCTTAGGGTCAACGGTCTAATGAACCTTGTCTGACATTTGGAGAAGTCAATACACAACAATACAAAGAAACTTTTATCCCGCCAATTCATTGCGCATGCCCAATAACAAGTGATTTTCTCTGGCTGAATTTTACACTACAATTTACTGTAATCATTAGTGTTTCAAGGACAGCTATTTAAATAAGTAATTTTTAATGTATTTCCTCCGTTTTTTAAAATTTTATTTACAGTGCAGCGACACAAGGAACTTGTGACTCACAAGAACATGAAATTCAATATTTCTCAACATCTTAAGATATTTCCTGTTTATCGGGAAACGCTTGGCCGCATTTAGTATTCAATCATATTTTAAAGCTAGCGATATTATTCATTTTATTATAAAAAATAAATATTTAGGGAAATACCCTAGCACTTCTATAGCAGCTAAAGTGAGACATAACATGCATTTGAAAAATTTATATACGTACATTTCAGAAATATCAATTGTATCTAAAATGGCTTGATGCATTTAGAATATACAGTGCAACTCAAAGTTTAAAGAAACTATTCATTTTATTACAAAAATATATTTTTGTAGAAAGATATCTTTTTAGTTGCATTTCAAAAATTTCTGTACATCTTAAGAAATATCTAGTATGTGTTAAAATGGCTCGCAGTATGTAGAGTTGAATGCAACTCTAACGCTAATGCAGGTATTCATTTTATTATCCGAAAATAAATTTTGAGAAAAATGTCCTTTTCTGTATTGAGCTTTGTCACAAAGGATTTGCGGTTGGCATTAAATAAAAAAATGCTCAATATCTTGAGAAATTATTTGTTTATCGGGAAACCCTTTGACGCATTTAGTATTGAATCGTATTCTAAAACTAACGATTGAATTCATTTTATTATAAAAAATAAATATTTTGAGAAATAACCCACCATTTTTATAACGGCAATTATGAGATTTTACTTGCATTTGAAAAATTTAAATACATCTTCAGAAGCAACAAGTGTATGTAAAAATACTTGGTTGCATTTGAAAGAAGATAGATTAAATGCTTATGCAGTTATTGATCATATTACAAAAAATACATTTTAGGAGAATAATGACTTTACATCTCGTGACTTAAGGGACTCGTGTGAACCTTAAATTCAAAATTCCTTAATATCTTAAGAAATTCCCCGTTTATCGGAAAACGCTTATGCGCATTTATTATTGAATAACATTTTATCACTATAGTGACAGCCTTTGTTTTACTATGAAAATTAAATATTTCGAAAATAACACCATAACTCATAATACAGTTAATGTGACAAGTTAATTGTATTTAAAAAATTTCTGTACATCTTCAGAAATATCAAGCATATGTTAAAATGTTTTGCGGTATGTAGAGTTGAACGCAACTCTAAAGCTAATGCATGTAATCATTTTATTACGAAAAAATAAATGTTACGGAAAAACTGTCTTAATCAATATTGCACTTTGTGTCACAAGGGATCTGCGTTCACATGAAAATTAAATTAAAAATTGATTAACATCTTGAGAAATTCCTTGTCTATTAGGAAATTCTTGTGCGCATTTAGTATTGATTCACATTCTTAAGCTAACGATCTTTATGACGTAAGTAAATTATGAAGACAATGTAGATAGCTCTTTAATAGAGCTAAGAAGAATGGTGAATGTCAGAAATATAAAATGGCAATGACCACTTATAATAAAGCAATCAGGAATTCTAAAAAGTATTCCTGGCAAAATTACTGTACTGATATTAAGACTGTCTACTACTGGAAGACTCATTAAAATAAAGTCTAAAGACAGGAACTGCTGTCTAAACACTCTTGAAATGCCGAATGGTAAGTTTTCAGAATCTGGGAAGAAAACCCTGGCTGAATTTTTTAGAGTTCGCTTTCCAGGTTCCAATGAAATAAATGGATCTCTACATCAAATCATGGTAAAAGTAAATGGGATGTTGCTAAAAAAATCATAACTTAGAACAAAAATTAAACTTCTTAAATCACTGGGAATGGATGGAATTGTAACAGCTCTGTTTATTGAGGGAGTCTACTGCATTACCTCAATTCTCTGTAGAATTTTTAGAGCATGTATATCTTTTGGCCATATACCTATTACTTGGGGGGCATACAGAAGTAATTTTTAATCCTAAAATAAGAAAAGATAATTACTACAAAACTAAATCTTTCAGACCTATCAACTTACCATTTTTTCTTCTAAAGGCAATTGAAAAGCTGATAGACAGATATACACTACTGGCCATTAAAATTGCTACACCAGGAAGAAATGCAGATAACGAAATGATATTTATTGGACAAATATATTAGACTAGAAATAACAAGTGATTAAATTTTCAAAAAATTGGCTGGATAGATCCTGAGAAATCAGTACCCAGAACAAACACCTCTGGTAGTAATAACAGCAGTTATACGCCTGGGCATTAAGTCAAACAGAGATTGAATTGCATGTACAGGTACAGATGCCCATGCAGCTTCAACACGATGCCACAGTTCATCAACCGTAGTGACTGGCGTTTGGTGACGAGCCAGTCGCTCGGCAACCATTGACCAGACGTTTTCTATTGGTGAAAGATCTGGAGAACGTGCTGGGCAGGGCAACAGCCGAATATGTTCCGTATCAAGGAAGGTCCGTACAATACAGGCAACATGCGGTCGGGCATTATCCTGCTGAAACGTAGGGTTTCGCAGGGCTCGAATAAAGGGTAGAGCAACGGGTCGTAACACATCAGAAATGTAACGTGCACTGTTCAAAGCACCGTCAATGCGAACAAGAGGTGACCAAGACATGTATTCAATGGCACCCCATATCATTACGCCAAGTGATGGGCCAGTATGACGATGACGAATGCACGCTGCCAGTGTGCGTTCACCACGATGCCGCCAAACACGGATGTGACCCTCATGATGCTGTACACAGAACCTGGATTCATTTGAAAAGATGACGTCTCGCCATTCGTGCTCCCAGGTTCGTCGTTGATCACACCATTGAAGGCGCTCTTGTCTATGACGCAGCTGCAGGTGTACTGGCGCCTGCTTTGTCTGAATGCGCTGAAAAGCTAATCATTTGCATATCACAGCACCTTCTTCCTTTCGTATAAATTTCACGTCTGTAGCATGTCGCTTTCTTGGTGGAAAAACCACTTTTTGACTCTGAATACGCATATTATCTTGGTAAATCACCGACAGTGTGATCTACGATCTGTCCTTCATTTCGGAAAGAAAATTTAAGGCTAAGGAACTTGTTTTAGCTCTTTCTTTAGATATTGAAGGTACTTTTGATAAGGTACTTATTGAAACCAAAACCATTCTACAATCTCTTGCTAGAAAGGGAATTAATATAATACAATCTGTTCTTGGATAAAAACCTCCACAGTAACAGATTTGTCAGTGCCTTCTAGATAGGAGAAAAAACCAAGTCAAAGCTTGTTGTCTGCAGGATGGGGTTCTTTCACCCATCTTGTGTGGTGTTATGCTGTAGATTCCTTTCTAGAAGTGTTAAAAAATCCAGGTATAACCACCATTGGTATGCAGATAATTTAATTATTATCGTCAGAGGTAAGTATGGCGAAATGATCTTAAGCATCAGGTCCTATGTCCTCGAACAAATCGAGACTCGGTGTAATAAAGAAGGCCTTTCTGTGAACCCTCATAAAAACTACTATTATTGCTTTCACAAAGAAAAATAATCTTAATCTGAAAAAGATAACTTTTTTTCTTCAGGAATTAACTTGCTCCAAAGAAGTTAAATTCTTAGGAGTATTTTTTGAACTTAAGTTGGAATTAACATTTCAACTTTTGTATTCAAAAGCAAAAAAGTTTTCTGGTCATGTAGAAATGCATTTGGGGTGTGAACCCCAAAGTTATTCATTGAATTTTCATTATGATCATTTCTCCTATCAATACCTATAGCTCAGTGTTCTGGTGTCCTAAAATCAAAAATAAAACTGCTAAAGCAGAATTAACAAAATTTCTAAATAAGCTCCGTATGACTATCTCTGGGTATACTAAAACAACTCCCGCATCTACACTTGAGCGTTTGCTTGGTATGTATCCTCCTTACATGCATATTGAAGCAGAAGCAATGCTTAGCATGAAAAGGCTTCAAAATGCAAGTCAGTGGAATAGTACTCCAGGTTTTTGTCTTGGAGAAATTTTATATAATGCTGACATAATTA
The DNA here is from genome assembly GCA_030067965.1 of Latrodectus elegans. Classification (NCBI taxonomy): domain Eukaryota; kingdom Metazoa; phylum Arthropoda; class Arachnida; order Araneae; family Theridiidae; genus Latrodectus; species Latrodectus elegans. Next base: position 98,807,490 of record CM057811.1, on the reverse strand, counting down.
CTTATCATTTTGTAAGTATGCCTACTGATTACATGATTGTTAAATATGCATTTGATAAGCCTTATGCAATCAAATTTCCTTTGTGAGAATATTGGAATAATGTTACCATCAGTAAAAACTGGTATACTGATGCTGAAAAATGAATTCCAACACTGGGGCTGGTATTTGTTGTCCAGCTGATGGTACGAAGTTTTCCTTTTGGGTAAACATACCACTGTATTCCAAGCAGAAATCTTTGCCATTCTCATGTGCAGTAGGAGATGCTTAGACAGAAACTATTCTCGTAAAAGAATAATTATCTGTTCTGACAGTCAAGCTGCATTACTAGCTTTATAGAAATCTACTATAACTTTAGTTCTTGCCTGGGAATGTTACCTCACTCTGTGCAGAGATTGGTTGATAAAAACTATATTACTTTAATGCTGGTGCCTGGGCATTCTTTGCAAGGAATGGATCAACAACCAATTTTTTTGGCTCTGGACCAGTGCTAGGTATTTCAAAAGAAATGATACAATGCCAGTGATCAAAGACAAGCCAGGCTGCTAAACAGCACATGACCTAATATAAAAGGAAAAAAGAATTATTAAAGCTCAGTAGAAGCTGTTTAAGGAAAGCAGTGAGTTTTTTTACAGGACACTGCCACCTTAATAGATATCTCACCATAATGGGAGTATCAGATGATCCTACTCGCAGGGGTTGTTATATAGAAGAAACTTCACTACACATCCTATGTGAATGTGAATTTTTTTCTGAATACAGATTGGAACACTTGGCTCAGCACTTAATTGAACCTTGGATGCTGCAGGATATCCCTATAAAATTATTGTTGAATTTTGCTTCAGTCATTGGTCTCTTCAAATAGGGTTTTTTGAGGGGCATAGTACAATAGTGGCAGTGCTAGGTTCTTCTGGAACCACCCAATCTATATCTAATCTAGTTTGGCTCCTACTCCATGGGGACAGGCCCAGCTTGAATGACCCTACCTGCAATTAAACTACCACCAGTGTAGCTCCCAGCAGGGTTGTAAGAGCACTCAAGGCCAATCCGCGTGTCAAGCTAAGGATACCGTTGGGGGGTAAAATTGCTTAGTGTACTTGATAATTGCATAAAGACCTATATTTTAAAATGAATTTACAGACACTTTTGTAACCCACAAACTATTGCTGAGCTGAAGACTCGACTAATATTGAAAGTTTTCTTTCCCACTGGTTAAATTACATTTTAAACCAAATTCTAAATTCATTAAAATAAAATAAATCAATTTACTTTTTACTAATTAAAAGTAGGTTAATTTCTCATTCAAGTTTTTTTTTCACTTGAAAGTTGGAACAGTTTCAAGTATAGCAACATCCAAATCCCAAGATGAGAATTGAAGTTGCCAGTTGTTGAACTGAAGAACAAGATGATAATCATTCAGTTGTCAACTCCAGTAGGATTCACAGAATGTCAAATACTTTTAATATTAAAGATGAGTTACATAAAAGCTGCTGAAATATCGATATTTATTGAAATGCAAGTTAATATTTAATGAATGCTACTAAATTGATGTTAATGATATAAATGTGAGCAATATTTAAAAAGTTCAAAGAGTTACTTCTGGCAATTTTTAAAGTCACATTATTTGAACACATAACTACTACAGTAAATAAGCAATATGTACACATCTCTAAGTGATGCAAGTATTTTCCATCCATATTTTTAAGTTTTCTAAAACAAATAATTGAAATCTTTTGATATTTTTTACTCTTTGAGATAATGAAAGTTATTTTATTTAAACTGACAAATATTAAAATAAAATAATTCTAATGGTGTGTTCATTTCAAAATACATTATGAAGTAACGTAGCAGAGTGAGAAACTCATTTTGACAAGATTTTAGAAGAAAATAAAACTTTTATTTTTAATAAAGCTGTACACAATCTCCACAGTATATTAAATATGAAATTAGAAATACAGAATAGGGAATGCATTACATACAAGAGCTGAACTCGTTGTCAGTTTCCATACAGACAATTTCCAAACTCATAATTTTTACACAACCATGACTGCTTAAATCTTTGTTGAAGTGTACAATTGTTTTAAAAAGTTATTTTTTATAGTATGTATGAAAATAGAAAAACATTTCATTAAGTACAACTAAAATAAGATTAACACTTATATATGTTTAATTTTTTTAACAATAAAAATCTTCATATTTAAATGATATTTATGAATATCATGATAGAATATACATTACATAATGAAACATTTAAAATCAAGTCAAATATACAGCAATTTTAAATACCATCATTGTGTGATGTACTTATTTCTGGTAGAATGGGAATCAATGTTCAGACTGCATAAAAAAAATTAGTTGACAAACAAATTTGCTGTATTTACAAATTTCCTACAGACAAAAATGGTTAGCTATGGTTGTAATGAAAACATTTATAATACAACAGATTTGTTTTCAAATGATTTGAACTAAGTAAATTTGAAATCCTTGTCTCATCATCTTTATATTGAAAAATAAAATCTGTTTCAGACTTTTGAATATCATACATGTAAAATGTACTCTCATCACTTATTTAAAACTTACACTCTAAAACTGAGTTCACAATATATATATATATATATATATATATATATATATATATATATATATATATATATATATATATATATATATATATATATATATATATATATATATATAGTATTAATTTTAACATTAATTTGCTATTATGAAATTTTTATGATTAAAATTAAATTTTTATTCCATAATAAACATGACACTAATTAGGATAACAAAAAACATTTTATGAGAATACAAAATTGCAAAATTTAAAAATGAAAAAATCTAATTAATAAGTTAAAATCAACTAATTTAAGAAATTAATCATGAGAATTTTTAATATTTTGAATCAAAATATTTTATGAAATTTAAGCACTTTTACATTAAATACTCATATCACACTTACAAATAAATATTTACAAATAAATGTTACAAGCAACAAATACATATATGATGAAATAGATTACTTCTAAATAATTTCTATTACTTTCAGGATATAAAATTGGAAACTAATTGCTTATATGATCAAATTTTGTTAGACTAAATCACTCCTTCTGTAGTTTATAAAAGTTCTAACATATTTTAAGCATAATTTATTATTCTTGAATCATTAAGGATGAACATCTTTAGTACCAATCAAAGCACATCATTCCCATTGTGGAGTTTCTCTTCATAGTAAATATCTTTTTTATAAATATAAAACATGGAAAAATAAATTTTTATACTTTAATAAAAACACATTTTCAGAGCAGATATTGCATAAGTACTGCTTAATTGCTGATGAGTATATGTCAAGCCTCCCAAATATCGATCCATATACAATTTTTATTATATATACATTTTTAGTTAAAAAAGATTGATTAGGAACAAAATTATAAAATATCATGTGGCAAGGTCCAAAACGATTTCTCTTACACTTAAAACAAAGAAGCCTTTTCAAGATTGTTTATGAGGCCTATTGAGAGTGAAGCTTTGGTCCTAAAGCTGCATTCTGAATCTCATTGAAAGACGAATCAAAGCAAGCTTTCAACTCGGCGTAAGTAACAACCAACACATTCTGCTCATCTCTGCCCATCAAACATATTTTGTCAGAAACTCCAGCATCCAGCTTAAAACATAAATATCATAATAAAACTGAGAATAATAAAAAAGAACATAATTAATTAATTTCAAAAAAATGCAATTTTTGATAATTTTCTTTTTTATAAATTAGTTTCAAACATATTTTGGTAATGAAGTCATATTTAGATACAAATATACAAATCGTAAATTAATAATTTTAGTTGCTTCAAGATGTCTCTTTTACTTTTTGTCATATCTATTAATTTTGGAAATTTATACGATTGTGTGCAATGCAGCATATGCATGTACATCCTCACACAAAAAAAATTAATATTTTAATTATTACTTATTTATTTTAAATTATACTTATTTTTATTTGTTTACTTAGTAGATAATCTTGACTCTACAAATCATCTATATTGTGCACTGTTTTAGCAAAGGATTATCAAACTGTAATTTTTACATTGTACTAGAATTTCGTAAATTATCTTTATCTCATAAAATGGACTTAAGATAGCAATATTATTTAAATAATGATTTACTATTATCAAAAATTGGATGAATCTGTCTTCCGAACAGTTTTTAAAATAAGACTGGAATGTTTACAAAAAGTAACAGAATATTGAAAAACATAATCAAAAGAATAACAAAACATCGTCTTGATCTTAAAAAACAGGCAACACATTGCTAATAATAAATTTTAGGAATCTATAAATAAAAATAAGGTAATTATGCAAAATATATAAAATAATCCTGTTAACATATTTTATTTATTCAGAAGTATATAAATTAAAAAAATTTCAAAGCATTTTAATATTCATATGTTGAAACGGAAAATTGAAAATTTCCACAAGAAAATGATTTAAAGCAACCTTTTTTCAATTAATTAGATTTCAACAGCAATGTAAAATAATGAATAAAATCTTACTTTCATGTACATAAATGTTGTCACTACATAGTACAACATACCTTATTTAAACACTGTACAACATGGGCAGTATCAACCCAAGGCCTACCATCTTCTGTGATCTGATGAAAGAGATAGTCTCTAAAAAGTTTCAGAAGATAACGATCACCAGTTTCTGCCCAGGAGTGATCCATGTTCAATCTACAAGAATTCAAAAAAAGTATACACCTAATAAAAGCATACAAATTTAATAAAATTTAAAAATAGCATAAACAATAATTTCAACAATTAAGTATTTTCTACACATGATATCCACACGGTGCTTCCTGGTAACGCTTTCTGCAGCAAAGAAATCTAAAATTTTTGCTCGCATTTCTTGTATAGCTCGAAAACACTGGTGTAATTTAGGTTCTTCTCTTATTCGTGATTTACCAAGACGAAATGCAGTTGCTATCATTCATCTAACTAAAGGACATGACTGCCTAGCCTCTCATTTGAAGCACTTGGAAATCCTCACTGTTCCTACTTATCCACTCTGCAGCTCTGGAGAAGTAATGGATTGGCACCATCTGCCCCTTAATGGGACACTTAGCTGCTCAACAAAGGAAGTGGGATATTGGGAGGCAAGATTACTCCTTAGGCAAATGACTTTGGTCTATTTTCTGAAGTTCACTTTTTTGTAACCTTTACTTTTTTACATTTTGCCTGGCCATTGGAAATAAAATTTTGAGTTTGATTATAAATAATGTAATGTAGTTGGAAAGGATACTGAAAACTCTCACAAATTTAAACTGTACATCAAAGAGTCGAATTTTTTCCCCTCACAAGCAGAAGTCAATCAAAAATAAAAATCTTTAGGGGACATTTTTTAAAATTACTGGAGTTATATAATTTATATTTACATAACAAGCAAAATTTCTTGTATCTAAAGAGTTTATTAACCAGAAAAGTTATTTATTAAGTTTCATAGTCTTTTTTAAGCAAAATAAATTCTTATCAGATTATTATAAGTAATATGTAATGTCTACTAATGTATTTGAACTTCAACTCTTGATACAATTTATTGGGAATAAAGGATAAAATTTCTGTCTCTGCTCATTAGGTATTGGGAACTTCTGTGTCAAATAACATCTGCATTTCACTAGAATAAAATTTCTGATTACACGCAAGTTTTCCCTTTTACCAAGTCAAAGAAACTTGTACAATTTAAGGATACACCTTATAATACTGCATGAAAGCATTTACAGGATTTTTTTATTTTTTGCAGCAATTTAATTTTTTGATTTATTTTGAAACAAATTTACATTTTGTTTAAGAACCCTCATAAAAAAAAATCTAAACACTAGAAATCACATTAAATTGATTTTACAAAAATACAAATATAAAATAAACAAAGGTAAGAGTAACCAGACTAAGCTTTGGAGGTTACATCAAATTTTGCATTACCATAAGATTCCAATAATTATATGGATATGATTGTTTTGTGGTATCTATAGCTACAGAAATGAACTTGAACATAAGAAATAATGTGCACAAATTACATTAAAAAATTATTAGAAATTTTGAAGAAGTGAATGAAAGATTTAAGTATTGTTCAGCATAGATATTCTTTGAACAATATAATTTTTCTTTTACTGCATTTTAACCTTCTATAACTGTTCATGACTCATGGAAACAGTTTAAATTAGCACTTCTTGCATTATTTCCATGTTACACAACAGTTGTCAGAAAGAAACTGCATTGTATGAAACAGACCTTCAATTCCTCAGTCTAACAAATGCAAGCCATGTAAAATTTTATAATAAAGTTTTCAACTATGGCTCCCATAGAACTTCAGAATTCTTGCAGCAGTGGAATAATAGCAAAAAAACTTATGAAAAACAGCTTTTTTAGTCAAATTGAGTACACTGTTTTAATTAACTGTAATGTTGAGAAGCATTCCTTGAGTCTGGTTTCACATGGAACTTTCACCTCAAGTCTCCAAGGTAAAAAATGATATTCTGGCTCTACTGCATAAATCTGCCTTGGAAATTATAAATGCAATTTTCAATGAAGCTACACTTATTTATACTGACAGGAGTAAAAGTGAAGACTCTTGTTCTGGTAGTGGTATCAAATCCACAAATGGAATTGTCAAAATATAGAAAAGAAATCTTAACTTCAGTTCGGTTTTTAAGAGCGTGCTTATTGAAGAGGGACTAAGCATTATTTTATCAGATATTATTATACAGATATTAAAGTAGTGTGGTTTTTGTTTGACAGTTGTAGCGCCTCCCAATATCATTCTAACTGATGAAGAGTTGGTGATAGGTCCGGAATGGCAATTCTTAGCAAACTAAAGCAGGTTTCATCACTATATGAATGCACTTACAATGAATTCCTTCACATGTCGACATATGGGGGAATGAAATAGCAGACATTCTGACAAAGGAAGGTTTAGAAGAACCTTTACCAGTTACTAATTCACAGAGATATTTTGAATTGTATTCCATTAGAAGACATGCTAACAGGCAAATTTGGCTCATTCCCCCGAGTCATCCTTGGTATCAATCCAATTGTCCTGGAAGATCTCTTGCTATTAGATGTGATAAATATGTTCAGAATACACTTTCCAGTTTCTTCAGTAGCCACCTGAAGGGATTTACTTTTGTTCTCAAAAGTATTCAAATCATCCTAAATGCCAAAATGAATTGTCACATATTCTTGAGTGCTTGGAGTTGTATCTTGAGGACTACCTTTTTTGAAAGAAAGTGAACTCGTGGATATTGTCTAGTGTACTCCTAGACATGGAGATTATTTCAAACAACAACATAATAATTCATGAGATATGTTATACTTAACTTTTACTGGATAAAAAAAAATAAAATTTTTAATCACTATTTATTTTGTACTTGATCATATAGATCTTTTTTCACGTGGTTATAGTGGTATTCATTTAAAATAATATACAATTACAGTAAATTTTAAACTTGTTATTTTATAATTTAGAAATTAGATTATTAAAAAGATTATTAGAAAATAAAATTAAATTAGAAAATTAAAAAGTTCTAAAAAAAAATCAATTAAACAGTGAAAGCTTAGTTTTAATATTTTAGATGCCAAAATTTAATGCAAAAAATGATTGAACAAATTAAAATAGTAAAAGATTTACTCACTCTGCACGTTCTGTGATGGTACCCAGTTTAACTAAAAGACGGAACAATCTTCCATTTTGAACTTCCTGAATATAATGAAAATATTAATAGTCATGATGAAAAAGAATAAAAATAGCAACCATACACATGATACTTTGGTATAGATTGCAAAACTGTAAATACACGCCTTGGATAATCATTTATAATAAAGTAAAAATTTTCAAAATTTGAAAAATAAAAACAATTTTATGAAGCTAATTAAAACAATATAACCATTTCTGGAGAAAAAAAATTAAATTTAAAAATACTACCATTACATTCTAAATCAAGGAAAATAATTTAGAATAATTTATTCAAATTATATTTTTTAAAGACAAATTAAATTTAAAATCATTTCAGTTACAACATAAAACATAGAAATAACATGATTTGTCATTTCTGCTGTACATATTTTTTTGGCAAGAAAGAATCAAAGGCTATACAAAGTACCAAAATAAAATAATAGATATACTTTTCACTTTAAAGTCAATTTTGACACTTGACAATGTACAAGTAATACATAAGTATTATTTAGGTTTATATATATTTCAATGGAATATTTAAATTAAATAATTTTTTACTTGAAGTTCATAAAAATAAAGAAAAGCATTTACCAGCCTTATGTTGTTAATATTTAGTTAGAAGTTGAATTTTTATTAGTTTTAATTTTTTTTTAAAATTGCATTTTCTATACTTTCTGGTATACTTAAAAGTATTCTTTTCATTTTATACTGCGATACCAACATTACTCAATAATACAGTCATAGTTACACATTTCCTTGACATCTTATTGAAGGTAAAATGTCTATGAAATTAATGATGCCAATCTTAATGAGCAAATAAACTAAAAACTTTCTCTTATAAAAAAGAGACAGGCAAAATAAATTTAAAATTAATGCCTAATGATGTGATGAAATAAAAACAATATCCTTACTTTTTCCTTTCATTGATAAGAAATCATTTAATAATTTTCTTTATAAAAAATGCATAGTTAAATGCAGTATTTTCAATTTTTATTTATGTAGAAAAGTATTTTATTGATGCTTTTTTGGGGAAAAAATACCACCAATTTATTAGGTATTTATCTGCTACTTTTGAAGGCTTGAATAAATACCCTTTTTTTTTTTAGATATCTGAAATTCTTTTTTATTCTAATTTTTATGTTCTATTCTTTAACCACCTGATACTTCTTACTTACAAATTACGTCTGGCCAAAAATGAAATAAAATTTTAGGCAAAGTGTGTTACTTTGTTGAAGTTCATGAATGAGTAATTCATTTAAGATGACAGTTTGGTTTTCTTAAATAACATGCCTTCTTTAACAAAGCCTACAAATCAAAAAATGTATTAGATATAAAAACATAAAAAAACACCAAAAAGGAGGGGGAATCAGGTGATAAAATATATTGCGAGTGGAAGATTAATAAAAATGAGTTTTCAAAACTTCTGTTCATAAATGGTAATTATTGCTGCATGTTAGGGACCAAACACGCTACATAATGAAATAATGTTTATAAATTATATGTTCATAAAAACAAACATCTACTGTATTTAAGTACTTATTTTTTATATGATAATCAGACTAAAATGGTAGTTTTGATTGCAAAATGATATTAGTTAACAAGTGGGAAAAAATTTAGGCAAAACCTCATAACAGAATAAGTATAACATTATAAAGATCATATTTCATCATGTCATAATTTTTTCCATTTAATCACTTGAAAATGTATCTTAGTCATATATATTTCATCAAAATATTGCATTTAATTATCCATTTACTTTAATGCATCTTTTATTTTTGGGATGCAGTAAAATAGTTATGAATTATTAACAGAAATGTATTTCCTTTCCCTAAACATTTTTTAAATTTTTTTAAATAAATTTTTGATGTTTTTAAAATAAAACCTTATAATAAGAAAAAAACCAGTTTCTTTGCATAAACACAATCCTACAAACCTAAAAGAAATTTTTATTAGCTGAAGTCAAATAATTAAAAATAATAAAACATGTAATATTATTAAAACATAGTATTTAGCACTCGATAAAATCTAATATTTAACATTTAAAACATAAGAATATCTAACAAGTAAAATATTATTATTGTTAATAAAATAATTTATAAATGTCACTCTCTTTTTCTAAATAAATAAATTTTTATTGTTAAACCTTGGAAAGTTCATTTTCAATTACATCACTCCTCATCTGAGCAGCATCCAACTGAGTATAAAATCGAGCACCAATCATTGGCATAATATCATTAATGCTGCGTGGTCGTGACTGGTTATGCAAAAGGTACCTAGGCATAAAACAATGCAAGGATAAAACAAGCAATGATTACTAATCATATAAATTTAAAAAAATCTGTAATTTAATATAAGACATTTTTTATACAGCACAAAGGTGCATTGCAACTATAAAAATAGAAATTAGAATGACATTTGCACTTGTGTGTAATTTACACATGTTTCATTTTGCAATAAAGTAATTTTTGTTTGCAATTCTGTAAAATGTACAAGATGCACATTTTCTTTTCTTTTGATAATACCCAATTGGGAATTGGGAAAACAAGCTTAAAAAATAATAAATTAAAATGGGAAAACTTTCATTAAAGGAGGTAAAATGAAGATTAAGTAAAATCCAGGCGTTTATTTTAAGTGATAATTAAACTATGATTTTATCATATTTTCCTAAATATATTGAAAATGATTAAATGAAATGAATAATATATCAAACAAAAGATTCTATGATTAATTTAGTAAATTTGCCATTTTTATAGAAAGAATTTACAAATCTAACATGGATTTTATTATTTACAAATACTAACTACAATTTTTTTTTTTTTTTGATTCATGAAATTTTTTTTTTCAAAACGGAAAGTTAGCTTTTAAGAAACATGCGATTTTGAACACTTTTAATAAAAACATGTCTTAAATATATTTAATGAAACATGTCTTGAAAAATTTTGAAGTACTTAAAAGGATTAAGAGCAATATAGGAATGAGAATTAAAAAAAGTTTCAAAACAATTAAACTGTCCCTCATTTTTACTGAAAGTTTGTTAGAGTCAAAATTTCTTTTAAACATACATAAAAAGTTTTTGATGAATGAAAACTGTTTACTTTTAAAAAGACAAATGATTTTAATTCATTAATGAATAAAAGTTAATTTAGCTTAGGGTTCACCATAAGGGGAATAATCCATAAAAATATTAGATAATTTACATGATTTCAGGAAGATTTAAATATAATGAGCAAAATTTTTCATTAAGAATTAAAGTATTTTGTTTAAGTTTGAAGAAATCTGATTGTAGTATGTGAATTCCTTACATTACATATAATATAAACTTAATTTATTATTTAACATTAACTTGTTTTTGATAATTTTTTATCATTCAACATATAATACATACAACAATAATTCTAATCAAATTTTTAAATAAAAAAAATTGTTTTAAAACTAGTATTCCAAATTTATATATCAGAATAAATGAAAAAGAAACAACACAAGTTTTACCAGAGTGTTATAACACTCATAGCTTAAAGACTTTCTAGATTGAATAAATTTTTCCCATTTAACTTATTATACCTATGAAAAATATTATATATATATATATATATATATATATATATATATATATATATATATATATATATATATATATATATATATATATATATATATATATATATATATATATATATATATATATATAAAAGAAAAAACATTTTGTGCATTTTCCATATAAAGGTTTTATTACCTAGTTTGTAATAGAATTTTTATAAAAATAACTACAATTTCATATATGATATGATTATCCTATAATTATTCTAAAATTTACTAGCAACAGTTCAACAATAAATCTAGGCTATCTAAAGTAAAAGATATAAAAGTATCACTTTTCAATGTTGAGTTTTATAATTTTATCCATCAACAGTTAAACATAACACTTTTACACAAATAAAATTTTATTTATATTTTTTGATTAAAAAAAAAAAAAAAAAAAAAAAAAAAGATTTTGGAAAGTTTTAAAGTTTTATTTAGAGCTAGTTAATGCAAAAATAAATATCTGACCTACTTTAATGCTGAGAGGCTAAAATACTAGAGTTCAGAATGACAAGGTCATTGAAATGAATCTTTATCAAGAGCATTTATACTTCATATTTATTAGCAAAATACAATGAATAATAAGGTTAATTATAAAATAATTTTATGCTTCAATTGAACCATATGATAAACACAATAGTTGCAAGAAAAATATTTTATATTACAAAATTAAGTTTCTTAAGTCAGCAGAATAATTTCTGGAAACTAATTCTAATGAATTAGTAAGATTATTCCGTTTCACAGCAGTCAGAGTATTGCATGCCAAAGCTAGAACTATTTTACCAAATGCCATCAAGTCTTCTTGCTGGAAAAAGAAAAATGCACGTTTAATTGCATGCAAATGAGGACACATGTAAACAAAAAGATAAAATATAAAATGAAAATCTTAAAAGCTTAGTTATTTTCTGAAAAATTAAATTACAATACATGTTTCAGTCAATTATCTGAAGAAATATTTGTAAATATGTAAATTAATATTTAAAGCACATTATGAATTAAAAAAATGACAAATAAAGATTTTTTATTGACAATAAATCAAAAGTGGCTAATTTTTATTCATTAAACAGTAGCAATAAAATCAGATATATAACTCATTTTTTCAATATAATGTAATGATTTTAATTTTAATGAAAAAAATTGTTTAAACTTCATAACAAATTTAAGAAGTTTCAACTAGCAAATAATAAAAATGTAGAAGTTTTCAACATTTTTATTACATTTTAATTATTTTCAATACCCATGTTAGTTTAACATGATATTGAAATATGAATTGTAATACTTATACTGAATTATTTAATGAATTAAATATAAATTTTGAAAAGCAATGTTTTTCTTTATTTCAGATATTTTTTTAAGATGCATTTATGTAAAATTAGCTTTAGATAATAACTTTCCAAATTATAATAAAAGTTTTAAAAAAACTTGAGTTTTATATGATTAAAAAATACATAAGACTAATAGAAATTTCTTTAGTTTAATCAGAAAGAAACAAAATATTTTTTTCCCTTTTTTCAAACTGTCGATAGTTAATTTCTCATTAGAAATAATAAAATAAAGTATTCCACAGTACTCAAATTTCAAAATATATAAAACTATTTTTTATAATGTACAGAATAGTTTAAGGATACTACAGATGTTTACATTTGTTTCAATACTTACTGGTGAATTGCTGAAAATGTTACAATTATGGCAAAAACTTTTTCATTATAAAATTTACACGACTTTGTATCTAATTTGCTGTAAAACAAATATTGGGGGATGCTTGAACAGTTACTTTACAATGAGGGAAAATTTTAAAATTTAAGGTTTTAGATCTCAGAAAGACTTATTCTTGCGTTATATACTGTAACAATTTCACTAAAATTATTTCATACAAAAAACAATATCACCTTACTTTAAGTCAACACACACTTCAGCAACACATTGCGAGGGGGGTATGAGGTTTACACTTTTAAACAATATTTTTTAAAACGAAAAAATTAAAAGAATAAATCACAATTGGATCTGAAAATTCTAGTAAAATTAATTCTAATTAAAATGAATAAGTACACAGTAACTATAAAAGTATTGGTTTCTTCTGTAATGCTAAGAGTGTTTTGAAAATTAAAAAAGATAAATATAAAATACAAAATTATTTTATGATTATTGCAAAAAACTGCATTTTATTTTAAATTTAAAATTTTGCATGAAAAGTATGTTTTAAAATAATTTGTGAAGCTTTGTGTACAAAAATGTGTTAATCATGTTTATATGCATATAAATTAAGGAGAGAAAACCAAAAATTAATATTATTATTATTTATGACACTTGAACAAGCCAAGCTGGCTTTGGTGTTGGCTATGTAAATTGAAATCAGTAGGGTGTGTCTTTTGTTTATTCAGAACACTACAAAGTTGAAAGTATGATTTAACTCTAAAGATTTCTCTGACAGATGGCATCACCAAAGACCCATTCTCTCAAATCTGATCTGGAAGGGGAGGAATTTTTCTCCAGACAATTACACTCATGCTAACTGCTCAACAACTGACTAAAGGACTTTTGATCACACAGATTTATTGAGCATGTACATCACATGTTCTAGGTGGGTCTTTGGTGACATGGGAATCGAACAGACATTCCAGATGGAAGGCCAATACCCCTTAATAAAATTAATTTATATCCTTAGCAATATAGATGTATATTGAATATCATGTTGTTCTGATATATAAATTATAAATTAAGTGATGAAATACCTGAAAATGAGAGACAACTTGTTTTGGATTATGCTGATTGGGATCATAAGTCAACACATCAAATATACCACAACAATTTAATCGTAATCTGTAAGAAGACATCTGCATAAATAGAATGCCAATATAAAATCATGAAATGTTTTTTGTATGTTATTAGGATATGATAATATTCAAATGTTCCAGCTAAATAACATTTTACAAATATATTGCATAAATATCAAAATACAAATTTTAATAAATTTTCGATCAATGCTTTAATTTACACAGATTTTAAATAACATTTGTATAAATACATTAAACTTCTATGAATAGACAAACTATAAAATTTTTTTAGTTATATATATAAATATTTTATTACAACAATAATTGCATTTTTAAAGTTGCATGCTGCAGAAAAGGAAAAAATAATTGAAAAAAAATCACCATTAATTGTTAGCTATATAATACATAGTAATCAATGTATTTTATAAACTGTAATAATTTCATGCTTTTTAGTAACTAATTTGTTATAGTACAAAAGTATTGCCTTTATATTATTTTGTATACTTGAGTTTAAAAATTAGCTATAATAGAGACAACTGACAAAGTAAAAGATTCATATTTTTTAAATTCAAAATTTTTGTCAATTTAATATGTAAAATTTTTATATACTATAACTTTTTTAAAAATTAACAGTTGAAATTTTGCAAATGCAAACTACATAAAATATATTTTTTGGGAGTACCAATAATTAATTTTCTTTACATGACACATAGTAAATAATCTAATAGCTAAGCTGTTCAGGTATCCAATGTGCCTTGTAGAGAGACATTTCATAAAAAGAGGGTTACATTAAGTCATTGAAAGGGGGGCAATCCAGAAAACAATCCTGAAACTACTCAGATACATAAAAGCATGAGCATACAAAAGTTCAATAGTCACCTCCTACTCTGAAAAGAGTAGCTAAACCACTAAGCTATGTAAGCCCAAATTAATTTTTGATTAAAAAATGTAACATTTTTTTATTGTTTGCTAAGTGTTTATGTAAGAAGCAAAATTAAAGGCAATGAAAGTTGTGTTCAATGTGTAAAAGTGATAACTGTCATATGTGAATGATTTAAAAATTAAATTCTACCTTAAAAAAAAAAAAAAAGGAAAACTGTAATATGCAATAATTTGATGAAACTCATGTTCCTAAAATTAAAATCATTACAATCTTTTATCATTTTCTAACACACTTATTCATACTTTCAATTTTTAATGACAATTAATTTGAGACTGTACACAATTTATTTCTCCCAATATACTATTATGATTAAATTTTAGAAAAGTCAAAATTTCAATTATATGACAAAAGTGAACTTTTTTAAACACTACTTTAACTATTAAAAATTTAGACACAATGTATTTTAAAATTAATTTAATACAGCCATATAACTTCAAACTCATACCTGTAAAAAACTTCACAAAAGAATAGAAAAAAGATTCAACAGGAAAATAATACACAAATTTATAATTATTACATATATAAAAGCATGAAAGATTTACCGAGACTTTCCAGTAACAAGTATTTTAGATGGATCAAATGCTCGACAAGCCAATCCAGCTGCATGTATACTTCTTAATACTGAGCTAAGTTGAACAATATAACCCCAAATTAGACTTTCTGGAAGTAAACCAGCATGTTGTCTCAAATTGTTCAAACCTAATAAAAAGTAAAGATAAAACTAGCTTTAAATAGCAGTAGATGCTCAATTTTGTAAACATGTAATTTACGTATAGTACAGTTTTTACAAACTAGTGACTACTCCCTATACCGATACCAATTGCACAGTGATAAATTCAACTCTCATTCACAAAACTAAAATTTTGAAAACTTGTTTTCGTAAACTTTTTTCCGGACAAATTATTTCCTCTTGCATTTGTTATGTCTATTTTTTATGATCTGATATTTTTTAATTTTTAATATATAATTTTTATAACCCTTGAAAACTTGATTTATTCTTGAATATTGAAGTAACATATGCATGCACCCCAGACATTGTGAGAACAATAATCAAAGAAGTCTGGTTGTCTGATATTTGATGGGAAAGAACTATGGTGCCAAATTGGATTGCAACCTACATGAAGATGGTAATTCCTTTAAAAGTGTGAACTCTGTTGTACCATTAGGCTTTGTTTCACTTGAAAACTTGTTCAAATGAATTTACAAAATTTTGTTTGTTTGTTGAGAGGGAGATTGAGCATGCAAACTGATTTATTAATTGAAGTAAAAAAGAAACTTCTAAAAGAAGGGGATGAAAAAATGCTAAACAAGATAAAAATTGCCCAAAATATGGTATACATATGAACAACCTTTTGACAATTTTAAAACCTTTGGAAAAAATCCTTGAAAAAGTAAACAGTACCAGGAGAAATGTTTTCTCTTGAAAATATTGAAGAAAAGCAAAACATCCTAAACTGAAAAGGCTTTGCTTACTTGGTTGAGAAAAGTAAAAGGAAAGAACATTCCTGTAGACAGTAATGTCATTAAAGAGAAATCCAACTGTTTTTTTGTTGTAAATCTGAACATAAAACATCTCAAAACATCAAGCGGTTGGCTCCAACAATTTAAAACCATACATGGTTTGAACTTTAGAAACTAGTGTGGTGAAAGAGGAGCTGTGAATAAAACTTAGGAAATTGTATAGAAAGAAGAAGAATTGAAATCACAACTTGTGAAACCACTTACTTGGGTCTTATTAAAATACTAGGACCCAAAAGATGTTTTAAACATGGATTAAACATGTTTGTTTTTAAGCATCTTACCTGAAGGAACAATTAGCTTTAAAGGTGATAAATGTTATGGGGGTAAGAAAGTGAAGTAAAGAATTAGTGTTGCTGGTATCCAATGTATATGGAACAGAAATATGATCTACTTTTCATACAAGAACTAGTATTTAAAGCTTAGGGGTTTAAAAAATGTCCAAAAGTTTTCATTCTAAATCTTTAAAGTAAAACAGTTTATTGATTCCTTTATTTTCCAGTTTTTGTGTATCATTTTTCTATATAAAGTTCTAGAAAATAAAGAAAATATAACATTTTAGAAGAAATATTAATAGGGTTTGTAAAATTCCCAATACAAACTGTAGTTTGCAGATATTATTTTTCAAAAGTTGCTAACATCAGCATGTTGAATATAATCTACCAATACTTTTTTGAAAAATATAAACATAATTATGAACATGTATTTGATTATTTTTTTGGAATTATTGATAATAATAAACATTTTTAATAATTCTAATTTAAATTAAAAGTATTTGGTTTAAAAACTTCAATATTTCATAAATATTCTTTGCATCAATTGTTTAAATTTTGGATATATTTTTAAAGTTTTTAAATTTGTTTATATGCTTTTTTAATTTTAAATTATTATGATGAGAAAAAAAGATTAATAATAACAATTTCCTTTAAATTCAGTAACTGCCAAAACAGAATTGACAAAAATTGAAACTAACAATAATTCTAACTGCTGCTTATTTAGTTTCTTGTACAGTACAATATCTTGATAAAATTGTGATTTTATATGAATATTAAGGTTTAATATTATATTCAATTATCACTGATAATATATTTCAATTTAAATCATTTCTTGTAATCATAATAATAAAATAAAAAAGTAGTTTTTCTATTTTTTACCTTAAAAATTTTTATAAACTACTAGAAACATTACATATTAATATTCTGGACTTGTTTATTTCATTAAGGACTTTTATATTTTAATAAATTAACCAAAATGTTTACTTCTCTTAAACTCCATGTTGACACATGTTTAACTCTGTAGACAATATTAATTTGTCAGATCTCTCAGTTTTTCTGACATAATTTGCTGTGGATTTATGGAAATTTATTTACATTCTCTTCCAGATGTTTTGTTTTGGCTTTAAGCTCAATTTCATTAAGCAGATCTTTGAATTTTCCCAATATTACAATTTTATTCTGTTGCTCACCTAAATATAACTGATTTTTTGTCTGAAAAAAAAAAAAAAAAGCAAAACTAAATAAGTTTTTTTCTTATTCTTTTATTGCAGATACCTTTTATATTTCGGATGATTTCAGCAACAAGCTTAGCTTTGATCTTTTTACTAATTCTACCATCAAATTACTGTACAAAAACCTTATATTTAACGAAGCTAAGTAATAAAGAATTACTTAATTTTATTATGATAAATATATGAAATTAATATATTATTAGAAGATTAACATTTTTCCAAGAAATGGTATTATTTTTATTTGGTAGTAAATTAAAATGTAAAATATGTACTTAGTCTTTAACATGTGATCAGAATATCCTTCAACACATTTTTAAAAACCATACAAAATAGTTTAAATATCAATTATTTAAGCTTTTATGTTAAGTTATGAAACATTTTATAACAGCCATATTTTGGTACGTTAATTTTAGGTGCATTAGACAATAACAAAAGAAGCTTTTCTTTTCTTTATTTTAATTGCTTTTTATCATAGATCAAGTCCAAAACATGAAATATTTCTTACCATGGAATATTATGTACAATAGACAGTTTTTCATTAATTTCTTGTTACTTACATTATGACCGATTTACATGATTAAAATAAGTATTATCTTTATAATAGCCAACATTTATTGTTTTGAAACCTTACAATTTTTCCAACCTTTTAAATAATTTTTCTAACTTTTTCATTCATTGGTTTTCTACCAATGCAAGAAAGCATTTTTTTAAAAAATAAAAATATGAGTTACACACAGTAAATTAAAAACCAAAAAGCTTATAAACACAGATTTTTCATGCTTGGTAAAAATGTGGGTATTCATTGCAACTTATAATTAATGCATAAAGAGAAGTAACAAAAATTGATGGATATACTCTTTACGGAAACAATTTAAAATTAACAAAAATAAGTGACTTTATCTGAGAAGCCCAAAGCATACTTTTAACTTAGCACAACAGTTTGTTAAGACATAGATATATTAAAAATTGCTGACCTTTTTTTTATTTAATTTAGAAAATGAGTATAAAGTTTTAATTTAGAAAATGAGTAAAAGAAAATCTACTCGCTAGCTAATTCTGATTCTCATAGCCACATCCTTTAACATTTTTAGTTACCAAAACATTTTTGATATTTGATTACGTTCAACAGAGCTGAAAAATAACATTCCAAATTTAAGGACATAGTACATATATTTCAGTTTATATATTTAATAACTGATCAGAACTTAAAATTTCATAGTATTCCAGAATTAATTACCAATTATTTCAAAAAATTACTGAAAAAATATAATTTTGCTTTTATTTTTAAAATAGTAACAATGGAAAAATAGAAATTTTCTTTAACACCTCAGATTTCACCCAATATTATATATAAATTATTTCATTAAATATGACTTCCAAGTTGCAACCAGACAAGTTTGAGTTTTTTATATTTTTTTTATAAATGTTTATTTTAAAATAAAATGCTTAAATCTCTATTTGAGAATTTTTATCTAATATTTATAAGGAAACATAATTTCAACTATTTAAATGTTTATACATATACAAATAGATTGCATTCATACTACATTTCCATTACTTGGTGGAAGACTCTTATCGTTGAGTGTTACTCTTCTAGTTGAGAAAGGAGATGACAAATTAATGGACTGTTACATTTTTATTTTTATTATTCTGTGCTCTTTGTTCTTTACTTTTGTTTTTGCTATAACTGTAAATTGATAGCCATTAGAATTAAAAAATAATACATTTCCAACTTCAAAAGTAATTTTTGAGAGTATTTACTTTAAACAATTTTTTATGAATATTTATCAAGATAGATAAATAGTTGAATAGATCCTTATACATTGAATCAAATTAAATTAAAAGTAGATGGAAGTTAATTACTTCATAATGAAAGAAATCCAGCGTATAAAAGTTGTAAAGTATGTGGATTTTTTTTAAAAAAACATATTAGATAATACAAATAGCTTTCGCCTCTTTCTTTATACATATGCAGCTTATTTCTGACAATCACATTCAGAAATCAAGATAGAAAATCTTTATATTTTCAGAATAATCTAATGAGAGAAAATATTTGATTTTACTGCATGGTCCATTCAATTTAATTATAAACTGTCAAATCACATTTGAAAATTTATAGTTAAATTGAATGCAAGTCACTTCTGTTAGTCTGTCATTACATAATTACATTTATGTTTTTATAATCTAACTTGTATGGAGTAGGAGGCATTCCAAAAATTAATATTAATGGACATCCATTACAATAAAATTTTGAAAAAGTAAAGAAAATGGAATATTTACAAAAGTTTATATGTTCAAAAAACAAATAATGAAAACAATCTATTTTCAGGAGTTATATCAACTCTAAATTAATATAATTTTCAAATAAAACTAGCAATTAGATTAAACAGACATAACTTAATAATACAATTTCCACATCATATTAAAAATAAACAGATAAATACCAGGCTTAGTAGAGATTCCAGGAGAGCCTTCCACATCACTAGGATAGCTAGATATATAACCATTAATAACTTGGGTTGACTGCTGATTAAAATACAAATTCATTAATGTGTCAGCACCAGGATGATAGTCATGTACAAAGACCATTGCTATGGAAATATTACATGAAATCAGAATAATCTAACATTTCATTGTTTCAACAATGTTTATAATCATATATTGAGTGATTATGAATACTATTGCATTACTAGTGATTATGAATACTATTGCATTACTAGTGATTATGAATACTATTGCATTACTAGTGATTATGAATACTATGGCATTACTATTAAATATATTCATCACTGAAACAAGCTATTAATAAAATATAGTAATTTTTTAAACATTCATAACTGATAGGAGACAACTAGAAATACTATATATTAATATAATATCAATATACAAATCAATTTGTTTATGGAGAAAGAATAAATCTTGGATATTTTTCTTATTACTATACAAATTTTACTTTCAAATGTAATTCTCAGATTACAATCATGCACAGATTGTAATTCTTTCATGAATATTTAATTTAAAAATTCAAGTTTAACTTCTATAATAACAATTTTTATTAAGTTATATTTTCGAAAAAATATAACTTAAGGAATTGAAATGGCATGGATGTGGATGGATTGTCCTTCCAATTCTCCTGATCACTTGCACTTTTGTTGTTGTCTTGTGCCAGCTAGACTAGAAATATGGGATGTGCTGCTCCACTTTTCTAAGTAAACTGTTATTTGGTTCTAAGTTTCAACTTCCTTAGTACACATATGCCATAGATAACCATTTATAGGGTAGGCAACCATTCACATCCTATTCATACAAGGAAAGGGCAAAGACAAGAGAGAGATAGTACATCCATGCCTGATAGGAGGGGGTCTAAACCCAGGACTCCCCTATCCATTGTCAGGCACATTGGCCACCAGAAATGGTGGGTGTCACTTGCACTTTTATCTTAAATAATTCTTTATTAATATTCATTACCCCTTGTGGAAAGAGGATAGGAATGAAATTTAAAACCAAAGGAACTATTTAGATGAATCAAAATTTTTATTTATTTATTTTTTTAATTGAAGAAATATACCATGTAAAAATTAATTTTTCCTCAAAAGCTCTTGCAGCATATGTATGTTATGATTAATAAGTCAAATTTGAAAAACTTCAAAGGAAATTTGACAATACCATAAAATTTTGCAACTATTGTACAACAACAGGTTTTTAGAATACAATGAAAAAACTATGTTTTATGGCCAAATCATACTAGTTGGAAGCTATGCATCTTTTGTTTCTTAATCAATGTTTGTATTGCATTATGTTGAAATTACTTTAGTCTAGTGAAGATACCAAAAACCAATCATTAACATTATTTTTCATGGAAATAACGCATTCTAAAAAGTGTTATCAAATTATGTTTTTAAAATGTTTTTAAAGAAACCCTTTCACTATAGTTTTGTTAAAAATCAAAAGAAAATTTGAAATTAGATATAGGTTGAATTTTAATGATTATGAGCATCAGAAATTACCTAATGAAAGAAATTTGGATGAATCTTTATTCACTTTTTAGGAATTTGCTACTTAATTCTACAGAGATAGCATTTAATAACAGATTAATTTTTATTTAGGTAGTTGCAAGTCATTTTTATTTGTAAATTTTATATTTATTTATTTTTTGAAAACTGCAACTAATTAAATTAGGGGTTTATAGTCTTTTTCTCTTAGAGTCAATTAGTTTTTTTTTCCATTACATGACACATTTCATGGTTTTATATGTATAAACACACATACAAAATTTTGCTGTTAGAAAATGCTAACTTTCCACCTCTAAAAAATCATGGGCAACACGCATTTAATTTTGCAATTAATGTTAATTTACCAGCTCTTTCAACTTCCACAGCATACTTTATAATAAATTTTTCAAGTTCATTTATGTCATCTTCCAAATGCTTCTCTTTGATTTTAGGATCAATTCAACAAATGTTTGACCATGAGATAAGAGTAGTAGACTCAAAAGACATCTGATAAAAGAATGAGAACACTACCTTATTTAACAACAGTTATTACACTGTCTACCAATAAGTATTTGGACACCTGTGATAGAAAAGAAAAACTAACTTTATTCAAAATCAGTAGCTGGTAGAGCTTTTACGAGAAGCAATTACAGCGTGAACCCTCCGGAGCATACTTTACACAAGTCTTTGTATTCAAGCCAAGTGGAACACAATACCACTAGCTGTGAGTAGACATACAAGTTCCTTCACTGATTTTGGAAGGATAGGGCATCTTTTAAATAGGCGATGCAACTTGTCCCAGAGGTTCTCGATAGGATTCAGGTCTGGACAGGCCAGTCCATTTGCTGAACTCTAATGGCCCCATACCAACTCTTGGTTAACCTCGAAACATGACACCTGACATTGTCATCCTAAAAGTAACAAGTGTCCAATCCGTAGAACTGCCACAATGTAGGAAGCACGTTATCATTCAAAATGGAGCAATAGGAATCAGTGTTAAGCTTATCATGAATAGGGACAAAGGGTCCCAGTCCATACCAGGAGAAACACCCCCAGAACATAATTCCACCTCTGCCAAACTTGACTGCTGGCACATTGCATTATGGCAGGAGACGTTCTCTAGGCAGACACAGACCCAGCCAGCCAAATGATAAAGAGTGAACCTTGATTTGTCACTCCAAAGATCCCGTTTTCCACTGATCTACAGTCCAATTTTGATGTGCTTTGCACCGCATTAACCAAGGAGTGTGGTTGGACTTTGTGATCAAAGGCTTATGAGCAGAAGTATGATCATGAAAACCAAGCAGATGTGCTTCCATACAGATGGTATTCATTGTAACAATACTCCAGGATGCCTGTTGAAACTTCTTGTGGATGAAGGTCATTAGTTGAGTGTTTCTTCCGAATTTCTCTGGACAGCATTTGTCGGTCTCTATCTCCCAGTTTCGTTGGTCTGCTGACTCTGGGCACACTTCAACAATTACCGATCAATTCCACTTCTTAATCACGTAAGCCATTGTCGATTTTGGGTACCTCAGATAACCAGATATGTCCCTTAAGGATCAGTCACATTTGTGATACCCGAAACCATACTTTTATCAAAATCAGAGAGTTCCGAACTGCGGCTGTACCTCATGACCGCGGATTTTGTCATTTGATTAGGCGTCCAAATACTTATTGGTAGACTGTTATTAAGACACTGGTAAACAAACAACATATACAGGTTTTAAGAAATACACAGACAATATTCATAAGTTTCAAATGGAAATGATGATGCCAAGAAACAGATGAGAAAATATTTCTTAAAATGTTAGACAATTTTGGTTATCATCAGTAACTCTTAAGTATTATGGTTAACCAGTAGGGTTCTTTCTTTCATATTAACCAGGATAATGTACTCTTGGAATAGGTAATTATACTCTTGGAATAGGTAATAATATTTTTAATACCTAAGCATTTTCAAGGTTAGTTACATAAAAAAAAAAAAAGCAGATTTCCTGATAATTTTAAAATCAGTTTGACATAGGAGATATTTTGATAAGAAATTTAAGAATATAAAAAGCACAATAAGTCAGTTATTTCAGATGAATGAGGAATAGAATTCTTTTTTGTATAGTTTTACTAATTGTGACTACACCTGCAGAATAAAAATTTAAATTTCTGATATTTTAAATGTTATAGACAATTATGAAAAATTATACTAATTATGGTTCTATTCAATCTTACAGGTCAATGCTTTTATATGCTTTTAAAGCTGAGTTATCATCTTAAAGCAATGCTATTAAAAGTCAGATACATTTTAGAGTTTTATTTTAAAGCTAATATAAAATAGTAATATTAGAAAGCTAAGTTTATAGAGTTATAATTTTACTACTTGGATATTCAATGCTTAATGTGATTCAAATGTCATGGCTTAAAAGTTCTTTCTACTTCTATTTGGCAAAAAACTAAATTTAATGAATGAAATCATAAGACGATTAGTTTATTATAAAAAGTTAGCATTTTTATTACATTAAAGCAAAATATTTTGTTTTAATAAGATTTAAAAAGCAAAAAGTCACGACTTAAAATTTATAAATAAGAATATTGCACTATAATAAAAATAATTTTCCAATATTTCCCCCTCCAGTTTTATTTTAAAAAAATGTTCTAAGAAAAGATATTGTTCTAATAGTTATTAAGTATAAATATGCTAACAATTGTAAATTACAATTCATATATATGAAAAGTAGTAAAAAATAATTCTTTTTTACTTTAATCTGATAAATGCTAAAATATTGTTTTAAAAATATTTGTAATAACTTCACCTCAAATACTTATTATTTTATTCATCAAACAAGTTATATATGGTTGCTGGTTATTTTAAAGTTTTGAGGAAAAAAATTTTTTTTTCTTATTTTGCATGCTATATTTTAAACTAAGTATCATACAGCCCAAAGTATATTGGGATTCCTTTAATCTTCACTCCTTTAACACCTAGATACACTCTCTTGGGAGTACTCATTATGAATAATGTGAAATATTCCCAAATAAGGTGAAATAATTCAGTAGGTTGGCAGCCCTTTTCATTATTGCAAGGTAGTCGAATTCCAACTTATCTGAAGATCAGTATCAGTCATGTTCACTAAAGATGGCTGGATTATTGTTGCAATGTTCTTCAAGTAAAATGGTACCTTTGCAGGTGGTAGACAATGTTAAGGAACTTTCTGCTCTCATGCTCCAAGCATGGTTTTACCATTAAAACCTGGTGAACCTCATACAATATATAAACAATAAAGAAGTAGTGTGGAATCTGATAATAATGTAAAAATAGTTATTATGATTGAAATTAAAGTAACTTGTACATTTCTTTATATATCTCAAAAAGAACTGAATAAAATGTAAAAGTAGTTTGAAGCAAAACAAATGCCTCAAATTTATATGTGTACAGTTTTATGGGGAAAGATAATAAAAGGATAGATTTTATAAATATGAATAGCAAGATGCACATTTTGTTTGTACATACACTGCTGGTTTTTTTATAACAATTGGTGAAGTTCATATGGTCTCATAAAGCTTATCTGGGGAATGATGTTTCAATAAAACATTTACCTGATTAACTTTCACATCTCTTTTAATGTTGTACAGAACCATTCATGATGCTTTAAAGATCAATTGCAATTTGTAATTTTCATCTGACAGCTGTTAAGGTTCTATAGAAACATTTAATCAAAGAGTGGAGCCACAGGAACTTAGAAATTAGCTTACTTAAAGTATGAAACCATAATATGAATAAGGGGGAACCATAACTTCAATTAACCTTTTTGTTTACTGTAAGTATTTAAGCCATAATGAGAATTACAAATGAGAATGCATTTGTGGAATAGTTACTTTTTTAATATAACATCAATATACATTTTAACCAAATTTCACTAAAATTTGTTGTACAGCTTTAGTGATAATTGACTACTCAATACCTTTTAAACACTAGTAGAAATATACGTTTAATACTATATTTCATGTGTTTTCAACTTTAGTACTTTGTTCTTAGGAGATGTAAAAATGTTCACGTAATTTTTTACTAAGAATGTGATGAAAATGGCTACAAATATCTTTCAGATCAAATACATGCAACTTGTACATAAGGTACCACTTACATTATAAGGATCCAAATTTCTAAGTACTCCCTCACTAACTCTATCCTAATTTTATTCATTCTGTATTTTGTAGCAGAAATGTGTTGTAGAATTCTTGATTTGCAAAGAATACTGGGATATTTTTTAAAAACAGAATATTTTACTATTAAGAGTCACTTGTTAGAATCTATTTTGGTAAATTATTAAAAAATTTAAGCAAGAAAAGTTTAAATGTAATTTAATTGTACACCAACTCCATAATTACAATCACCCTCATTAAACTTATCAGTGAAGTGAGTCATAAGAAATATTTATATATAATTTTATCATTCAAAATGTTTTGGTAAATGAGTAACACGTTTAAAACATTGTAATTTAAATATAAACAATTTATCCTATTTTTTTTTTTGAATTGTTTAAAAGGATAAATGACTTACAATTATCATTGAAAGCTTTTGTAGTAAAGACTTCTCGCAAATGAACCAGATTTGAATGTTGAAGTTTTTTCCATGTTTCAATAATCGAAATACATTTAGTATTTGAAACTCTGAAACCTGTAACAAAATGAATAACAATAATGTAATAATTAATCAAAAGATAAATAGTACAAATAAGTGATGTGTGAAAAATTTTTTCTTCAAATTATTACAAATTAATGTAATGGAGCAAAATTGGAAGCATACTGCAAAGAATACCTTAATGATGATAAATAAAAATATACATGAAAATAAATTCTTGTATGTTAATTCCATAAAAAGATTGACTGATTTATGGAAATTTTAATTAGACATGTCAAAAAATATTGTTTAAAAATTTAATTTATTTTTTTTAATATAAATATTGAAATTTGTTAAGGTAAACTATTAGCCCTACTTAAATTCACAAGAATAAACTTATTTAAATATGAACTTAACTATCAAAACTTGGGAGAAAACAGTATTAAGGAATTTGATTGTAAAGCAGAAACCTAAAAAGTGAAATTAATAAATATTTAATTAACAATCACTAACTATCCCATTGCAATATTTCATTTTAATATCAGAAAACTCTATTTATTCTTTATTGCTATTAGTATTTGTTCTTCAGTAAAACTAGATTGTATCGATATAGTTAAAAAAAAAAATATTAAATGTTTTGGCTTGTTTTAAAACTTAAAAGTTTAAAAAAGTGCAAATAAAAGTGTTAAATTGCTAAAATGTCCTTTTTACTGTTATTTTAAACATTGCATTACACTGATTTATGGGGAAATAGAACACAATTTTAATATTTGAAACAGAAATCTTAATGTTTGATAAACATTAGAACAGAAAATATTTTAATATATATATTTTTTGAAATTGCTTAGATTTTTTAAATAACTTTTTCAATTATAAAAAGAGTGCACATAAATGCATTGACAAAAATCAATGATTTAAATAATTAAAATATTTCTTTGAATTATACATGAGTAAAAATTATATAACTTAAAAGAAAAATGTATCATAAAATTCCACTAAAATGAACATAATTTATATTAATAGTTTGATCACTTCTTGTTTTATATGATAATGCAATTTTATTCTTATTAACCTTTTTGCTATGGCATATCTTTTAGAGACTCAGGATAAAGCAGAGAGAAAGATATTGTACAGGATGGAAGTTTTACACCATTAAGTCTAACTTTAGAAAAATTCATAAATAATAAAATTCAAGTCCTAATGTTATCATTTTTAGTATTCGTTTGATTATTATATAAACTGTCATATGGCTTAAATTAAAATACATATTTTCCCCTTTGATTTACAAGAAAATTTGTAAAGTAATAATACTTACCCTGAGAAATAATTTCCAAAAGTGCTATTTAAAAATTGAAACTTTTTGGATAAAATACATTAATAAACTTTTAAATTAAAAACAAATATGAAAAAAGCTATTTATAGAAACAATAAACAAATCAAAACGACCAAGAGTAGAAAACCTTGAAGCCTAAAGATATGCAAAGTCCTATGTTGCATATCCATGTCAGAACTGCTAAAAACATCACTTTCTAACCCTTTAGAAAATGAATAATCTTCTTCATTTTTATCAACAAATAGTTAATTTATTATGCAAAATATATTCTTATGATAAATAAAGCTTTCTCACTATAATAATCTGGAATCAAATTTCAAGGAAATAAGAAAAGAATGTATACAATATATATACAAAAGCTAAAAAACTGAAACAGAACTGATGCAAAAAATTTAAAGAAGCCATACAGTCAAGGAAAATAATATAATGTATTTTGAGAACTATTAGAAATGTGAGTGGTTATATCATATGAAAAAAGTTAATAAGCTGAGCTTTACTTGTTTTTTGATTCTCCTTTTTTTCCACAACAGCTGACAATCAAAATTCCAATCATAAACAGAACTTGAACAAACTGAAGGTCAGGATACTAAAATTGTGTTTATTTGAAACATAATGGACACAAGCTGCCATCTAGTGGTTATTAAAAATGGTTTCAGATTAAAATGCACACATGCACTTGCTATCCAATAAACTAGGTCTTAGGGAACGCACAGGTGTTACATCCAGCCATGAGAATCGTTCATGTGGGAAATGCATAAGATTCACCTGTCGCCAATAACGTAAATAGTGCCAAAATTTTTACTGCTTTGGATAAAAAATATTATTAACATTATTATAAAAAATTAACAACCTTTTCACATATATTTTCTTAATTATTTTATTTGAAACAAAAATATGGTAATCTTTATCAATTTCAAATAACTATTCAAAAGTATTTATCACATCAGACATTGAATATGAAATCAAAGCAATCATTTTATTACAGGTCTTGACTTAAAAAGCAATAATAAAATTATAGTATTATAAAAATAATCTTAATCTATTTATTAAAAAAAGTTGTGATTCTTGAATAATTTTATAATTTGAATTAATTATTCAAAATTTAAAATTACATATAGAAAAATAAATTACTCTATTTATTTAGAATACCATTTAAGGAAAGATTTTTTGCTATGTTCTTTTTTTTCATAGTATTCAATACTTTATAAGAAGTGTTTGATATTATAGTAGTTCTGATAAATATAGAATATTTGTAACAAATGATGACTAAGGCCACAATGGGCTGGTTAGTTAGGGGGTCATTCTCCTCATTGTAAGGTAGTGAGTGAATTCCAATTGAGTGAATTCCCAGCTTAACTAAAGACCCATCATGTTTGTTAAAGGTGGCTGGGGAATGTTACATAGGTTGTGATCGCAATGTCCTCTAAGTGAAATGACACCTGTGAGGAAGGCAGGCCATGTATTGGGGATCTTCTGCTTGGTACTTGTTTCAAAATTATGAAGACTCTACCTAGATGCTTTCATCTAAGTGGTAGAGCCCAACTCAAGGTTAGGTGCAGGTGGTAAGAATGTAGATGCATCAAACAATTATGATGGAACTTCAAAATATTATACACAATTTTAGAACTAATTTAGTTTATAAATAGTAACAATCTGAAACAGAAGATAATAAGTGATTCAATATCTTTGTTACTCAATAATTTACACATCATACTTAACTATTAGAAACAATTAATGAAATGTGCACAAATATTTACTATTTAAATGATACAAATAATGAGCACTAAAAGAATCTACCTGCTCTATATATAATTTCTTTAAAATCATCAATATCAAACAAAAAATACCACACTGCTCGTTTGTAAATCTGAAGGTTTTCTTATGTTTTGAAGGCATTACTAACATTTTCTGAATAAAACAATTAAAATTATTTTTAGAATTTAAAAATATTGAAAATGAGTCAAAAGCATAATTAAAATTTTACAGCTATTTCAGTATCAATAATGAACATATTTATTGATACTGAATATAATGATATTTTTCAATTTATTCTATGATGAAATTTAAATAGAAAAGATAATCTGAAAAAATGCAATATTAACAAAAAATTTCGTTTCAATCAAGATGGAATGTGGAACACAAACTGGAAAAAAGAAATGAGTAAATCTTTGCACAGATTTAGGTCATTGTGAAAATTTATTAGAAAGTTAAAATTATTTTTTAGGAAAACAAATTTATCTCTGTAAAAACTCATTTACCCTGTTCTGACTTATGCTTTAAAAACATGGACTTTGACTAAAAAGTAAGAAAAAATTTTGAATATTTAGATGCAATGCCTGAAGTCCTTTTTTGACAGAGAAATAGTATTTGATATGGAAGAACTAACACTTTATTTTAATAAATGTTAAAGAGCCAAATGCTGTTCAATACACTCAGAATGCACAGGACTCAAAAATAAAATTTTAGATTAAAAAAAAATTACAGGACAATTTTAGGAACAATAAATAAACTTATGTTTTCATATTTAAAAATAATTATTTCAAATACTGCACTCAAAGCAATAAAAAATTAATGAGAAGGAGAAAATAAGCAAAGGAAAATAATTTTTTGGTAATACCTATTTCTTGTTTGTTGCAATAATATATTTTATACTCAAAATTCAGAATTAACCTAGATACAACTTATAAGTGATATTTAACACAACAAACTTCTTGATAACACCTACGTCTAAATGAAAAAAAACTTCAATTCTTAATAGAGATGAAATGTTATAATCTATAAAAAAGAGAAACTTAGTACTTATATTCTAAAAAGTATATAAGCAAATTTGTAAATAGTCAATAATTTTATTATTCCTAAAGGAATAAGGTTGTTCATGCAGGTAGTTAAGTGCAAAAATTGTTCAAATGCATATTTCTGTTGATTTTCACATTTTGACGATCTGCTACAGCCATGCTGTTCAATTTCACAGATAATAGGGAGTTCAGTAAATATACTCATTACAAACTTGCATGACTTTCAAAGAATAAATTTTTTTTTCTTTTTTCAAGTACAACTCAAGTTGAAACAACTCTCTGTGGTATCTAAACTGAGCACTATCAGTTTTTTTCAATTAATATCAGTATTAATAAATTCTTAATACAATAAATGTAGAATACAATGATGTA
Source organism: Latrodectus elegans (assembly GCA_030067965.1). Taxonomy (NCBI): domain Eukaryota; kingdom Metazoa; phylum Arthropoda; class Arachnida; order Araneae; family Theridiidae; genus Latrodectus; species Latrodectus elegans. The sequence continues at coordinate 98,776,347 of CM057811.1, read as the reverse complement.
GTAAAAATTTTTTAATTATACTATTGCTCAATTTAATACAGTGAAAAGGAGAAAAAGTTTGATAAATTCTTCATGAATTTCTTTACAAGTCAGCAAATCAAAAAGAAAATAATTCTTTTTTTTAAACACTTCTAATTTTATTTCTTTAAAGCATTTAAAATAAATTTTTTTTACCTATTTTACAACACCTATAATTAACTATATTTAAAATATTGAAAATTAATTAAATTTTCAATATTTTAAATATAGTTAATAATTTTAAATATAGTTAGCTGAAGATTTTAATTCCATAATGAAAAAATATTTATAGTAAAATTTCGTTCAGGAATGAAGAGTTTCTGCTGTATTTTGTTGTAATAAATCAGGCATAATACAAAAATAAAAACTTATGCAAATGTAAATCAGTTTTTTTATGCCTTATAAGAAGCAGATATTTGCTTCAGCCAATAAATTATTACATAAGAATTTATAAACATACTTAAGTAAATAATCCAAAAAATAGTTTTAAGTATCAAAAGTATAGTTGGAAGAATATAAAGCACTAAAAAATGTATTGATTTAAGAAATATAAAGCACATCCTATAAATGTTATAAGCAAGTTTCTTCAAATACATTTAGATATATAGGAAAATTATTGAATAACTTTTCAATTTAATTTTTAAACCATTAGTAGTGTTAAAAAATTAAAATTCTTAGAAACACTATTTCTCAATACTTTTAATTAATAAAACATTTAAATTTCATAAGATACAGCAGAAAAAGTATGCTCTACATCTAAGCTCACAAAATTTTATATACAATTAAATTATTGATGAAAGTTTAACTATTCATACTATTTCGGAATTTAATCATCAATTGATTGCCTTAGTAAAATTGATCAGATTGCTAGAAAATTATCAACTTTAGTTCTATAGTTAAAATCCGTAAAATATTAATTTTGTAAGATTTACGAAATTTAAACTAGATTAATTTGTAAAAATGATAATTTTAATCTAGAATTATACAAGTGTCATAAAATCTAAGACTTTCCAGCACACATTTAACTTTTATTTTTAAAAATTATATAAATTTACCACTCCTGTGGTGAAAGGGTGGTACAGAATTCATTATGAGTAAAAGAATAATGTCATTGAATTTATGCCTGTCATAGAAAGAATCTGTAATCTTCATTTAAAGGGTAGTCACTATTATATCAGCATAATTTATGCTCACACACCAAGCAAAGATAAACAAATCACATGCAGAGTTTTTATGATTCATTAGACTCAACTTTTGAGAATTGCACACAATGTGGCATGAAACATTTGATTCTAGATTTCAATCCAAGAATTGGAAATGACAATATGATTAAGCCTGTTATTGAAGAACATAGCTTACATCAAATAAAAAGTGAGAATGGAAAATATTTGGCCAACTTTGCTTTCACAAATGAATTACTAAAAGGTGGCAAAATTTTCCTGGATAAGAATATACATAAAGCCACATGGAGATCAGCCAATAGAAAGATATGCAATCATATCGACTGTGTCCTTTTAGATCTGAGACATTGAGATAATTTGCAGGATGCTTAATGCTATAGAGAAGTGAATATAGAATCACCTTTTACTTTTACCAATAATTATTTGTTGATTACAGAAGTCATTTTATTTTAAAAAGGAAAAATCACTTAGGAAGATGGCTGTCACTAAACTTCAAAACCCAGTCATTTTAAACCCTAACAGGTTACAGACCTGCTGGAAAGGAGAATAAAATTGAAAAGAAATACTCAAACAGATCATATGCAACATGGCAAATAAAACATTGCCTGAAAGAAATAAGAACAAGAATGACTGATTAAATTTAGATGGCTCTTAGGGTACAACTAAGAAAAACTCTCAATTCTCGAAAATAATCCTATGAATTAGGAATTCAACCCAAATCTACTTGTATGCAGAAATAAGGATGACAATTGCTTAATGATAAGAACAGGATCCTGGATCAATGGAGGGAACATTTTAAAAAACTGCTGCTGGGTAAAGATGCTTTGGACATAGACAACAAATTTAACAGAAGCACACTTTCTCTTCACACCAATAAAAATATTCAAGAGTTAGATGCTCCCACACTAGACGATGTTGAAATTGCAATTAAAAAATTTAACGGAAACAGATCAGCTGGATCTGAGAGAATTCAAACTTTAAGAAGTTCATGAACCAGAACTAATTAAGGCCATGCATATTATAGTTTGAAGAGTTTGGATAACAGAGCAGATGCTCATCGAATGGGAGGAGGAATCTGTCTACCCCATCTTTAAGAAATTTGATAGACAAATTGCTGCAACTATCGTGTAATAATCTTTTTGAACTCTGTATTTAAAACATTTTCAAACAGAATATGTTGAAAAAGTTCTTGGAGTATTTCAATGTGAATTTCTTAGAGACAAGTCAACTACTGACCAAATATATGCTTTGAGACAGATACTGGATAAAACAAAGGAATTCAATATCTATAAATGCTATTTTTTTACAGATTTTAAAGCTGCTTATGATAACACTATTTGATATAAACTTAATGTAGCAATGGAAGTATTTGATATACTAACTAAACTAATTAACGTAACAAAGACTGCACTTAAGAGGGTAAAATGCAAGGTGAAATTGGAGAATGACTTTTCTGAAGTTTTCTACGTGGATAAAGGTTTGTGACAGGGCAGTGTTCTGTTGTATTTACTATTGAACTTGACACTAGAAAAGGCTATCAAAGCATCTGGTCTCGCAGTAAGAGGACCCTTCTACCAGAAGACTATACAAATTTGGCATTTGCTAATGACATCGTTTTGATTGGTAGAACAAGAAAATTTGTCACAGAGGCTTTCAATCTATTAGAAACCAAAGCTGGTAAATGAATAAAGATAAAGCAAAATTTGTGGAGACTTCACACAATACACCTATTCCACAACCATTTAAAGTGAAGAATTACACCTTTGAAACTGTGTCACAGTTCAAATATCTTGGAGAGTTATCATTACCACAATGATTTGACAGTAGAGATAAACAACAGGCTCACACTGTGTCAAATAAATGTCATTATAGTCTCAAAAACCAATTAAAACCACAATTTAAGAGTTTAAAAATAAAAATTAACCCCTATAAAACAATAATTCAACCAATCCTGCTTAATAGGAGTAAATGTTGGTCATTTCTAAATTACATGAGAATAAATTATTAACCTCTGAATGTAAAATCTAAATAAAATTTTTTGGTACAGTGTATGAGAATAATAGCTGGAGATGCATGTTTAATTTTGTAATCTATCAAAAGTAAAAGAAACTTGATATTGTTAAAATCATAAAATGCAATAGACTACAATGGCACATGCATTTGTTTCAATTTTTCGATCTAAGTCCAGTAAAAAAGCTCACTTTTAATAGCCCCATGAGGAACAGAAGAAAAGAAAGATTACCAATCAGGTAGCTTGACTCAATGGAAAAGGACTTTAATGTGTTAAGTAAAGGAAATTGGAAGAATCTTGCAATGAATAGGACCAGATGGCAAGAATTATTAGGGATAATCTTGGCCTGTAATAGGCTGTAGTACCTTAGAAGATGAAATAAAGTTTCTGAATTATAGTCATGCATCAATTCTAATTCCTTTAATGATAATTCAATTTGGTAAATAAAGTTTAATTTAACACCTTTTTCAAGCAATATATTTTCATTAAAATATTAACTAATCATTCATTTATCATAATAAACCTTGATAGATAGCTAAATAACAAATCAGTCAGATTCAAGTTAAATAGAAAACAAATGGAAATAGAATTTTAAAAACTAAATTAGTTCTACACAGATTTCAACTGTAAAATTCATAAAAAAGAAAAACATTAAACAATATAAATCTCTTTACCTTTCTTCATTTCATTTTAATTTATTAATGTGTATTTTTCTTAGTAGCTGTAATGGAATGAGTCCATAACCATACACTGCATAGCCAAATCATGTACACTTTTTGAAGTCCTGTAATTAATCATATGGTAAAAATGTTCAAGTAAATGATACTCATGACTGATATGGTACCATTCATTATCAGTTTACAGATATTGTTAGCACATACATGTCAACTGCACCTGAGCTCAGCCTTCAAAGGGCAGATGGCACTTGACTGCCAAGTAAGAAAGACATGTGTAAATAGCTCTGGTTAAACGACACTCACAATTTTATATTAAAATTTCTGCATTGATGTTTGATTGTTTTCTACTTGTGTTATTTGTTAAATAAATGTTCTTGCTGTTGCCTATAACAGTTGGTCCGTTGTCTCTTCCTTATTAATAATCTGAACTGTTGACAGGTATTTAAAAGAAAATTATAAGGATTGTTGGCTGTACAGCAAAATATAACTTTAAAAACATCATTGTTTGGCAGTTTTATTTTTAAAGGAAAAATATCATTTAAGTAAGACTTTTAAAAAAATTTAAGGAACATAGAGAAAAATAAAGAATTTAAGAAAATTTAAGAGATCAGTGTTCCCTATATATTAATATAAGCCTCTCCAATCAAGATGGGCAACAATTAAAAGAAATTTTCTCAGCTAGAAAAAAAAAGTAAAGGAATAAAGGAAGATAAATTTGGATGGTTAGTTCCAATAGAGAATTGCTGAGTCATCAAAACTAAAAATTGGCATAGTTGAGCTGCAAGTCAAGTCAGCTGGAAATGTCTAGTAATGACAGACAGCCTAGATCCATTCTGTTATGCAGAGTCATGAAAAATGATGGTTAAATTCGAATTTTAGAAATGCAATGTAATTAAGACACAAGGCTTTTATAACAGATTAAGGTTCTGCTTAAAATCTAATAGATTATAATATTCTATAAGAAACAATAATAGTAATATATTAGAATTCTAATATTCTATTAGAACACTAATATTCTATAAGGGTACTTCAGATACTTTAAAAAAAATTTTATATTTCTACAAGAACTTTCATTTTATCTAGGTTTATACTCAACACCACTAACTTCAAATCAACACGTTTCTCTGTTTATAGCAAAAAATTTCTATTTGATATATCATTGAAAAATTTAAAACATACCATGAATCCTGCGTAAGCAATAGTAGACACCTGTTTTGATATTAGCAGCTTTGTAAACTGATGTCACATAGCCAAAGGTTGAAGATTTCATTGGACTATCTCCTATTGGTGGTTCAAGTGGGCATAATTTATGATAAGCATCCACTTCAGCAGGAAGATCTAATCAATAATAATCCCAAGAAATTTAATTATTACTATAAACAACACAAAATATTTGAAATGGTTTCTAACATGGATTTCCAGTTTTACTTTACAGATAAAAATCAACAATACATATAATACCTCACGCAAAAATATCTCGTAGCACTTATGAAGCCAGTTAAGGATTACTTTTTGTAAATAAATTTGAAATAGTTTAAAATATTTAAAATAGTTTAAAATATTATTTAAAATATATAATATATATATAAAATATAACATAGAATTGGGTCACATAAAGACTGACAAGAACATTTTGATATGCATAAAGTAATATATATATTTCTTTTCAAAATATAAATCCTATATTTCTATACTTTTGAATATTTTAAAATTAAAATATCAATACAAATGCACTAGGCTTTAAGTGGTTTTGATGATAATGTAACTAACGTTAATTTAATTTTATAAAATCATTCTCAATTTGTATTTCAGTTAAAAAAATCAGTTAACATCTTATTTATCCATATTTCTTAAAAATGAAAAAACATTATCTTTTAATAATTCAAATTTTTATAGAATATATTTTATACATGTTTTGAAGTGTTTCCATTTTGATGACTTTTGTATTTTTCTTAGTTAAAAATGAATTTTCACTAGAACAGATTGATGCAAGCAATTACCAGATAGAATGATAATTTACTCACTATAATATAATTCTAGCTGATTACTATTCAAGGAAAATACATCAGGGATGTAAATTTGCTAAGAAATGATTGATGTTAAATATTTAATAAATATTTATCTGAATAAATGCTGAACTTAAATACTCCCTATATTTTTGTACTTAATAGATTTATAAATAAGCATTATTTTAGTTCTGAATTATCCGCTAAAATGATGCATAGGAAATGGATCATTATTTAGAACATAAGGAACATAAAACTATTTAATGAACTGTTCATAAGAAAATAAGGTTTCATAAGTCATTGATGCAGATTTCTCAGAACTGGCCACAAATATTCTTTCATGATATTCTGATATTAATGCTTAGTTTCTTCATGATTATTTATTAAATCTAAGTATGAAAATTAAATGTAAAATCATTAAAAAAATCATATAATTTTATTTACATAAACTAACACAATTAAGAGTTTATATGACTTGGTTTTAAAAATATATATTACAAATGAAATGCTACTGCTCTATATTATTCTATTTTAATTATACCATATTAAATTTAAGTGTACATGTAGTTTCTTTTAATTTTCCCACATTAATAATTTCTTTTGGAGATTTTTGCAATCGACAGAAAAGGAGCATTTTTCAAGCTAATTTCATGAAATCAATTCAGCTTAAGCACGAAAAATGATAAAGCATTACAAAAGAACAGCTTTAGTTTGTTGCTCTGCAGTCATTTGTATAGAAAGTTTAATTTAACTGACACTTACAATACAAAGTGGATTAACAATCACATCATTAACATGTGAATTCAAAATCAAACTCATAAGCTGCATACCTGAGTAGTGATTACTGATCGATATTGACTCAGCCCAATGCAAGAATGGGGATAATTTATTCTGTTCTGTAACCCAACAAATTTTTACACTATAAATCTAAAATATGTCAGCATTTTCTAAGTATGTTATGCAATTTTTATGTGCATTCTACATTTTGTTTTCAACATAGTATATTTTTTACAGCATACTTCATTTAAATGAAAGCATATTCTTAAACTTAATTTATTTTATTAAAAATAATGGCTCATATTTTAATTATAGTTTGCAAGTTCTTATAGTTTTTTTATAAACATTAAAATAACAAACACACAAAATGTATATAGTCTATTCTGATTTCTCTCATTTTACTTTTACCAAATTTTTTATGTAATAACTGATCCAAAATATATACATTCCTACACAAAGTTTTAAATAAAAAGTTTCTTAATCCTTTTGATCAACTTAATTTTTCAAGCATAAAATTTTTACTTATTTTGAAATTAACTAAGAATATAATTGACTGTGTTATAATTAATGGATACCTTATTCAGATTGATATTATCCTCTGTATCTGTAGTTTACATATCAGTTCTTCATAATCCTCACTTCAATTTCTCAGATTATATTTTTAAGTATAAAATGTAGAAATAAATAGAAAAAAAAAATTTATTCTTTTACCACAGCATAATGAGGAAAAATACTAGATAATTTTTTTTGCACAATGATTGTGAATTTGGATTTAAGCACAAAATATCAAATGCACATACAAATACTGTCATAATTTTAGTTAAAATTTGGTGCAATTTTATTATAATGGCTATTCTTGCATATTTGTTTCAAGTTAGTTAACATTTGAACATACAGATAATATTCCCAACATTACTGCGTGCATTTAACTGCAACAGAATAAGTTAAAACTGTGCATTATAGTATTATTACATTACTTTTTACCTCTAAAACTATACACAGTAACCTAATAATTTCCTTGAAATAAATATATGCAATAATTCTTACAACTCATTAGTAGTTAATTTATCAAAATTTGTTATTTAGTGTATAACTGTGTAAATATGCGTCAAAAACTTATCATAATTCTAAAAAGAGCCAATAACTAACTTCTTAATTAAGTTTTTTTTAATAAAAAATATTCCTGTTTTTGCTTTTTATTTACTTTTTTTTTTTTTTTTTTGCTCTTTTATACATGCGTATTATTAAATTATTTTTTTAGCAGCTAGGCTAATTTTACCTATGACAAATGTCATAGATATATCACAATCAGGCTATTAATAATTATTATTTCCATTTAAATAATTGTGATTACTAAATAATAAAATTCACTGCTAGATAATCTTACATCATGACCCTACTGAATAAATATTTTGAAATATTAGAGCATTCAAGAAAATAAGAAAAATAAGTGAGTAAAAAGAAAAAGGACTTTATTGTTGAGAAACTTATTTAAACAATGCAACATATGATGAAGGCCAAATTATGCCAACAGAAATAATTCCCCTCAATTTCAATCATTACACATAAAGCTGAACTTCACTTTTATACTATGGAAATGCCACACAGGAAGTATGACAAGGTTCTTCCTTGGTTAAAAGTAAACCTTTCTCCTCATTTTCCTTGGTAGTAAATGTTACAGCGAAATGATTGCATCATTTAAAAGTTTAACTGTAGTCTAAAATTTGTTCATCTCAAGTTCTAATTGCAACCACATACTGGAATCAATTTTATTTTTCTTATTAAATTATTCATGAATATGTAATTGATATATGTTTCTATTTCCTTTAAATTTTTTTTTTTTACCTAAATAGTTCTATTTTTTTCATTTATACTGATATTAATTTAACATTTCTCTCCTAGGTTTCAAACATGGAAAATATTTTATTAATGAAAGGAGAAAAACATTTCATATAAAAATTATATGTAAGACATAAATAATCTACTTCATAACAATTATTCATATTAACAATTGGATTAATTCTTAATAAACAATTCAATTATAGAAAAAAATAAAGAATTTCCTTTTCTAAATTAAAATTATTTCAACAAAATTTACGTTGTAATTTTCAAACAAATTATTTATACAATGCTTTGGTCATTTATATTCATTACTAAAAGTCTAGAGCATAGGTTCCCAAATAGGTCCAGGTAGACCCCTAGGGGTCCATAGGAGAATACACGAGGGTGAAAAGAAAACAGGGGTTAGCAAGTTGTAAGTGGGGGTCCATGAAAAATTTTCTTGTTTTCATAATAACGAAAATTTTTTGACTTGTATTTAGTAATCAACATAGGCAGGTGGCATCATTCACTATGTAGGTACTGAAAAATATTTGAGATTCAGTTCAAACACAGAATTGAATAGAACAATAGATAATACTACAATTGTATACCACATGTCGAGACTTGCAAATTGTCGCCCATGCACCGTCTCATTAAGAGTATGACTATATTTTATTGTTGATTTACATTTCAGAACTCTTTGTAGATTTTATATTATAATAAATGTTTATAATTTTGAATAACTACAAGTATAATTTTAATAATAGGACACAAGAAAATGTGCTTTTTTTTCTACATAACACTTTCAATTTAGAGTGATATTTTCTAGGAGTTTTTACAGTAGAAATGCAACAGTGGGGGTCTACCGAAAAAAATAAAACTTTGAAAGTGGTCTATGAGGAAAAAAAGTTTGGAAACCTATGGTCTAGAGTATTGTAACGCGCTAAAAAAGCGAGGATCAGCACAGCGCGTGTGGGCCAGATTCTGCCGCCCTCTTTCTTTCTGATTATATTTTTTGTTTACTTTAGTTAGTAGGGAATATTCTCAGAGAGACAATGCATTGGAGCTGCGCTTGTGGCGGCGTCCGCCAATGATATTGTCATGATTATTAAGTTGAAAGTTGTAAAATTCATGTAAATAGTAAAAATTATGTATACTTAAAATTCATCTTCATCAATAAATTAAATTGAAATTGTTTTCAATTGCCTTGCCACCTTGGTACGCTACAGCTTTAAAAAGTGCCATCGGTGCGGATGGAACTATTCTGAATAATTCTGAAAAATTAATGAGTGATTCTGGGTAAAAGAAATTTCTGAGAAGTGTTGACAACAGAAGATAAATTGATAGCAGCCCGCTATTGATATATGTTAAGTTTGATTTGGTGGTTTCGATTCCAACCCTTGGAATCAGAAGACATCTTCCCGCTATTTTGGAGTGGAAAGGAAAAAGTATTTCCAGTTAAATTCTGGCCCATGGAATAGAAGAGAAACGGTTAGTTCCAACCCTTGGAAAAAGAAGCATCCAGCTTGAAGTATTAATTCAATCCATAGCACCCTGCTATTTTGATGTGTTTCTTGTTATGCTTAATTCCATCCAATGGAATAGAAATATGCTTCCTTGGAACAAAAAACTTTCTGTTTGTGATTTAATTCCATCCGAAATTTTGTGTTGAAAATCTAAAAAACTGCGCTACTTCTGATTTTCGAATTTTTCCTGCCCAAATATACTGTTTTGGAATTGTGGGCTTGAAAATTCCTTTTCCTGGAATCAAGAAAAGTATCATAATCAAGAAGTGTTGCGTGCATGTGTTTCTTACGGTGAAATCTCGGAAAAAAAAAAACGAAAATAAGTGAAAAAGAAAGTGAGATTTTAAAATCGAATGCGAAATCGAAAATGAATGAAAATATGTATATTTAAATATAGTTATTTTACTTTAAATGCTAAAGTAATTTGATAAGAATTATTTTATGGTTTTAAAATAACCGAAAAATTGTGTTTGTTATTTTCTAAACTCAGTTAAGAAGTTTCCTTTGAATGATAAGTGAAAACATTCTTTTATTTAAGTTAGTGTTTTTTATAACAATATGGTTAGAATTATTTTCTTATTGGATACCCTATCGCCTGTTTAGTTTTGATTTGTGATGTTATAAATGAAAATCTCTCTTAAAAGTATTTTTGTTTTATTGGCATATAAGTTTGAGTAAATATAATAGTTGGTATGTATATCATATATTTGCATACTATTGCTCTTAATTTTTGATACCGAATTTGTTCTTCTAGAAACTCGTATTTGAATTGTTATTATTCTTGTATGCAAGTTTTTGTTCTAGGTCATGTGCTAAGTGTATCGTAGACGAACAGTACAGGTTTGTACAGGTATTTGTAGAATTTTTGTAGAATTAATTTTTGCTAAGAGAAATTTTTTTTTATATTAAGATAAATGATATATTTAGACCATTTCTGGGTGTTTCCAAAACAAGGCGGAGACGAATGTATGGAAACCCTATTTTTGGTTTGAAGGAGAACAAAAAAGGGGGAAAATTTTCTCTTTCTTCTTTCATAGAAAGCAGTTGAAAGAAAAAATATATTCCACTGGAAAAAAAGTTTATTACTGAAAAATATAAAATTATTAATTAAAACTAAACTTTCAAAAGAATGTAATAAAAAATAAGGAATTCCAGGATTTATTTTGAAAAATAAGGACATTTCAAGACGTTTTACCCTTAAAGTGCAAATTTACTCAAGTTTGTGTTAAATACTCGGGACACTTTGTGGGACAAGGTCAAAGAACACCAGGCGATATTAAAGTGAAAGCCATTACCAAATTCGAACGTCCCTCAAGCAAAACCAAAGTATGTGCTTTCCTAGATCTTGTTGGATACTATTGCAAATATATACCAGAATTTTCGGTAGTTGCTGAGCCTTTAACCGACCTACTAAAAGGGAAGTCCAAGAGGGGAACTATAATATGGAATAATAACTGCGAAAAGGCATTCGTAGAATTAAGGAACACTTTAATAAAGAAGCCTGTACTTTACAGTCCAGACTTTCAAAAGCCATTTATTATTCAATATGATGCCTCAAACTTAGAAATAGGTGTAGTTTTATCTCAGCGAGATCAAAATGAAAGTGAACACCCTATCCTGTTTCTGAGTAAAAAATTTTCAAAGTCTGAGAAAAATTATAGCACTATAGAAAAGGAATGTGCAGCAATAATCTTTGCTGTTACTAAATTAAAATATTATTTAGATAGTCAGTAAAAATTTGTTATCAAAACTGATCACAACCCTTTAGTTTGGTTAAAACATCATACAGAATCTAATTCCAGACTTTTAAAGTGGGCTTTGGTAATTCAAAGCCTAAATTTTGATATTGTTCACAGAAAGGGCAAATTGCATCAGAATGCCGATAGTCTCAGTAGAATGCTGAATAACCAAACATAATTATTTTCTTTTTTTCTCAAATATTAAATTAAAATGTTTTCTTTTAATACAAATTTCAATTATTCTTTCATGCCTACATAATTTCTTGAAAAAAACTTAAGTATTTTTTATTATATGTAATTTTTTATAATGATGTGTATCTATTCAGTAACTTAACTAATGTTGCAAATTCTGTTGTGTTACATAATTATTTTGTGTTCTTTTGATATATTTTTTTATTACATTTAATATTATATAATTCCATATATTCTTGTGTATTAAGCCACAGTCCAATTGATCAGGGCTATCTGTAATACTAAATTTTGCTCTTTGTTTTTTGTGTGTGTTTTTTCTTTTATTTGCAGGTTGATTTCCATAGAATGAAAAGGAAAAAGAAAGAAAGAAAGAAAGAAAGAAAAAACCTCTGGGGAAGGAAGGAATAATTTAGTCTGTAATGTCTCATACTCAGCCCTTTCGATTTTCAGAGCCTTTGAGGGGAGGGTGAGTATGGAGACGGTTGGTACGAGGAGCAGGCGGAGAAGCTGCATTTTGTTTTGGAGATTGATACTGATTTTTGTACACTACAGAGGCACAAGAGTTTTAGCGAACTCAAATATGACTCCTTTGTAAATTCTTTAGTTCTTTGTTAATTAAATGATTTTGTCTCAAAATTTCGAGTCAGTAGTTTGTTTCATAACAAAACATTTTGTGTGCATAGTAATGGTAGGTTACTTTTGTTTTCCAACTGAAAACAAAAATTAATTTATTAATTAGTATAATTTCATGTGAAGTTGAAACAATCAATACTGTTAGTTAAGTATTTGGGTTTTGTTAGAAATGAGTTAAATTAGGCTTAGATTAACCATTAATTATGTCATTCTTGCGAAAAGTTAAAAAAGCAGGATATGTTAGTTTTAGCTTCGGAGCTCGAGGTAGATGTTGACGCAAACTTATCCAGTATATCTATTAAATGAGCTAGTATTAAAAGCCCTAACTATTAAGAGGACTTTGTGAAAGAATTGTTCCTTTCTATAATCGATGAAGAAAAAACAAAAACAAATTGAGAAAGAGAGAATTCAAATAGAAACTGAAGAACGGAGAAGAAAAGCTGAATTAGAAGCTGAGGAACAGAGAAGAAAAGCTGAAATAGAAATTGAAGAATGGAGAAGAAAAGCTGAAATAGAAGCTGAAGCACAGAGAAGAGAAGCAGAAAGGGAACATGAAATAGAAAAGCTGAGATTAGAAGCTCAATTGAAACTTACAAATGGATCCCCCAGCGAAGATGCACAACATTCTCGTAAAGATCTTCAAGGAATGATCCATAGACATGTAAAAGAAGATATTAGTCTATATTTAATTCTTTTTGAAAGCCAGGCACGCCGTGCCCAAATACCTAAAGAATCGTGGATTTCATATTTGTTAGGCTTACTGCCGTATGAAATCACTCAAATAATTGCATGTGAGCCAGAAGAAGAAGCACAGAATTATGATTATGTAAAGGAAGTTATATTTAAAAGATTTAAATTGACCCCAGAGAAGTTTAGACAACTGTTTGTAAAACATCAAAAGGAAAATGATGTTACTTAGATAGATTATCATGCACTTTATAATTATTTTTATGGATGGATCAATGGACTTAAAAATGATATTTTTGAAAAGTTAAGTGATTTAATCCTAATGGATCAGATTAAAAAGAGAGTTCCACAAGAATTTAAAGAATTCTATTCAGATGAATGGGGTAGTATAAACAATCCACTTCATATGGCAGAGAAATTAGAAGAATTTGAGGACATTAAGAAAACTATCAAACCAATTAATGTGATGAAGAAGAAAACTATTCAACATCAAAATTAAAGATCATATAGCCCTCCTCACAGGTTTATGAAACGTGATAATTATTATAGGAATGAAAATTTTAAGACAGAGAAGAAAGATCATAAGGAAGGATTTAAAGATAAAAGTTTTGAAAAAAGAAGACTATTAAAATACTTTGAATGTAATTCTACTGATCATTTGAGACCACGCTGTCCTTTAATTAAAAGACACGCCCCTAATTCTATAAATAACGTAGGAGAAGAAATGGTTAAGAAATTACTCAAACCATATACAATTATTGGGAAAGTGAATAGAATTAAATGTGAAATTTCGAGAGATACTGGAGCCACAATAGATATTATTAGTAGGAAGTATGTGTTGCCCAATGATATGACTGGTGAACATATTTGGGTACAACAACTCACATGTTTACTAATTGCACGAATTGCGTTGGAGTGAGATTTAGGAAATGTTATTACAAAGGCTGCTATTATTGCAAATGAATTGGATCGTGGTAGATACCTATTAGGAAACCGAACAGCCTCATTAATGGAAGAAAAAGAGGAAAATAAGAATTTGGCAGATGAGATAAATAACGTGCAGACTAGAAGTCAGAAACGTATAGAAGAGGAATTGAAGATGAACTCAAACAAAACAAAAGAAGGTTTGAATACAAATTTCAATGAAGAGGTTGTGGATAGGGAAGAATTAGCAGTTTTATTAGAAGCTCAGTCGGATGATTCTTTAGTTTCCTTACTTAAAATTGATAAGGGAAAATTCAAAGAATGCCAAAAAACAAGTGAGGATCTCAAACTATTGTTTAAACAGGCTGAGAATATCGAGTCTGGAGAAGTCAATAAAACAAATCATGTAATAAAAAATGAACTGTTACTTAAAAGAAAAGTAGATAAATTAAGACAAAAAAATTTTTATTAGTTGTTCCTAAGAAATTCAGAGAAAAACTAAAAATCGCTTGTCATGAAGGTACATCTGCTCATCTTGGAGTTACTAAAGCAAAAGACAGACTAGATCAAAATTTTTACTGGCAAATTATTACAAAGAATTAGAAGAATTTGTAAGGTCCTGTGATCCTTGTCAAAGAGCCGGAAAAGTTGGAGAGAAAAAGAAATCTCCTATGAATGTAGTACCAATAATATTTGAAGTTTTTTAGAAAGATAAATATAGATGCCATCACACCTTCAGGAAAAAAATATATTCTTACGGCTATGTGTCTTGCATCCAAATATCTAGATGCTGTTGCCTTAGATGATATATCATCCACATCAGTTGTTGATGCATTATTTCAAATATTTAGCCGAATGGGCTTTCCTAAAGAGTCCCAACATGATCCCTCTTTTATGAGCGCTCTAACTACAGAAATTCTTGAGAGGTTTGGAATAAAAATAATAAATAGTTTGGTGTATCATCCACAAAGTAATCCAGAAGAAAGATTCCACAGAACTATCAAACGAATTCTAAGAGTATTATGTTTAGAATCTTCCTCATATTGGAAGTGGCATATTCATGCAGCTTTGTTTGTTTTAAGAACTATAACTCACGAGTCAACAGGATTCAGTCCTGCAGAATTAGTTTTTATGGAAAAAACTTAAGAACACCAATAACCTTACTCTATGAACACTGGTTAAAGCCTGAAGAAGAGCAAAATTCTGTTGTTGAATATGTTTTAAATCTTATCAATCGACTAAAACGTTGTCAAAATCTAGCTGTTGAAAAAAATGGAAGAATGTCAAGAAAAGTGAAAGACTTATTATGATGGAAACAGTGTTAAACGAGAATTTAAAGAAGGAAGCCAAGTTTTTGTTTTGGCACCTTCTCCTGCAAATAAATAAGCTGTTCAATAGCATGGCCCAGGAACAATTGAATCTAAAATCTCTAGTACTAACTACATTGTCTCTTTGCCTAATAAGAAAGAGGAATCAAAAATTTATCATGTGAATTTACTAAAGCCCTATTACAGTAGATTTAATGTTATAAATCTTGTTGAGTTAGATGAAATGAAAGATCCTCCAGATTTAGAAATTGAATTCCCACTTATTGAAAACAACCCAAATATTTTTAATTGTTCTAAATTAATAATAATAATAATAATTATTATTATTATTTAGAAGAGAGGTTAAGTAATAAATAAAAAAATTCTATTCTTTAAAATACTATACCAAAAATAAAAGTAACATAAAATTTTCATGTTATTTTATAATTATGTAGTTAAGTTTATTATGTTTTGTTATTAGTTATTTGAGTATATATATAATTGTAAAACTTTTACTCATGTAAAAGTCCTGGAGGGGGAAGGAGTTGTAACGTGCTAAAAAGGCGAGGATCAGTACAGCGCATGCGCGCCAGATTCTGCTGCCCTCCTCCTTTCCGATTATATTGTTTTTGTTTACTTTAGTTAGTAGGGAGTATTCTCAGAGAGACAACTCACTGGAGGTGCGCTTGTGGCGGCATCTGCCAAAGATATTGTCATGATTATTAAGTTGAAGATTGTATTAAAATATATGTAAATAGCAAAAATTATATATACTTAAAATTTTTCTTCATCAATAAATTTAATTAAATTAAACTGAAATTGTCTTCAACTGCCTTGCCACCTCGGTACGCTACAATATCTTATGATCATGTTTTAAATTAATACGTTGAAACTTCATGCTGGAGATTGCAGGATCTATAACCAATAGCAAATAATGATTCTGGAAATGTATATTTTGATTATTCTGTGTATTGTTGGTGTTTGTAAACTTCAGATTGTTGTTTTGAATTCTGAACAAAATAAAACCTATCGTGGGAAAAAAAATCTACACTAGTTTCAAATGGCGTTAGAAAGTTTACTTAAGATTCTATTAGAAAAAATATGATTACTACAAATTTAGTTGCACTAAAAATTTTACATTTAATTTTTAAAAGCATATTAACAGTTTTTGAGATTAAATATAAATATTAGAAACATTAAATTTTTTGTAACTAAGAAGTTAATAAAGAGTTTACATTTTTGTATTGTCCTCTTGAAATAAACCCAAAGCTCCTTTTTCTGATTTTCTATTTGTTTTTTTAATTTTAATCAAGTGAATGAGAGGAAAAAAAATCAAATTTGGAAAAGCTAGTATTAGTAAAGATATATTTTTTCTAGTATTTACTTATTATAAAATACTTGAATAATTTTAGCCATGGCTTTTTTAATGCAGTTAAAACGTACAGGTTTTCTATAACATAAAAATTAAATTAGCCACATATAATATGAACATAAAATGAAATTGGTTACTTTTAATTTAATTTTAAATAGTCACACATGTATTGTTTACCACAAAAAAAATTTTAGTTAATAATCTAGTTAAAATTCTTCTGGCATATGCATATATTTTGTAGCAAATTAATTTTTGCAATATATTAATCAGAAAATTATACAGTAACATTTTGTTGAACATATTTAATTATGTGGAATTTTATATTTGCGGAAATTTCTTTTGAACAAATAAAGAACTTTTTATTAATAAATTTGATAATTTTACTGGTTAAAAAGTATGAATAGAACAACATGCTACATCTGAAAATATAAATAGAATAACTAGGAATTTTTTTCATTAGTATTTTTAGTATCATTAGTATTTTCATATTCATTAGTACAACTAGGAATTTTCTAGGTATTTTTTTCAAAATGAAAAAAATACCACCATTTAAATATAGATGACAAATAATTCAGTAAGCAAGTTTCATAATCAAGACATATAAACTAAACATAAAATTTAATGCAAGAACTCTTAAATAGTGATTCAATAGTGTGATTATAGAAAAGGAATTTTAAGCATAATTGCCTTATACAGACATGAAAAAAATAAATTTTCATTAATAAAAACACTTTTAATAATTTTCATTTCACATTAAAATACTGAGTACAAAAAAGCTTATTTTTCTAAATCAATCACTTTATAAAATTATTCTCTTTTGTCTAATAATTTACAATTATTAAAGGGTGATTTGGAAATTTTATTTACTTACAAAATTGAATTAATAACAAAATTTTTGGTCCAATC
Organism: Latrodectus elegans; assembly: GCA_030067965.1. Classification (NCBI taxonomy): domain Eukaryota; kingdom Metazoa; phylum Arthropoda; class Arachnida; order Araneae; family Theridiidae; genus Latrodectus; species Latrodectus elegans. The sequence continues at coordinate 98,758,570 of CM057811.1, read as the reverse complement.
AATTTTTTAAAATTAATCAGAGCAAATGATAACCAAAAGTAAGTTAAAAACAATCAGGGAAGCTATTCTACCCATTTAATGCTTAAGAAAAGTGGTTATGAATACAATAATAATATAAATTGAATGAAAAATTAGTAAACATTCCAATATTATGTCAACATTTTAATAATATAAAGTTTAAATAGAACCAACTGAACCTGGATGTAGCTCTGGGTTGGCTTCTGCTAAAGTAAGCTGATGTCGATGTAAAATATCCTGAAAATTAATGGAAGATTTAAAAAATAAAATGTAATGCAACATACAAAATTTCAAAATAAGTTATTGCATCATATTAAATATTCTAGAACTTATAAGCATTTTTAAATAAGCAATTTCTTAATGATATTACAATATATATATTGATTGGCTTTTAACTAATTAATCTTACAATGTAATTAAATAATATATTTTCATTGAAATAATGGTAAGTTTGAAATGTATAAGCTAAAGAAAACTTCATTCTTCATTATTTAATTCTAAAAGGATAAAAAACATACACAAAACTAAACTTTTTAATCAGGAAAAAATTGCATGATTTCAGAATTTAAATTAATGATAGTTAAAATTAATATTAAATCAACCCTTTTATAGTACACTAGTTATCAAGCTATTAATAAATGTTTAAATCTTATATTTCTTTAAATAGTTTTAATATCATTAAAAATATTTTGGAAATGTGAAAAGTTACTTCATATACTCTATATAATTTCTACTGCTTAACTAAATAAAAGTTGAAAACTGAGTGACACGAAATTTAGTTGATGAGAGAATTATATTGCAGTGTGAAATTTACAATGATTTATTTGCAAAATAATTCTAATTACAAACTGAATAACTGTTGTGACGTTTTGGGCTTCTCATTATTAGTACTACTATAAGAATTTTATTTTTATGTAAAACATCCAAATTACAATCAATCATTTATTTTAGTTCTTTTTGAGAACACTCAGTTTGATGCATAAAGTTTAACTATTTAAAAAAATTTTATCAAGCAACATTTATAAAAAAAATAAATAAAATAAATGCATTCTAGAATTGAAGCAACACAGATTCAGATAGAAAATCTTACCAACAATCATATCTACTTTCAGACTTTTAGAAGGATGCAATTATTTATAATTACTTTAAGATTTACACGCTTAAATAATAATTTATAACTCTTTGTAAACTTTAATAGATGTCCCAATAATTATTGTAGACAAAATCAAACTAAACTAAATGAAGATGGGAACAGACTAAAAATTTTCTCTATTTAGTTCTTGATCATTAAATTTCTTTGATTTGATTTGTTTATTTTAATGGCACAAAATCCAGAAGAGGACCAGCTGCGTCATGTTAAAATATTCACTCACAAATTTTTTGATCAAATCTATAAGGCAGTAAAAAGCAAATGTGGAAGTTTATGTAATTAAAATAAGGAAAATATAAACGAGATTTAAAAGTATAAACATTCAACAATTAGTAAAAATTCAAATTTTTAAAATTCAGATTAAAGTTAGAAAACCCATTGCATGTAAAAATGTGAAAGATTGAGATTAGGCCAAAAAGGTTTTTACCAATCAAATCTCGAAATGATAAAATGTCACTCTTAAAAAACTTTTAGCATTTTTTGCAGTTGTGTCTGCAAATTTGTAACATAAAATTCTGACATATCCCGTAATACAATAAAAGACTATATCAAATCCTTTACTACTCAGAGACATAATTTTTTTTTTTTTTTTTTTTTTTTTTTTTTAAAAAATCAGCTACTACTGGATGACAGCATTAAAATTTTCCAATTGCTCTGTGATACTTTTGCTATTAGTATAAAGCATGTAATATATTTGTAATATGTATATTTGTAATGTATTTGTAATATATTAGTATAATATATTACAAAATTTAAGTTTTGATTTAATAAGCTGCAAAGACACTTTGATTGCCATTGCTTCAGCTTTATAAGTAGAACAGGATATATGGAGGTGATAATTGTAAGTGGTATCTCTCATTATAATAGCACAACTAACATATTCCATTGCTGTAGAACATATAAGTAAACAAGTATATAAGATAAGAATTGGCAATGGGGTCTGTTGAAAGTCAACTGGAGCTGTAACCATTTTGTTTAAGTGATATAAAGGGTTAATGACATTAATGAAAGGGATATTCCAAGATGGGAATCCCAATGGGTTAGATGTTTGAGTTTGTAAGTCATAAAAATCTGAAATGGTAAAAGACAATTTTATATGATGCAGGAAAGGTAAGATGTGAGAAGTGTGTGAATTATAGTCTTTTAAGACAAGGAGAGTTTTTTATGGAATGCAAAGGACTATTTGGTTGCGATGATATTTTAAACTGCATAGTTGACAGGAGGAAACATTTTAGATCTAAGGTCAACTGATGGCAAAAAACATAAACTCTTGACTGGAGAGGTACCAAATGTACCAGAACAAATTCTAAGGGTAGTATGGTGTGTTGTCTTATCGGCAAAGAACAGATGGTCAAGCTAATGCATAAGCATAACAACCATAATCAATGCCAGATAATATAGCAGGATAGTATACTTGAAGCAGTGAATTTCAATCGACACCCCAAAATGTATATGATAAAATTTAAAAGATATTTAATGAGCTTTCACATTTCCTCTGCATGGTGTAACACATGAGGAAGAAAAGTTAATTTTCTATCAACAACACTGAAGAGTCCAATCTCATTCACAACATGAATAGAAGAATTTCCAATTTTTTTTCAGAATTAGAATGAAGACTGATTTTTCTGTAGAAGTGGACTCTATTTATTTTGCTTGATAACAAATTTTGATTATTCTGTTCACAACAAGTCGATATACTGTTTACTGCTTCTCCCAGTTGCCTTTCAATCTGTTGTATGTCAGAGTCTTGACAAAAAATTTGTAGATCATTGACATAAAGTGGCCATAAACTGAGTGATGAAAGTTGTTAAGAATGTTGTTGATGTGAATGTTAAAAAACGTAATACCGAAAACACTTTCCTGTGGTACTCTCTCACTTTGAGTAAAAAGATATGAAAAAACTGACTTGATGCAAGCTCAAAAAACGCACAAGTGTATGTAGCTCAGGAAAAAAGAGGGGAAGGTAAACCAAAATAAAACAACTTATGAAGAATGCCATATCGCCACATATGATCATATGCTTTATCTAAAAAATCAACACCAAGTGATTTCTACAAACAAAAGCATTTCAAATTTGTGTTTCTAAGTAAAGGATGTTATATATAGTTGACCTTCCTTTACAGAATATACTCTGATAAGGAGAAATGCATTAATTTGTTTCTAATATTTAGACAAGGCAAGTACTGACAATAAACTCAAGAGTTTTACTCAAGCCACTTGTAAGTGCTATTTAGGAGATCACTTATCAGATTAGTCAGATCTTTACCAGGTTTTAATATAGGAATAACTACAGTTTACTGTCAAGCATATGGGTATACATTTTCAGTCCAGATTATATTGTACTACCAATATAGATTCAAAAGGAAATCTGGACATAAATTTCTAAGCATATTATAGCTGATTCCATATGAACCTGTATTAGTATTGTTTATTTTTGCTAATACAGGCAAAAACATTGCATTTATGATCTTGTATTAGTATTGTTTGTTTGCCTTCTTTAATTCATATAGATAAAACTTACAATTGTGTGGTATAATTTGTCTATGAAGGAATGTGATAGGAGTTTGTTCCGCATTATATTTTGTTCCTAAAAATGTAAGACTATAAGCATCAGAGATGGAAATTTCAACAAAAATTTCTCCTGTGACATTAGAGATGTCAATGGCTGAAATGTATGTAGTAACTATGGTTTTTAATATAGGAAAGGGAAATTCTTGGTAAGAACCAGGCTAGTTTTTCATTTTCCATAATTATACAGAAGATGCCAAAGATATAATGGAAGATACGTAATTACATCAAAAGTTCTGGCTGGGTTTGACGCAGAATTCTATATGATATGGCTTCCTTAAGTCTAATGGTTAGCAATTATAGGGTATTGTCAAAAAATATCCCATAATTTTCTTTGGTTCTTCTAGGTTTCAAGACAATCACTATTTCATCAAGATTTAAAATGTGGATTTGGGGAGCTTTTTGGAATTGCAAAATCTGTAAATCTTATAATTGCTCTAGTGACAATTTCTACTGCTTCATTGATATTCTCACAGCTGATTATATCATCAGAAATCCCTGCAACTTTTGTAAATAATTGTCGATTTGCATGATTGTATATATAAGTAGATGTTCTGTGGTTTACACTACTACATTCAGCCTGAGTAATTAAAAGAGGAAAATGATTGCTATTGTGTAAATCTTCTTCCACAATTAGATTCAAAACTAGTAAAAATACAGAAGAACAAATTACAAAGTTCAATGAGTGAAATTTTTTTGATGGTTCATGAAAATATGTTTTCTTATTGCTATTCAATAAACAAACATAAGAAAAATACACACAGTTTTGGAAAACTAGGAGCTCTAATAATTGGGATGGCGATATTATCAGTTTACATACTCCTAAACTTCGTAGTACTTTTTATACTTTAGCCGCATAACTTACACCTGCTTGTGGAGTATATGATGTTGCAAGTCATCAGACCATTGGATGAGAACACTTATTTGTAAATATAATTTATCTATTTCTCTAAGTTGAGCAATTTTGAGAATAAGAAGGGGGACTACCTTTACAGTTTATGTACTCTTTTTTGCAGCACAGTTTGTGTGTGTGTGTGTTGTGTTATCATGATCAACTACTGCACATCAAACGCAGGTAAGTTTAACTCTTCAATGTTTTTGTGTGACCATATTGTAGACAATAGAAGCAACAAAGTGAATTGGGGATACATGGTTGAAAAGGGCAATTCATAAATACGACTTTCATGTGTTGTGGCAAATCAGGAATAGCAAATATCAGAATAGAATGCATTTTATCACAAAGTTTATCATCTCTTTTAATCTTAATTCACAAAACATCATAGACATTTCGATCATGCATATTTTAAAATACTTGCTCTGTTGACACAATGAACAAATCTCTTGTACAAATTATGCCATGAGAAATGTTTAAACTCCCATGGGTAAAGACTGTTAAACAATATTAGCTAAGCAATTCTTGTTTGCATTACTTCTGTCTGTTTTTTTATAAGTGACTTAAACCAATAAGTCACTGAAAAGTAGTTTCTTTATACATTTCACATTTCCAACTTGACTATGAATACCCTTTTCAATAAGAAAAGGTGGTACAGTTTCAAACGAACTTTCAGTTCATTTTATAAAAAATTTGCTTGACAAGCAAGCATGGATTCTTTATGCTCCTATGGGAGAGAAAATTTATCAATATCCATGACAAGAAAAAAAAAATTATTAATTCAGGACCTGACCATACCACCCACCACTGAGTCCAACAAGGGGATGTAGACTAGCTGAATCAGTGGTAACCATGTTTATATGCTTTCAATGCACATCTGAAGTAACCTCCAAGCAACCCTGTGATAGCAAGTCACCCAATAAGTAAGTACACGGTTGCTTAATCTATTAAGCTAATTGATGAGCTGAGGACCAAAACAAACTTCTTGTTTACTGATGCAAATGTAATGTGTTGGTCTCTGGGAGTCTCAATTACCAGGACCCTCCTTTCCAGTGACATGGGTCTCTATGCATGGCAAATATGTGGGTGATTCAGTCCCTAGAAGATGCTAACAGGAACAAAGCAGCGATAGTTACTTAAGGGGAGCCTTCACGCTCTGACAAGATAACCACAATGAGGGAAAAGGGAAAAAGAAAGTAGAAGAGAAGAGAGAAAAATAAAAATAAAAAAAGGACAGATCACTGGGTCACACACACACTGGATCACAGATCACAGCTCAGGATTGTGACATTTATGTTTACTTAAAGAAAGTAAACCCCCTGAGGGGTTAAATTTTTCTTAAATATATACAAATACATTTTGTATGCCTTACTTCTATGAAGTAATATGGTTATAACCATATATTGTACAAATTATCCGTATACCTTTTAAGTTTATAGAAATTTGAAATGATATGATAAATTGACAGAAATATTTCAATATCTGATAGCTGTGATTAATATAGTTATTATTTATTAGCTGTTATGACACTGAAAAGAAAACAGTAACAATTGTTGGAGAAAAGAAAAGGGCATATTTGTAAAAACTGTCATCTTACAAATTTTTTTTAAATAAAAGATTGTCTCAGTTTTAAAGAAATTTAAAAATTTAAACAAGGAATTTAAGAGGTGTAGACTGCTTGTAAATATCCACAACAATCAAGTAGAGCTTAAGATAAACAAATTACCTTACAAGTCATACAATGTTAAGAACTCCAAACAAACAGGTAGCAAGAATTTAGCACCTTTAAAAGTCAGAAACGTAAAATATCTTGTACTGATTGCAGAAATAATCAATTAAATATGCATAGTATTTTATTTTCTTATAAAATCTGAAATTTAAGATTTATTTTTTAATAAATGAGTGTATTTGTAACATAAATAATTTAAATAATTGTTATCAATAATTTTGATATTTCTCATACATGCAGTAAGTCCTGAAACACAATTTAATAAACTCAATTAGTTTAAGTTTTAATTGGGAATCTATTTAGCAAGCAAGCTCTTTTCATTAATTTATTTAAACAGCAAATTATTAAGGTAATATATTAGAATGATGCTTTGTGACTTTACACAGATAAATCAATAGCAACACAAGTGTTCCAAATTCAGATTGAAAAATTGAAATAAATTGAGACAATTGTTGGAGAATGTAAAATATAGCAGTTTACTATTGGCATTAAAAGGAAAAAGTAAATTTTTCATTTTATTATGTTATTTTAACACAACATAGTGGACTGTCTAAAGGCCATATCTGTTATATAGCATTTCAATGTTCAATAAGTAGGACTTTTCATATATAGTAGGCTATATTCTCTATGCACATAGAAGCATAATACACATTTCCCATTGTTTAACAGTGGCTGGAGTCAATTTGATTTTACTTGCCCAAGATCCTCAAATGGAAAAAGCTGCACCGAAAACCAAATAATTTTTGATAAAATTGCTTCTGTAAATCAATAGATAAAAACTAATTGAGAATGTTAAGTTGAATAACTTAGAAGATAAAAGATATTAAAACAAATTTAAGAAAGCCAAAAAATAAGACAGCTAAATGTTATTAAAATATCTCCATTGTCTTTCAAATGTATAAAAAATATATTTGAAAGAGGAATTCCCCCTCACAGTAAAAACTTCAAATCAATGTTACTTGCATTAAACCACTACATTCAAAATCCACTAAGAGTAAAACAATTTGCTACAAGAAACACAACAGTTCAACAAAAGTTTTGGACAACAGTTCCCCGAAATTAATGTAATTCAAAACATCATTTACTTGATTGTCTTCTCTATATACTGTTTGAAATGGTATGAAAAGTAGAGGACAGGTTCATTTCCAAATCTAAGTCAGAAGAAAATACATCAATTGTCCTTCAGTTTTTTTTAACTTTTTCATCATTATCTTTAATGTAATAGATGTATATGTGAATTTCTTTGTGCTATTGGTAATTGAAAAGCATAGTAGTGGATTTAGAAGACCACGTTGAATGTGGATTAAATACAAGTAAGCTGCTTCAGGGTTCACATAGATTTTCAAGAATCAAATTCCAAGAATTTTCCGTAGGTATTGACATTCCTTTTAAATATTTTTCTTTATATTTTAACAATAGTTCTAAACCAAATATGCATATAATTATGTTTATGCAACATATTAAACTTGTAAATAATAATAATAATAACAATTCTAAAAATTTATAAAAACATTTATGCAAATTAAAATTATATTTAATGATAATTTCAAAAGCCTTCAATGAATTTACAGATATAACAGAAATTTTTCTTTAAATTTAAATAATATTTTTCAAATTACTGATTCATACATTATATAAAATAATAGGTAATTTAAGAGTTTTTAAATAGCTTCATTAGATTCTTGTATATTAATTTATTGAATATTTCACAAGATGTGAAAAACAACCTCTTTACATATAAATGTACATATTTAAAACAAAATAAATAAAATTATTAAAAAAGTTTTCAAAATGACTTTGTTCTCAACTATTATTTAATAAAAGGAATTTTAATTTTTTTCTGTTTACTTACAAACTTTTTTAAAACAATACAATTTCTCATCCATATTCTAGACTTCTTATTTCTTTAATCACTCAATGGATTTTCTCATTTTTCTGTTAGATATACATACAAAATATTGCTGTTAGAAAATACTAACTTCAATCTCAAAATCTTTTACTTTCAATTAATTATAAATACTAAATAATAACTGTTGCTTCTTTGAAGCATCATGACAACACATGTTTGATTTTGCAATTAATGATAATTTTTCAATTTTTTCAGAATAAATACAGATTTTTCAAGTTCATTCAATTCATCCTCCAAATGCTTCTTTTCAATTTTCAGTTCCTACAACCTACAACCAAATTTTTAAGAAAACTTGACTATGAACAGATGCTTGATAGAGTAGTGAAAGCAAATCAACTACTTTCTATAAGTGACAATTTTGTCTCATTAAGAGTAAATCAAAAATAAAAAGTATCTATTGTATCTTTAATATGAACAAATTTTCGATCAATACAATCTTGAAATCATAAAGTTGGTTGTAATGATTTAAACTCTTCTACAAAATTATGAAATTGTTTTAAACAAAGTTTCATTCTGGCACAGATTTATATTAGACTCACTAGACAAGTACAAAAGTATTTTTTGCAGTTTATTTAAAATACTTGAATACATATCAGAGTTTGAGGATCTAAACACAAAATGTTTCCATACCACAGAATATATTAAAAGATATTTTTCTATTAGCTATTGCTGTTTTTTTATGTTTGTATATTAGTCGGGTTTGCATACTTAAAATCCTAAGGATTTTTTTGGTAAGAAATCCGACATCTTATTGAATAGCATATTTTTGATTGTCTTTATCTGCTACATCAATAGCAATAAGTTAAAATGAAGAAACAGACAGCAAATATTCTTTTAAAAACTTATACATTATTTTTTAATGTTGTACGAAAATCTACAATAAATAGCAACAATGGTTTATCAATTTGATAATGTGTCAGAAAAGGTTCCACTTCCCGAGCAATAAATATAAAAAATTGTATTAAGCTGAAAAAAGAATTATTTTGTACATGTCACAACAATGTCAAAAATTGTGCTACTAGGATTAGGAAATTTTTTATTTTGAACAAATGGTATAGATGTTTGAAGATACATACATACATAATCATGCAGACCAAACCCGGATTGTACTTCAAAATTCATGGATTTAGAATATTCTCACATCACCAAGTGCTTAATAATTTTGAACCAGGGTCAGGTGACAAAATCACACATCCTCCTCTTCACATCCATACCAGAGGAAGGAAGATACAGTAACATTTCAAGAAATCTGCTCAAAACGCTTACATTTTCTACCATTGATGTTTAGAAAACTTTAAAAAAATTTTTTTTAGTTTTAAAACTAAAAATTTTTTTTATTTTACTTGTAGGAATAACTGTGTAAACTTTGGGTCAGACTAAAAAAAATTTTTTTAGTCTGGCCCAAAGTTTACAAAGTTATTCCTACAAGTGGGTAAGTACTTATATAGTCTGTAAACAGCACTTGCTATTGCCTCAACTTCTGGAACTGAGGAATATGCTGTAAGTGTTGCGTAGAATCAGTAGGTCGCAGCTTCTAACATTTACAATATCTCAATGATGTTCACTTTTTAAAAAATTAGCCAACTTCATGACCAATCAAATTTATCCAGTATCACTGAAATTATATGTAGTATTTACAAAAGGAAGGTATTGATATTATTCTTTATATTTAAAAATTAAAATTCAGTGAATTTTACAAAATATAAAGAAAACAAATAGAAAAAGAACAAGTTAAATTCACCCACCTGATTGCACCAAATGAATATCTTATTGGTGATTACTTAACTCTAGTACAATTCGTACTAATTATAGAAAGCAATGATACACAAAATTTGAATTATGAAATTCTTATAAAACAAAATCACATTCTAACACATTCCATAGTAGTCACCAAGGAAAGTATAGAAAGTATATTTTAACTCAAAAATTGTATATTTACATTTTCATGAAATTTTATACAATGCAATTCAACGAGCAATGATACTTAAATGTTATTACAGTACAAATTATAAAGAAAAATAATACTCAAATATTTTATATAATACAAGTAGTATAGTATTGATTACAAAAAGTAATGATGCTCAGAGCATTTAATTACATATATATGTGTATACATACACACACATATATATATATAAACAAGGTGATTTTAAATAGTTTTTACAAATTAAAAAGGGTGATAGTACCCATCCATACATGTAATAATTACATAGGAACATGGGGTCGCATTTCACAGTAATAAGGCAGAAAAGAAGAAAGTACAAATGCATTAATAAGTTTACTTTATGCAAATTTCCATAGAAAAGAAGTCACATTTTGCTCTTATTGGTTGTCAGAGAAAACCAATCATTGTTCTTTAAAATTGCAATTAACACGTTTGGTCTGACAATAATGCCCACTGTACAACCCCTCGTAGACACCATCAGAAATCTTCTGTGAACATCTGGCAAGCATCTATAGTGATAAAATGGTAGGCACTTATATCATGCCAGACCATTTGACCATTGCAACATACAGTATCGTCTTGAAACAAGTACTTCACATATTATTGCAGGCTGTTCCACTCTCCATCCTCAGAGACATGTGGTTTATGTACAATGAAACCCTAGCACATTTTTTCATCACAGTCTGTAATGTTTTAAGAGTCACATATCCTGCAAGATGGATTGGACATGTGGTTTGGCCTCCTCGTTCACCGGAATTCAATCAATTGGATGTTTTCCTTTAGGGGCACATAAAATATTAGGTGTACAAGACACCTGTAAACTAAACAGAAGATATCGTGGCTAGAATTGTTGTTGCCACGGACAAAATTAATACGGAACCAGGAATCTTTGAGAGGGTGTGCTAGTCATTCTTTTGTTATTGTAAACTGTGCAACAACACACAGGCATTTGGAGCATTTGCTGTGAGGTTTTCACTAAGCATATATGATTGTGAAACTTTTGGTATTATTCATTTACTTACCTAAGACTAATGTAAGTTTTAACAAGTACATGAATATTATTTCAATAGACTTAACAAATTTACATTTTTTTGTGCAAAATTCCTTTGTAATGAGCAATTTTGAAGTTATAAGGTTTTTATTAATCTAGAATTAGTACTAGCGTTTAAATGCAACCATATTAATGGATTATGGTCAGTGTGAATGATAAACTCCTAATGACCATCAAAATAGAAATTTAACTTTTTAATAACATTATAGCTGTGTACTCTCTTTCTGTAGTGGAATATTTCTTTTCCCGCTGCACAAATTTTTACTTAGATACAAACAAGATATTCGTTTTGATTGTCATTAAGCTGGGATAAAATTATTCTTATTCCATATTCAGAAGTGTCAGTGTGGACAGTAAATTGTCATTTGAAATCTGGGGCATATAATTACTGCAATGCAGTTACATAAGTTTCAATAAAGCATTACCATAAGAATCAGTCCACTGAATCTTTCCCTTTCTATTTGATCCCCTAAGAGCATTTGTAAGAGGAGAGGCAATTACCAAAAACATATGGGATATTATAAACAGTATATTTCTTTATGGTCAGAACTTTTACTTCATCAAGTGTTCTCAGATGCAAATTCGCAATATCATCAAGATACAGGCGAGCAAATTCCTCAGTCTTCATATTTTTGACAAGACTTTAATAAAGAAATATGGTACATTTTTAAGTCCAAAAAGTAAACATAATGGCTAGTAACAAATGTTGTATATAATTGAGCTGTTCTTATTAATGACATTTGCCAATATCATCAAGCAAGGTCTAAAAGAGTGATGTATTTTGGTTTTGCCATATACTCTATTCTTTCTATTTTTCTTTCTTCTATTCTATTCTTTTTTCTATATTTGGCAAAGGATAATATTCAATTTTAGTTACTGAACTGAGCTTGAAGTAATCTATACAATGGTTCTTTTAAAACAGATCCTATTAAAATTATATGGGAAATATAATCTGATTCACCAGATTCAATAACTTTGATATAGAGCATTTTCTGAATTTCTTTCTTTAAAATTTCAGTCTGATGAGGAGAAAATTTATATGGTTTTATTTTTATTGGTTCATCATTTATTAGATCTATATCATGCCACACTAAGTTTCTCCAGGGTTGCAAGAGAAAGAAGCAGAACATTTCCCTAATATTCCCTTTAAATTCTCTATTGGTCTCTATGACAATTATTTCCTAATTCACTTTATTCTAAAACTTCAGAAAAATTAAATATGTTAAAATCTGAAGATATATGCGGTATTTCCAGTTCTGTATCTCCTTCAACTTCTGCAATCATGTTAAGTTCTTCTGCTGTCATATGTTTAATCATAATGTTGCATAGATAAAGTGAATGCAGTAAAGCCAATGGAAACAAAAGCACTCAAGATTAAATCAAGATTTTTATTATTATTTCTCAATCAATCACTACTTATATACAGTTTTGGAACCTTCCAGACTTGGAAGGCCGCAGAAAATTGGGAACTGAAATTTACATGAATTTGCATAATTAACTTAAATTAATAAAGCAAACATTCTTCATATTTTACAAGAATAAATTTTTAGGCGACTTGCCTAGCTTGTTTTTAAACCCGCAACCTCTGGCTCACGAGTCCACTGCTTTACCGACTGAGCCACGAAGTCCACAATCGAGAGGAATGATTTTCTCTACATTTCCCCCCTCTTTAGGAGGAAGCAGCGCCACGCTGCAATCTGGTTTGGCTCCTTGTAACAGGGCCCCTGAAGTAAGCATCCCTTCATCATCGAATTGTCCTTTTGGATCAAGATAAGGTTTTAACCTTAGTACATGCACTATGTCTTGTGAATTTTGATGCCCTCTGTTTCGTTCCACACTTTCTACTGCATATGTCATGTCAGACAGTCATCGTGTTACTCGATAAGGTCTGAAGTAACGTTTCAGCAGCTTTTCAGATACTCCAACTTTTCAAACTGGGGTATAGACCCATACTAAATCACTGATATTGTAGTTGACAGGTCAATGCCTCTCGTCATATCGACGTTTGTCTTCAGCTTGTGCTTCGCAGATATGGAGTTTTGCTAGTTGTCTAGCTTCCTCAGCCTAGGTAATCAGATGATGCACATAACTTTCATCAGAAGTTTCAGTATTAGATGGGAAAATTACGTCAAGAGGAGTCTGGATATCTCTGCCTTTAACGAGAAAGAAAGGACTAAATGCTGTGGTGCCTTGTTTTGCTGAATTGTACGCAAAAGTCACGAAGGGTAGTATGGTATCCCAATTTATTTGCTCAACCTCTACATACATAGACAGCATGTTCGCCAATGTTTTGTTGAATCTTTCTGTCAATCCATTGGTCTGTGGATGGTAAGTGGTCATCAGAAGATGTGACATCTGGCATAACTTGTTGACATTTTTAACAATATTGGCTAGAAAATTACGTCCTCTATCACTTATCATTTCTTTGGGAGCTCTGTACTTCAGTACAATTTCTTCAACTATAAATCTGGCGATTTCAATGGCCTCAGCAGTTGTTATAGCTTTTGTGACTGTGAATCTAGTCAAATAGTCTGTGCAAACAATAATCCACCGGTTGCCATTTCGGATTACTTGAAAGCCTCCAAGTAAATCTATTCCAATTTTGGCAAAAGGTGTGTCAGGGTGTTTTGTTATCGGTTAAAATTGCCCTCGTGGAAGTTGTGGAGGTGATTTTCGTCTCTGGCATTCTCGACCGTGTGAAACATACTGACGTATGCTCCCATACAGCTATGGCCAAAAGTATTTTTTCCTTATAAGGTCGCACGTTTCGGCAAATCCAAGATGACCGGCATTTGGAGTATCGTGAAGACTTCTTAGAACATCACTACGAAGTTGTTTTGGTACCACCAAGAGCCACTGCTGTCCCAAGGCCACTCCTGTGGGTAATATTTATGTCGTATTCTTGTAACCTGAGAGCCCATCGTGCCAATCTTCCTGATGGATCCTTAATGTTTGCCAACCAACATAAAAAATAGTGGTCTGTTACTACTGTGAAAAGTTTTCCATAGAGATACGGCTGGAATTTACTGATAGTACAAATGACAGCAAGGTATTCCTTTTCAGTCGTGGAACAGTTTCTTTCAGCTGTAGTAAGAGAACTGGACGCATAGGCTATTGGTTTCTCCATATTATCCTGGATTTGTACCAAACTGTGCCGAGGCCATAGACGCTAGCATCTGAATGTACCCTTGTCCCCACGCCTGGAAGTAAATGTCCTAATACAGGGCCACTGGTCAGCAATTTTTGAAGTGTTGAAAAAGATTCCACCTGTGATGTATTCCAAGAAAAAGTTGCGGGTTTCTTCAATGAGTCATGCAAGAGTTTTGCAATCTCAGAAAAACTTTGATGAATCATCAATAGTATGAGCATAGGCCTAGAAAACTTCGGACATCGGCAATATTTTCCAGGGTAGGGAACTTTGCTACAGCTGCTGTTTTCTGTGGATCTGGATATATTCAATGTTGATCAACTAGATGTCCCAGTATAGTTAGCTGCTTTTTGCTGAATGAACATTTGTTAAAATTTAGCGTTAATCCTGCATCTTAAATGCATTTTAGAACTTTCCTCAAGTGTATTTGATATTCTGCGAAGTTTGGTGCATACACAATGATATCGTCCAGATAACAAAGACAAATATTTCACTTTAGGCCTCTTAGCACTGTGTCCATCATCTGTTTGAACATAGCGGGGGATTACATAGCCCAAAAAGCATAACTTTAAATTCATAAAGCCCATCTGATGTCACGAAGGCTGTCTTTTCTCTGTCTTTGTCATCAACTTCTATTTGCCAGTAGCCTGACTTTCAATCCATCATAGAGAAAATTTTCGAACCGTTGAATTCAAAGAATATATTTGTCTTGTTGAGTTAGCTTCAATTAAGTAATATAATGTGGCACTTAAAGAACGATTTGATTTGTTTGAGACTGAGTGGCATGGAAGGATTTTGGAGAGTTTTAGCTCAATTTCCACAATGGATAACCACATCAGTGGCACGGAAAAAGTCCCAGTCAAGTATCATTTGATGACTACACTGTGGAAAAAAAGAGAAATTCAAACGGCTTCACAGTCCCATTCAAGTCTCTTTTTAATACACAGCGTCCAGAGCTGCTACAGTTTTACCCCAAGCAGTTTCCAATATAGGTCCGTTTTCAATAAACATAGAAGTAATTAATTGTCGCCGTAATATTTTGGATATGACAGAATAATCGGCACCAGAATCAAAGAAGGATTTTATACACTGTCCATTCATGGTGATATAGGTGGAGTTCTCTTTTAACTTGGCTGTGGTGTACATCGGAGGATTTTCTTCCATTGCGGCTTTAACTCCTGCACAGGTAGCCTGAGTTAGTTTTCCTCATTGAGTCGGCGTGGAGAAAGACTGGAATAGCATACTGGTGACTGCAGCTCTCGGAGGTAGAGGGAACGTCGTGAATAAGGCGAACTGCTCCTAATTCTGGAAGAAGTAGGCTGGGCATAATCATCATCGAAGTTACCAAAAAAGTCGGTGTACATATCTTGTCGAGGGTTGATATTCCTACTCACTCGTGCATTTTTAAGTATTCGGCGTCTCTTCCGACAACACCTTAGCACATGCCCTGGTCTCCCGCAATGGTAGTTGAGGGGCACATTATTGTCAGTCCTCCACAAGCCTGTTCTGCATTGAGAAGTGAGTCTGTTGGTGGTTTCATATCTTGGCTGTGGCCTGGTTGGAACCGAACGTCGAGGAATGGTTTTATCTCTCCTTGAACCTGTAAGTGGTACTGAAACCTCCATGACCTTTTCCTGCACGACAGAGGAAATGTCACGTGGTGGCACAGTTTCATTGCTTGTAATGCCCTGTATTTCAGGCATGATGTTTTGAAGCTCTTTTCTGACAATTGCATGAACTAATGACCCGAGATCAGTGGCATCTGTTTCGGCCCACACTGTGGAGACATTAGGTAGCTTCTGAAATTGGGGTCGAATGATACATCTTTGTCGAAGGCTCTCTATATGACAGCATCGTTTTACAAGAGCATCGGTAGTCTCATATTCCTGAGATGACAAAATCTGGTAAAGGTCCTTTGCAATACCCTTCTTGAGATGAGCCACTTTCTTGTCTGCAGGCATAGAGGGGTTAACTTTTCGGCACAGGGAAAGTACATCTTGAATGTAAGATTCAGAGGTCTCACTATTTTGTTGTGCACGAGTGAGTAGTAGTCTTTCAGCTTGGTGTTTTATATCAGCTGCATGGCAAAAGGTGTTTCTCAGGGAGTTCCAAAAGACAGTCCAATCAGTGAAAAGGTGTCTTCATTGTTATTGAACCATTGACAAGCTGTTACAGTGAGATAAAAGATAACATTGGATACACATTTGGTCATCCCAGTAAATATAATTTGCTATTCGATCAAACTTTTTGAGCCATTGGTTAGCGTCTTCTCGGTTATCCCTAGAGAATATACAGGGGCTTCTGGGTAGCTGGTTAGTCAAAATTGGAACTGATGCTATGTTACTCTGATCAGAGCTGGCTCCAGATGAGAGCTTCTGATCATTTTTCCCTCCTTCAGCCATCATCTTTAATTGTCTTGCGGAATCCGGTAGGACACCAAATTCAGGAGCAAGGCCTTGAATACGGTGGCTTTGGCGTAACTTTTCCATTGTAGTACCCGACGCCTCCACCAATCTGTCGCATAGATGAAGTGAACGCAGTAAAGCCAATGGAAATGAAAGCGCTTAAGATTAAATCAAGATTTTTATTATTATTTCTCAATCAATCGCTACTTATATACAGTTTAAGAAATTTCCAGACTTGGAAGGTCTGCAGAAAATTAGGAACTGAAATTTACACAGTTATCTTAAATTAATAAACCAAACAGAAATAAATTTTTAGATGACTTGCCTCACTTGTTTTTGAATCCACAACCTCTGGCTCACGAGTCAGCTGCTTTACCGACTGAGTCACGAAGTCCATGATCGAGAGGAATAATTTTTGATACAATATCTACATGATACACAAGATTTTATTCCTTTTGTCTTTCAAAATTGGTGACATAATAAGTATCTCATATTTTTTCTCTCAATTTTCATTGGTTTTTTCTAATGAATAGCAAGCTTATTCTAACGATTAGTTACTAGTACTAATAATAAATTACCAGAAAATTCTCTTTTAGCAGCATTTCCATCATACAATGCCATTCTTTTAAGACGCAAAAAAAAATGCATAGCCAACAGAAGAAGCTAAACTAGCAGCGTAGTTCATGTGTTGCATAATACAGGGTACAAAGCGTGGTTAAATGATAGGTCCAAGCGATTGAACTCAATCGCCAGCCATCACTTTGACATAGGTGAGCGTGTTTCATTCCAGTCGTCTATTTTTGGCGTACCAGTTTTGTATTCTTTATCATTTTGATTAAACACTATGTAGTATTCTTATAAAAAATGAGAGTAACCAGAACACTCTGAGTTCAAAACTATAAAAATGTTTACAAACAGAACAATTTGATAATGTCAATTCACGTATGTATTTATAAGAGTGTTGTCCTATTTTTGAATAAATAACTATTACATTCCAACTGCTTCAATGAACATTGCTATAAAATATACTACAATAAATTGGCGACAAAGATAAACAAAACAAAACAAAAAAAATCATGAAGGCAGAGCAATTTTCAGCTTTATTAAAGGTAATTACAACTATTTATGATGGATTTGCCAATCTTATTCTGAAACAAGAACAAAGTAAGGATATTCCAGATTAAAAAAAAAGAAAAAAAAATGTAGAATAACATTTTAATTAAATTTTGAATGTTTAATTTCTTTAACAGACATTTTTGCAGTATAAACAAAGATTTCAAAATTATTTACAAATCAAAAGTGTTTTTGAATATAAAATTTGTTAAAAACTTCTGAACTGCATTGGATCTGAACATTATAATCTCTAGTGTTCTTTAATTGCACCTAAAATTCCTAATGATTTATCGTATGATGAAATAATTTCTATTCTTGAAAAACATTTATGTCCTCAAGCTAATGTTATTAAAGAACAACACAGATATCTATCCTGTTTTCAAAACGAAAATATGTTTCTGATTATGTTATTGCACGTCAAAAATTTACTTCTTCTTGTGATTTTAATTGTGAATGTGAAGAATCAGTTGCTAATTTATTTTTGAGAGCAGTTTATTAGAGAATTAAAAATGACTATTTGAGAGAAACTCTTAATGGTTTCAGATTTAACATGTGATGTAGTTGTTGAACAAGTTTTAGCTTTAGAAGCTTAAAAAATAAACAACTGTGAATTATCGAAACACAATTTTAGTGGAAAACCAGACAAAGTCAATAAAATTTTAAGGGCTCAAAGTACTATTAAAGCAAATCACTCAAATGTTACAAAGTGAGATTTTTCTCAAAAATGAAACAGGCCAAATTCTTAACATATATTTTCACCAATACTAAATTATTGTAATACATGTTTACGATGCAGACATTCAAATCACCTTTTCGAGAATATCGTGCTGATATAACTAAATTATAATGTATACTTTGTAAGCGAAAGGGACATGTTAAAAAAGTCTGTTTATCAACACTGCTGAAAAATAAAAAGGCTAGTTAAATTCAATCTGTTAAAAAAGATGAATATATTACAGATGTTGATGCAATCAATATTTTTCCTAATAGGGCTAAAGTTGATATTTTCAAATTTACCACTGACTCTGAAAAATTCTGGGTTAATGTGCAGATAGATGGAAAAATACAAAAATTTGAAGGCAATTTCGAAGCAGAATTTTCACTTTTACCTAAACAACTTTCGATTCACTGAATTTAACAAAAGTTTTACAACCTACAGATGGAAGTTTCGATCTTACACTCACGGAATTTTTGAACCATTAGGTTTTGTCAAAGTTTTTTTAGTCTAAGATAGAAATCTTACAAGTACAGAAACTTTGTATATAGTTTCAGACATGTTCACACCAGTGTTAGGAAAAACATAGATTCCACATTTAAAAATAAATTTATCTAATATCGATAAATGTAATCAACTTGAAGAAATTCAAACAAATACTTTCAATATTTCTAATATTATTGATGACATTATAATGCAATTTCCTACTGTGTTTGAACAAAAAGTGGAAAAATAGCTAATTTGATGTGCAAAATCAAAATGATCTGAAGTTAAAATTCAACAAAGTTCTCTATCAGCTATTTCAACAATAAGACTATTAAAGAATATTTTCAGTGTGCATGGATTGCCTCATTTCCCTGTATCTGACAATGCATCTATATTTACATGTACTGAATTTACAGAATTTTGTAAGGAAAATGGAATTATTCATAAGACAATAGCTCTAGGTCATCCTGCAACTAACAGGTTAGCTGAACATAATGTAAAAACCCTTAAACAGAAATTGAAGTCCATGTCCAATAATTGGAACTCAATACTAGAGAAGGTACAAGAAATTTTATTTTGTTATCAAGCAACTCCATTACAATCTGGAAAAACTCCTTCGGAATTGTATCTTGGACGCCAAATTCCAAACAAACTAGATTTATTACATCCACCAAGCAAGGGATTTAAATACATATATAGTTCACTCACTACTCCAAATCAAAGAATTTTAAGTGTAGGGGATCGTGTACAATCACGTACTTAGGTCAACAATAAGTTATCATGGAAATTTGACATCGAGGTTCCTAAAATTCCAAGAGTTACATTTTCTCCAAAGCCTGATGTCATTTATCGGAGGAAATCGATCCCTACTGGAAATCATTTCAACCCAATGCCATCAGAAGTTCGAATTGTGAAGAATTTTAGTAAGCCAGTATCTGGTGTTTCTAACAGTTCTGGTGCTCCACATATTCCTCCTATTCAAACATCAGCTAGAATACGACAATCATCACACTACCTATCGGACTACATAATTTGAGTGAGAGAGAATGTAGTATTCTAATAAAAAACGAGAATAACAAGAACACTCTGAGTTTGAAACTATAAGAGACAAAAATTATAAATGTGTCAAAGTAAAAATTCCAGGAGTAATTTACAGTTTTCAAAGAATCAAGTCACAATCTCAGGAGTTTCAGGGGCCCTCAAAATTTTTTTTCAAATTCCAGGAGTTGTATGAATCCTATTTACAATCTATAAACTTTCTTCTTATACAATTAAAAAAATTGGAATCATGAAGTTTTGCAATGTGAATTGTTCTTATTTGCAAAGATATATTTTTATTTTATTATTACCACATTAATTTTGTTCTTAAATAATAAGTATAAAATAAATAGAACTAAAATTTCAGAACAGAAATTTTAATTCTTTTACAAATGATCAACCTTTGAAAAATGTCCAATCAGCAATTTTCATTTAATGCTATCTGTATTGTCTAACATATTAAAAAATATATTAGACATCAGACTGCTCAATAAACTTATACTAGACATTAGGATGTTATTTTTAAGCTTTTAACATACAAGCAATACACATCATATATTACATATAAAAAAAATGAAATGATAGAATTGAAATGGAAATACAATCATTTCCAATTCATACCATCTCTTAAGACCACTTTCAGTGTTACTAAATATTTTTATCTATAAACCTAATTGATTACTCAATAATCTACTCAAAATACGAACCAAGTCATATTTAAAGCAGTCGAAACATATTTTAAAACTAAAGAAACCTACACTTCGGTTAAGATCAGATATATAGATTAGTTTATTAGCTAATATTGCACCATGCTTTGAAGTTTGTATTTGTTGAGAATCAATAAAATAATCTCTTAAATATCACAAGACCTGTATTCATTGCAAATTTAACAAGATACATAGAATTCCAGCTGAAGAAATTCCAATTATGCAACCCAAATTCATCTAACACAACAAGAAACAGCTTCCAATCATAGAAATCTCTAACACCTCAAACGGATAAAAGCTTCTATGCACTAAACTAGCATTCAAGACTGCTAATCTTCAATAATTCTTCTATGAACAGTGGTGGTATTTATATCAGACTTAGCTTCAAAACCTAAGTTTTCGAGTTGCTGTAAAGTTCTAAGCTATCTTTATTAATATTGGTCCTAGAGCTTTGGTGACAGATTTTTCAAAAGCAAATATTTAATTAAAATCATTTACACTATAAACAAAGAGACCATGGTCTACTAATTTGAATTTACATTACGCGATAGGTGCCAATATTTCATAAAGTATTACTTTCAGTTTTGAAGAAAATAATTTACTTATATGAATTATAACATTGTTCATTCTTTTCAAGACAGTGTTTGGACTGTCCCAATTAGCTTGTAATTTTGGAGAAAATGCTTTCTGTCAAATCGGGTTTGACAGACAAACTTTGTCACCTTCTTGAAATTCATGTCCTGTCGATCTTATGTCATACCTCATCTTCGTTCTTTTAGTCTCCAGCTTGATTTGGTCTTGAGCAAAAATTATGGATAGCTTAAAATATGTCTGAAGATCTCAAAGGTATTCCTCTAGCAATGAAAATGTACCTGATGGACACCGAACTGAAGGTCATAAGAGAGACAAATTTCACGACCAAAGAGCATCTGAGATGGAGTATATTTGATAGTCTCGTGGGTAGCACTGTGATATGCGAGCAGGAACAGTGGTGGCTTCAAATCCCAATCTTGCTGATTTCAAGAAATCAAAATGAGAGGTCACTCATGATGGTTTAATTAAGCCTCTATACCATAGATTCCAATACTTTTTAGTAGCTGGATTGTGTGAAGATATCCTGTAAAGTGGATTTATATTTAAAATTTTCTTTTTGGATCCTTCATCACTTCATGGGTTTGATTTCAATGTCAGTGAAACAGTAATTTGGCATCTCGAAAGATTTACTTGTTAATAATTCTTCTCAAATCATAAGCAATATTGGCAGCTTTCATGAATGGTTTCCTCGATAGTGTGTCTGTATTTCCAGGAAGAGTTCTTTATGATGACATATTTTAAAGCCATACTTCTTCTGCAGTTGTTTTATCTATTAGGCTACCTGAACTTCTGGATTTTTAAAATTTAAACGCCAGTTAAGGATGTGTGACACATCCGGAGCAAATACTTTCTTCTGTAGAAGTACTGGTGGAAATTTTCTATAGCTTTAACAATTGCTAATAATTTCTTATGGGTAGTACAATAATTTTGCTCCAGTTTTGATACTCTATTGTGATGGCATATTCTTTATCATCAATTTCCTGTGACAGAACAGCTCCAATATTTTTGTTTCTGGTGTCAGTATCCAAAATGAATAATTTGGCGAACTGGGGATATGCAAGAAAGGACAAAAATATCAACAGCCGCTTCAGTTGTTTGAAAGCTTTCTCTCATTTATCAGTTTAGCTTCTGTCAACTTGTGAAAGAGTTTGGAAATACTTGAAAAACTCTTGACAAATTTCCCAGTATCTGGATAGAATATTTCTAAATGGAAATTACAAATATTAATCCATAATGGAAATTCTTATCCTCAGTAAGTGCTCTGAAAACTATTGTTACACTTCTTGGAGGTAATATAAGTTCCATCCTTTCCAGTTATATGATAGACTAGTATAACATCAGAATATTTCATTTTAAATACCACAATGTCTTCTGAACATGAGTAGAGTTCATTCTTAAAATCCAAATTGAAATGGTTTTCTCTTTGAGGAAATCTAATCCAAGAATAAATTAATTTATATCAGTTACATACACCATTTGATAGTACATGACATTTCTAAACGCAATGTTAAGATAATCTATAAACAGTAATATCATCACGTTACCATTTAGAGGGTAAATCGGGATAGTACCCAGATGATTTTTTTCCAAGTATGGGAGCCAAGTCTGTACTAATGATGGCTATGTTGGCTCAAGTATAGATTATCATTCTGCTGTGGACATAGTTGGCATGCCCCATAAATGACAAGTCTGTTGTTTCTGTCACTTAAAATAAAACTATGAAACATTTTGAAATGGGGTTTCTGACTCTCACCAGCGGTAGCATATTAGTTTCTCTGCTGTAATGAAAGATTACTTCCATTATTACTAGGTATCACAGCATAAATCTAAGTGACAACACAAATTTAACACTGAAATTTTCATTTTTCTGTCATCTTTATATGACTCTAAACTATGGATTTTTGGTCACACATCTAAATTTGCTTTAAAAAAATCAATCGAAGACAAATCAGCAGCAGAGACTGCTCTGATTGAGAGTCAATTTTTACAAGCAGCCTGCTAGGCAGCCTCAGTTTTTTAATAGATTAGAGCAGATCTGATATCTTTGACATGAGTGAGTCTAAAAACTTTTTGTATATCCAGATCTTGCACATTATCAATGAAGTGCTGAAAATTCAGATCTTGTCACAACTGGGTAGTCTGAAAATGCTAAAAGGGAAAGACTGAATATTCGCAGGCAATTCTTACAGGCTTTCACCCACTTTTTGATAGCAGGACTTTAACTGTAGCCATCTATATTCTTTAGTGCTCAACTTTTGAAATTGCTGTTTTTGATAGAGCTTGTAAATTATGCCTTTGCTCTTTTGGAAGTGTCACAAAAATGTCAGTCGCGTCTCCTCTTAAAGAAATTGCCAAGTGAAAAGTTTTAGTAGGGAATTTCCTCAACTACCATCTTAAAATATGTTTATGTATACTTGCCAGGAAGTTTTTCTATCAAATATGGAGAGTTTCATCATGGTAGGAAAGGAACAAATGCACCATTGGTTAACTCATATCTACTTGACATTTACCTCTTCAAACTTTCAATCTCTTTATTCACATTCATTAATACTTATTCAGCAATTTTGTTGGTGGTTTTAATATTTTTGAACACTGAGTTTAAATTTCAAAGCTATAATAAAGTTTAAAACTAAATACAATTCCATTTTAATTTCTAGTTTCAAAAACGTAACTTCGGCCAACTTATTTAAATCATCCTTTTTGGTGTATACTTTAAATGACGTATAATAACTTCTAGATCTGCGGGTTGTTTTGAATGTAAAAACTCTTTTCTCGAACAAGTGATATTAATTACATTAATTTACATAGGTTAGATTTAAATAAAAGAATTTGATGTCTTTAAACTTCAATTTCTTATTGCATTTTTTAATAGCAGTTTTGTTCTGAAAAATGTTTTTATTTCTACAAGTACCTCAATAAATTTACAGGTTATATCATAAGGAAATCTTTCCAGAAATTTGTTGTGTAGAGTAAGTACCAAATAAACCAGGGTTTCGCTTTTGATTCCCAGACATCTATCTCCAACACTTTAGTTTCAACTGAGCTTACCTTATCATTCATTGCATTAATCTTTTGTGTGTGTGTGAATGATGTTGGAGAATTCTTCTTCAAAACTTACAGTTTCCTTCCAATGCTCCTCTTGTCTGAATTTTACCATCTTTTTCCTCATCTGGGATTTAATCTCTTTCTGTTCAGCTTTCAACTCCTCCAGTCCAGCTCTCACCTTGGCTTTCATCTCAGTCATCTGCTCAGCTAACTCATAGAGAATATTTTTCATTCTATCCATTTTATTAGTTATAAGCTATATCAATTCCTCAACCTTGTTTCTGACACCAATAGTACATGTGTTTTGGGACTTGTGTTAGTTGATAGTCAATAATATAATCTCTTAAATAAGTGCAAAACTTTTATTTATAGCAAATTCAACAAGATACAAGAAATTCTAGTTGTGGGAATCACGATTACACAACTCCAATTCAGCTAATATAACAGGAAACAGTTTCTAATCACAGAAGTCTAATACCTCAGATAGACAACAGCATCTAAGCACTAGACTAGCATTCAAGACAAATCATTTTCACTAACTCCTCTATAATGGATGGTGATATTTATACCCAACTTGGCTTGAAATCTAATAGTTACACCAAGTTTATGGAAGGTTCTAAGATATCTCACTTAATACTGGTTCCTAGAACTGCTGTGATGGATTTTTAAAGAAGTATCTATTTCTCGATAAGTCAACAAGAATCTTGCCAAAAGGTCTTCAAATCATTAGAAAAGCTGTTTTTAATGCAGAATACGCGTAAATGATGAAATTTTTGCACAAAATATGCACATTTTTTTTATCTTTTTAAGATACTTTAAGAGAAATACAAATAATGTTTATAAATTTATAACAATACTTATTGATTTTATCTGTTCTCAAAAGCTGTTTATTCATGTGAGTATATTGTATGATTGCTAATCAATCATATTTGAGAAACTGTAATGGAAGTCTTTCATTTTCAGACAAAGTTTAATAATACTGTAAATTATAGGAAAAAGGAAATTAAAATTCAATCAAAAAATGTACACGATATTGTCCAACAATAATTATTAACAACTAAGCATTTTCTGTCTCTCTATCAAACTGTACCTTCTAGCAAAGATTAACATTTTAATACTTTTTGGTTTATTTAAATAAAAAAAAGCACAAACTTGATAAAATTTTGTAAAAAAATGTCTGAAAGAATTATTAACAATTGTCAAATAGAGTCACTTCAAAAGTATAAAAAATTCCGGAAAAAATTAAATTTCCATGAGTTTCAAGGAGTCAAATGAACCCTGAGACAAGAACACTTAACATGCATTAAACTAATTTGAAATTTGAAGATCTTTAATAATACATACCATTCTAAGTTCATCGGGTAAATAAAAAGAAGGTGCGTTTGCTTTCAATCGCATATGTTCAATATGAGATGGATTTCCTGGATACATGTTGCTGTCTGGCATGATCAAGGGTGATATTTCAGAAGTATCTTCTTGTGAGTAAAAGTAAGTGGTACCATTAAACGATTCCTGCAATTAAACTTCTTATTAAAATTTTAGAGAGGATCTCATGTAAAATAATTTTTAAGACATTTTCAAAATCAATTTTCTCATTATTATTGAAAATTTTTAATATATTTCCTTGATAGCCAGCACCTGCAATTATACCTACTTTTACCATAACTGAATAGATAAAACCACTAATCAGAAATAAGAAATTTGCTATACAGTTTTACTTGTAGCAAAAATAAACAGATATAGTAAAGCATTCAATATTATACACAATGACAATTATAAATTTTGCAATCATGATAGAAAATACTAAATTAAGATAGAATTAAGTAACAATGTAAGAGAGGTAAAAAATACATGATTTTATTTAGAATTTTCTTTCGTATCATATAATATTTTGTATCCCTTCTTATCAATGATAAATCAATTAACATTCAGCAATGTCAGAGCAAAATAATATTTAAGCCAATTTTTAATACTAATAAGTCATAATAAACGATTTATAAAATAAAAACAATGCATACAATTTATATAACAGCAGTTTACAATGAAAAAAGTACAACTTTACAAGAAAACAAATAATTTTATAAACAAATTATAGCAATAAAAATACTTTCGATAGAAACAAAATTGGCATTATTGATATCAAATACAATGACTAAGTGAAAAATATTTTAGCAATATTTAAATTCTATTTGATTATCATTTAAGCAGAGTTAAATTAAAATTTATGAAATATAGAGAGAAATTACTTATTTCAATTATTTTATTGTTAATTGACATTACCGTAAAAGAACTTTTTAAATTGTATATGATTTCCTTTGTGGTGATAATGATGTGATCATGCAGAAATAAAAATTAGTTTTCTTCTAAATAATTTATTCAATTATCTCAGTCACAAAATGACTACAGACTTCAGCTTTTACACAAGTTAAAAAAGAATATACAGAGTTTCTATAATATAGAAACTAAACACAGCAACATTTAGAGCTAATAATTTAGACATCTGACTTCTTGTTTTTCTATCAACTAACAAAGATTGTTGACAACAACTCAACAACTTTCAACTATCAACTATCAAGTTAAGGTCGATATTTATACCTCATCAGTAGGTCCTAGAGTATTCCCTTAGCTAATGGTAACTGGTCTTCTATTGCTCAACTTGAAACTTTAAGAATATTGATTTTTGTTAATGAATATAAATTTAAGAATTTCTGAATTATTAAAAATAAATATTTCTAAATTTAGTAAATAAATCAAAAGTAAATAAATGAACTAACAATTAATTTAAAATTCTATACATAAATTTCAAGAAAATACACAAATTTACTATAAAGCAAATTAAATTTCCACTGGCAGTAGTTAGAACTAAATAATTATAATTGAAATGTACAAATAAATATAAATAATTGAAAAAGTTTGGCAAAAAATTAATGAAGTACTATTGAAATTTAAAATAACAATTTATTTTTCTAAAGTTTATATGGAATGCATTAAATATAAGAACTATCAAGTTTAGAATAAAACTCGCTCAACTTGAAACTTTAAGAATATTGATTTTTGTTAATGAATTTTGTTAATGCTCAACTTGAAACTGAAGTATTTCAAATATCAACAATTTTCATTAATATAAAATCTTTACAATTTTCAGTTAAATTTAATAATAACAAAGAATTTAATACTTTATGGGATACTCAGTTTCCCAGATATAAGTTAATAAAATTAATAATTTTAATTATTTTATAAATTTTAACAAAAAAGACATAAACCTACAATCAATTCAATAGAAAGTATATAAATTTTAAATCATTTTATCAAATGAGAATTAAAAAAAAAATAGTTTAACAAGAAATGAAAATTTTTATAAAATAAAGTGCATATCTTGAAATGAACAAAATACACAAATTCAGCACTTTATTTTAGTTATAATTTTTTATGTATAACATATTACTTTGTACAATTTTTGTAGATAAACTGAAAACTTAATAACGATCAATATACACATTTAAAATCCATATAAATATTTTATAGCTCTTGCTTCTGCTTAAATATAAGTTTCTGTAATTTGTACTATAAAACAATACATTCAGTAGCAAAGATGCTTTATTATAATTTATAGTCATAAATCTTTATACATATTACTTTGTACAATCTTTATACGTATTACTTTGTACAATTTTTGTAGATAAACTGAAAACTTAATAACGATCAATATACACATTTAAAATCCATATAAATATTTTATAGCTCTTGCTTCTGCTTAAATATAAGTTTCTGTAATTTGTACTATAAAACAATACATTCAGTAGCAAAGATGCTTTATTATAATTTATAGTCATAAATCGATAATTACAGATTACTATGCTATAATGAATGCATTATAAATTATTCAAATTATGACACAATTAAATTAGTTATTCATGCATTAAAATAAGGAAAATAAAAGTACATTAATGATAATATTAACAGAGATAGATGACAATAGGGTAAAAATATAAAAAATAGAAGTTCTATGTTAATATGCGCAAATCAGATTCTTAAACATTTTCAGATATGATATCTAATTATCAGTTACAACAAATATACATTTTAAAAAAGTATATTTGTTCCAAAGTTGAAGTATTTTGGATTTCCCTGCCGAAATAAAATAATGATTTCATTGTAATAAAGTTAAGAAATTATACTTAAAATTTTTTGACTCATTAATTTTTGCTTAAATTCTTTAGAAAATATTATAAAAATATGTTTAAATTTAATGAGGCTAATTTAAAAATAATACACAAATTATGTGATTTATGAAAATTATTGACAAAGAAAATTTTTAAAAGACTAGATGTTATTTACAAATGTTTTATAAAACATTTCAGTATAACTACATCTATAACAAAAATCTTAGGCATTATTTTATGCAAGGAAAAGAAATGATCTGTATAGTAAATTTAACCTTGTTTCTGTTAGTCCCCAATTTAAGCAAAAGTAGTAAGCAGATTTTGATTTTCTCATTAGACATCTGATCTTAGCAAATAAAATAAATGACTAAAAATTATACATTTTATAGTACAAGTATCAGAAAAATATTATATCTTGAATTCAAATGTAAAGAAAAATTTTAAATAAAAAATTTGCTAGAACTTTTTTTGATTATCTGTGACTTACTCAGGTATTAATTTATTTAGCAATTCACACTTGTTTTGAAAATTAAAAAAAAAAAAAAAAAAAAAAAAAATGTAAAAGTTTATTTAAAATATAAAAATGAGTATAATACAGGATTCATAGAGATTTACAAGTATTAAATTCCATGAGTTTTCCAGGAGACAAGTCAAAAATTTCATTCATGTTAAATAATTTCATACATTCATGTTAAATAATTTTTTATTTTAAAAATTGTTCTAAACTAAATATGCATATAATCATGTAACTGCAACATTTTCCCACTATACTTGTAAATAATAAAAATAAATAATTACAAAAATTATTATTTTTTTTACTTAAGTTACAATTATATTTAATGATTACTTCTAAAGCCTTAAAAAAATTACAGCTATAACAGAAAATTTTTTATTTAAGTAATTAATATTACTGGATTATACATTATATAAAATAATGGTTAATTTTAGAATTTTTAAGCAATTTCAATAGATTCCTATCTATTAACTTATTTACTCCAAGATGTGCATAACAACCTCTTTTCGAACATAAATACAGGTACTCAAAACAAATACAACTATTATATAAAGTTTCCAGGGTTTCCAGGGTGAATTTTTTTCCCATTATTTAATAAAACAATTTAAAGTTTTCCTTCTGTTTATGTTGAAACTCTTTTAAAACTAAGCAATTTCACATCTATATCCCAAGCTTTTTTTTTATTTATTTATTTAATCATTCAATAGATTCACATTTCTTGGTTTTATATATATATCTTTTCTAGAGTCTGCTAGTCATTGAAAAGACATTTTCCATCAGGTATAAAATAATATAATTCAGACTTTACTTCATTGATAAGCAAATTCATACCAATTCACTAAAATTATACACATGTTCACCAAGGAAGACATGGAAAGTATATTTTAAATATTAAAATTCTGTGAATTTTATACAATAAAGAAAACAGAAACAAACAGAAAAAGAATTAATTAAAATCATTTGCCTGATTGCACAACATGGCGATCTTGTTCGAAATTACTTTACTTCACTTTAAACACAAAAATCTAAATACTACATAAGGTTTAGACTAAACTGGATTATTATAAAATTATTGCGGCTGAACTGGGTTTTTATTTTAGTCAAAAGAAATTTTATCGATCGTGCCACCATCTAGTGGTAGCATTAAGATCTAATGCTCAACTAGGTTATTGGACAATTTCAGTAAAAATTTTAAAACAGAAAATTCAAAAAATTACATTTTCTAGCAAAAAATAAATGTGTCATGGTGAATAAAAATTACAAGACTTTCAAGGAACCTTTAAAAAATTTCAAATTCTAAGAGTTGTACGAACCCTGATAATAAAAAAATATGCAATATGCTTCTTACATTAAGATACATTCAATTTTTACTGAACATCAGTTTATCATATCTAACAATCAATCAATATTTAAAATGACAATAATTCTACAAACCTAATAAAAAGAAAATAATACTAACTAAAAACAATGTTTTGCTTAATTTTGTATAGAAATTAACTATTTTGGTTTTTTATAACAAAATTTAAACCAATTAAAAAGTTGTTAAATATTTTTAAAAGCATTTTTATTTTGATAATACAATCAGGTTGTGATTAAAGTAACATAAGTTAGATATATTTGTGATTTTTATAGATTTACAGCAAGAAAAATCATTTTTAATACAATTATTAACATATTTGCGATATACAGGACTGGGAATAAGGAAATGTTTTTTGAGGGAGGGGGATTGAATATTTTCAAAAAATATTAGTACATTTTCTGGACATATTAAAAAATCAAATAAAAACAATATTTTCCCTAGTCAAAAATCTGCATCACATATTTAAATGTTTAGAAAATAAAAAGTATTTGCAAAATATTTTTAAGAATTAAAAAATTTAGTATGTAACTGATAATTTTATTAGTAGTAGATTGATTTGTGGAGTTTAATGCCCCAATGTTACTAATAAGGAAGACAGAAGAAGTACACTTAATATTGAAAAAAATGTAATATAATACCATAATAATAGCTTTAAATGGCATTATCTATATTAAATGCTAATTAAATTAACAGTCTTCTTATGTCACTGGATACACACTAGTACATAAATTTTGATCATTTAATATACTATATTTTTTATTTTATGTTGAACACAGATGTAATCTCAACATTAATAAACAACTTAATCAGCTCTATTTTGATATCTCTGATATTATGACAACATGAATAATAACAGACTATTTTTTCTTGCATTATCTAAAAGCTTTTTATTTTAAAAGTTCATTATTCTTTTCCAATAGATGGGATTATTTAAAATTTTTTCCCATTATAAACCATATGCTATTAATTTTGATAACAAAGTTGCTTGGAGAAAAACCTACAAACTCACATTTATTAAAGACAGACCTGTATCAATGATTCTGAAAAGAGCCAAATATTTAATACAACAATTAACAACTTATATCTGCAAATATTGTGATGCTGTTTTCAGTATTTCTTACATGTATTTTTATAAGTCACATTTTCATATATAAATAAAATTCCCTTTTGATTTATTTCATCAATATCAGAAGTTTTATATATACTCACATATAAAATAAAACATTATATTTCATACAAAGCAAAGTGCTATATTATGTTCAGCACTATTTACATAACTTATTTCCATCTTTAAATTTCAACAAATTAATTAAAATTTCTTTTATACACATTAAATTTTGAAAAAAAAATGAATAATTTTAATATTATTACAAAACAAAGTTTAGTAATTTGCTGTCTAAGAAATATACAACAATTCACTGAAAAACAGTAAAAACATCTTAACGCATGTCTCTAAACACTGAGAATCAATAATCTTGATCTTCTGTGATCTTTCAAACTAGTGCATAAAACATTTATAGTAAAATTTATATTTGAAACAAATACACATAGGAACAATATAATTTTGCTGCATTTTAGGAACAAAACAATTTTGTTAGACTTTAGTATCATAAATAAATGTAAGTTACAATAGACACAGAAAAAAATGTTTACAAATATAAAACAAATTAGTTCTTAATCCCCAGAATAAAAATCATATGGGTATTCATTTCAGGGGTATTTATATCGGGCAACAATATATTAATTTGCTATTAGACAAGAGAAAATTTTTACAGAATAACAAGTAGCAAGGTAAAAATAGAAAAAAAAAATGCATCTTTTCAAATTTTACCTAATATAAATATATTAAATATTATGTGAAGTATTTTGTTTAAAAAGTTACTTGGATCATAGAACTTGAAGCTAAGTACTGTTCATGGGATGGACTAGAAACAGAATAATCTTTCGGGCCAGGAGAACAATTCCTTTTACTTAAGAGAGGAGATTGTTGAGGAGAACATCGTGAAATACGATTGTTAACATCTGGAATAATGAATTACAATAAATATTTTAGCAGTTTATAACTATTTAACAATAAAATTACCAAAACTAACAGTAAGAAATTGAAAAAAAAATTTTTTTTATTTCATCATTAAGAGTTTTAATTTGTGCAACACAATATACCAATATATTATTTTACAATTTAAATAAAATACAAGGAATAAACTTAGCAGAAATTTCTTGAAATTTTACTGATTTGTTCAAACGGCAATTCAAATTTTGAAATCTGTAGACTGAAGACAATTCCATATTTAGTACAGGATTGATGGATTGTTTGTCGTTCAATGGTAATTTTTTGCACACGAGGGCTAATTAGAACGGGACCCACGGTTTAAAGTGGATTCCGAACATCCATGCCTAAGGTGGGACTTGAACCCACAAACTGTTGAACCGATGGCAAGAGCGCTAACGATTCGGAAGCTAGCTTGGACACACTTGGTATAGAAGCACACAAATAAGATTCATGAAAACAATAGCATTAAATACATTTCATGAATCACGTGAGTAATAAGAAGCCAAAAATATTCCTATTATTTCTGATAAATTTCATATTTGAAATGTTTTCTTGATAAAGTTACTAGATTTACTATTTTAATGCACAAATAATTTTAAAAAATTTAAGAAATATTTAAAAATTCAACTCCATTGAAAAATAAAGCACATATTAAAACTTACTTTGTTAACAATTTTATTAAGCAATTTATTATTCTTACCAATGCCAAAATGACCAAAAGGTGTGCTGACTAACTGAGGAGCCTGCATAGAATATTGGGTAAAGGAAGGAGAACTAAGACTGTGGGTCATTCGTCCTAAGAGGCTGTTACCAAACTGGTCAGAGTTTATGGTCTAAATAAAAATACAGAAAATGCATTTTAAGTAAAAAACATATTAACACAAATAAGTACTTTCATAACCCAAAAATATTAGCTGAATTTGAAGTATATAATGTTAAGAAAAATCTTTAAAATAATTGGCTTTGAAATTTGGCATTTGGAATATGTGCTTAATAAATTTTAAAAATTTACCAAGAGTAACACAAAATTAATAACAATGAAATAATCAGATAGTGTTACCTTATAAAAAATAATCCTATTTTCTTATGAACAAAGTATATTAAATTCAATCATTTATATATTAATAAAAAATTAAAGTCTGTAAAAATTTGATGCATAAATTAAAACTAAAATATTTAATGTGAGTAAAAAAAAATATATTTATCATAATTATATAAACAAAATTATATGCAATGCATTACTTGAATTTAATATTTTAGAAATATCATTAAACAATTTGTGTGATTTAATGTTTCTCTAATTACATTAAAAACATTAAATGTTTAATGATGTTTCAAAAATTATGAATCAGATTTATATATATATATATATATATATATATATATATATATATATATATATATATATATATATATATATATATATATATATATATATACATATATATATTATATATATATATATTACAGACCAGAAATATTAACCAGAACAAGAAAAAGTGAATTTTACAAATTAATAGCAAAAGTTTTAAGAAAAAAAATATTACTCATAATTAAATATTTGTTTAAATAGAAGATGTGGCTACACATCTCATGAATGTTTCAACACATGCAAACACAAAACAAAGTGTTTATGTGCAAATAAATTTAAAAACCTGAGAAAATTCTAGGAATGTTCTTGTAAAATATATGGTGAAGTAAATTATTGCATAACCCCGGGGGAAATTTGTTAAATGTGTCGAGTTATGCACTTGCTTTGCCAAAACAATTGATAATGAGTATGTTTCATTTGAGACATTTCATTTAGTAAAATCAAGATTTTGTTAATCAAGGGATAAAACAGCATAGAAAAATAAGCAACTTCACAACATTCATATTATTAGTGTAAGTATAGAATTTATGACTGCAGAAATACTTAATTATGTGGAGAGCTCTTAGAATGGCAACAGCTTCAACATTGTAAATGGAACAAGCAGAAGGAAGGCTATAAGTACATATATAGTACTGTTACAAACAATACCACAGCTAACACATTCCCTTGTTTTTGACCCGTCAGTAAAAATTGGGTAATAATCATGGAAATGATTGTGATGAAAACCATAAATTTGTTTGAAAACATTAAGAGAAGTATTTTCTTTAATATATCGTCATAACAGCAAATTCAAGAGAAATTCCATATTAGCCATATTCCATTGTCATATTAGACATTAATTTTCATATTTAATTTTAAAAAATATTGTTATATATCTAACATACACTTCTTTAGCAATCTCCAAAAGCAGAAATAATTTTAGAAGTTACACTGAAATTATTTATAGACTGCTATGTAAGAATAAAGCTTGAATTTATGTTTACCCTCTTTTCCAGTAACCCAGGAGAAGATTTTGATTTTCTTCTGTTTTTGGCAAGACTTGCACTTTGTTTGCCTTTCATAAAGTCAATGATTTTAGCTACTAACAGGTTGTCTTCGTGAAATATCTACCTTCCAAAGGTTTTGGTATCAGCTAATAAATTAACTATTGGAAATGGGTGCTGCATGAGCTGCATATTTAAGCTTGTGACTGGAGGCAACTATTTGTTGAACAACAACAGTGAGAATTTGTCTCACTAGATAACTTGGAAATTGTGAAGAATTCTCTAGCTTTAAAACTCAGTATGATGATTTGATTACAAATAACAAATCATTAATAAACTCTCAAAAATAATAACATTTAAGATCTGTATTAAAAAGAGATGGTGGACAGTTATAAAGAATATCAGAAATTTTTTAATCTTTAATGACAGCTTAAACATAGATATGAAAATAAACGTTTATTAGTAGATTTTTATGTTTGTTCAATCATGAACATTAATAAAATTCACTATGAATCAGCTAATGAATTAAGAGCTTTAACTGATAACTTAAATAAAAATTTAAGATCCTTAAATGCACTAGCATACGAAATAGACAAGCTCTCAGAAGTAATGCTACTAATATTGTTACAGACAGTCTTGACAAGACGGAATTTTGTATTAACAATGGAAGTTTCTAAACTTAACTGCTTATCTATTTAGAAAAAAGAAGTACAATGCTATAAAATATTTCGTGAAGCAATATGAAAAAATTTATTTCTAAAAGTTGCACTAATTCTAACAAAAATAAAATCTTGTACCAAACTATTTTGCAAGGCAAGGTGAGGCGGGATGTTGGCACACGAGCAGAGAAACTCAAACAGCAGCACCCTCTGTTGCAACTATATGTCTATAGAGGGCGCACTGTAAGAATATCTTTGTTTACACACAGAATGAGATTCTGTGTCGAGCGACATAGATGATTGTTATTCCATGCCTTGTCGTGTTTAAGTATGTCTTATGTTTAATAAAGAAATTAAAAACCTGCTCAAAGTAAGCTTATTTAAAATTTGATTTGTTATTAAGATCATTTGATAAACATGATTAGCAATAAGAGAGTTATTAGAAGAATGTTACATGGTGCCGAAATCATTTATTAGGATTTAGATTATGAATTTTATTTTGCATTTAATGTAAATAAGTAACGGAATACAGCAATATTTGATTTCATTATTTGTTTTTGGCTTGCATGAGAATATATTTCTTTATTTTATTGTTTGCACAATATATTTGAAATTAAATATGTTGGTCGGATCAAACAAAACAGCGGTTGCTTTGAATCTTGATAAATTGAAAAGAAAACGATTAACAATTAGGGGTTTATTAACAAGAATATTAAATAAGGTTCATGAGCAGTTTGTATTAGAA
This sequence comes from Latrodectus elegans, assembly GCA_030067965.1. NCBI lineage: Eukaryota > Metazoa > Arthropoda > Arachnida > Araneae > Theridiidae > Latrodectus > Latrodectus elegans. The sequence continues at coordinate 98,722,208 of CM057811.1, read as the reverse complement.
ATTATTGATAAAGTGACTCTGAACAAATTATTATAACAATTATACGAAAAAACAGAGCAAATTTATGAATTAGATATGCAAATTATATTTTCAATTTTCAGGTCTGCAGAAATAATTTCAAGTCAAGAAATTAGGAAAAAGATATTTTCTGCCATATAAATCGAAAATAAATACTTTTTTGAAATCAGAACCAAAATTACTATAAGTAGCTAATGTGCCTATAACATTGAAAAATGAAATTAATGCAAGACTACCAAAATTAACTATAGAACCATTTTATGATAAATGCAAAAACTGGCGAGAAATTTGGAGTCAGTTAGAGGGATTGATACATGAAAATAAGAATTTATCAAAAACGGATAAATCTAGCTAGTTAAAATCTGTTTTAAAAGGTGAAGCTTTGGTTTCAATTTAGGGTTTGGATTTAACAGAAAATAATTATTACACTGCTGTAGAGTGACTAAAGAAAAGATATGGGCTAAAACATATCATTGTTAGAGCTCATATAAAAATGTATTATTAAATATGTGTCCTGCAAAATCACGCGGCCAGTTAAAAGAATCGCGTCAGTTATGGAACCCATGTTATGTTCAAGTTCGCTCACTTGAAGCCGCTGGAATACAATTAAATAATTATGTTAGCTTGTTATTTCCTATCTTATTAAAGTTGTTGCCAGAAAATATAGTTTTAGAATACAATAAATAAAATAATAATAGGGATTGCTTAAAGCTTTTAGAATTTTTAAGAAATGAAATAAAAAACAGAGAAAAAACTATATTTCGCGATGCGAAAGAAGTGAAAGACGAGTATTCCTCAAAGGGACATCCGAAGTATTTCGCAGCGAAAAGCCATAATTCTTTTCACTAAGCCAAAAATTTTAAACAACAAAATCCAATCGCACTGGCATTAAATGTTGGAACAGCAGAAAGAGAGGGATTGCTATTTCTATGAGAGTTCAAGTGGCTCAGCGAATAAACATAGTAGTAAAGAATGTGTTAAGTCTATTCACGAGAGGAAAAATGCCTTAAAACAGAAGGGGAAATGATTTTTTATGTTTTAAAAGAAACCACACTGCATATAATTGTTTTTTGAAAATGCAGTGTAATAGTTGTAAGGGGAAACATAAGAGTTTATTACATGAAAATATTAATAAAATCAATGTGAAATCGGATACTGTTGTTACTTTTGTTTCAGAAAAGGACAAAATTAATGATATTTATTAGCAATACATATTTGTAAATATTGTGGGAAATAATAGAAATAAGAAATTTCAATGTTTGATAGATAATGGTAGTTACCGATCTTTCATCCTTGAGCAGGTTTCTAAAGAATTAAATTTAGAAATAATAGGGCAAGAATAGTTGAAAATTTATATTTTGGTTCTACTGAACCAACTATTGAAAAAAGAAATAAAGTAAGAATTGAAATAAATTGGTCTTTAATGCAAAAGCATTTAATAATCAAAGCTTTAGAAACATTGAATATTAGTAATGATCACATAAGTGCACCTTCAAAAGATATAATTATACAGTGTAAGGAAAACAGAATAAAAATAGCAGATCAAAGCTTCAATGAACAGCATTTACAGCTTTCTTTGTTAATAGGTAATGATTATTACTGGAAAATTGTGACTGGTGAAGTTCGTAGATGGTCAGGAACTTTAGTTGCTTGTGAAACAATGTTCGGCTGGACGATTAATGGTTCAGTTGCTACATCAAATGGGATGATCACACAACAGTTTGCGAGCGTTATGAAAATCGCTGTTAATACAATAGGAAGCAATCTAGATGTTGAATCTAACATGATATTGCGTAAATTTAGGGAAATTGAATCAACTGGAATTAAAAATGAAAATAATAATATTGATAAGGAAAACAAAATTTTAAATCAGTTTAAAAAATGCATTAGTCTTAAAGATAACCATTACCAAGTTAAACTTCCCTTTAACAAAAAAGTGGAAGAGTTCAAAGACTATGAAATAGCCTTTAACAGACTAAATAGTTTAGCTAGGAAATTTAAGAAAAATCTAGAATTCCTCAAAAGATATCAAAGAATTATTGATGGTTATCTTGAAAGAGGAATAGTGAAAGAATTTCTGATATTCCCGAAAAAATATCATTTTATCTCCCACATCAAGGAGTACTTAGAGAAGATAAGGTTACAACAAAACTATGCGTGGTATTTAATACCTCTGCTCATGCGACAAATTTCCTTTAATTAAATGAATGCTTAGATGTTTTACCAAATCTTAATCCAGAATTATTAGGAATATTAATTAACTTTTGTCAACATAGAATTGCATTTACAGCAGATATCGAAGAAGTGTTTTTGCAGATCTTACTTTCACCTGAAGATCGAGATGCAGTTAGATTTTTTTGGTTAAATGGGGAATTAGAAAAAGAATATAAAATTCTCAGAATGACTTGAGTTATTTTTGGAGCACCTTGTAGCCCATTATTGTTAGCAGCTACACTAAGTATCATGCTGAAAGCTTCAGAAATAATTATCCAGTTGTTAGTGATTTAATTGAAAATTGTATGTATGTTGATAATTTAATAAGTGTTTCAGACAGTGAAATGAGACTATGTTTCCTTACAGCAGAAATGGGATGAAGAAGAAAATCCTGGTCTGATGCCATTAACAGATTGTGGAAAGGCCTTAGGATATTATTAGGATAGAAAGAAAAGATACCTTAAAGATTCCAGTACCAGAGGTTACCATACTAAATCCAGGTGAATAAATTACAAAGAGATTTATATTAAAAGTAATTGGTAAACTTTATGATCCCATGTGATTTATTAATCCATTTACTGTTATGTGTAAAATCCTTATGCAGGAATGCTGTATATGATTGGAATAAACCATTACCGTCAGACATTCGAAAAAGATTTAAAAGATGGTGTGAGGATTTAATTAATTTAAAGGAAATTCAAATCGAAAGACATTACTTTAAAGGTAGAAGTATTAAGGAGATATCTGATATTCAACTGCATTGTTTCAGCAATAGTAGTATTAAAGCTTATGGTGCTGTCGTTTATATTAGATTTATTGAGAATAATGAAATAAAAACTACATTTGTTTCATCAAAATCTAGAGTTGTTCCTTTGAAAAAGATGACTCTTCCGTGCTTAGAGTTAATGGGTGTTGTAATAGGTTGTAGGTTAATGAAATATATATTGCATAAAATTAATTTGCCAGTAAATAACTGCTTTTATTGAACTAATTCTACGATATTACTTCATTGGGCGAAAAGAGATGCTAACAGATAGAAACAATTTGTTAGCAACCGAATAATAGAAATTCAAGGCATCACTGATCTCTCATCATGGAACTACTATCCAGGGGAAGAAAATCCTGCTGATGTTTTAACAAGAGGTAAAAATTCTTTAAGGTGGAAAGATAATTAAGCATGGTTCAATGAACGTTATTGGTTTCCAGAGGAGCATAACCATTGGCCTACAGCATATCCAGACCCAAAAATGAAGATAGCTGAAGAGGAAAAGAAGAATAAAAAATGCATAATATTACAAGCTATTCGTATTGAGTCAAATACTAATAATTATTGGAGATTTGTAAAATTAATAATTTTACAAAATTACTTAAGAGTTACTGCGTGGATCAAAATACTTACTTTTAAATTGAGAAATAAAGGGAATAAAAAAGAAGGACCACTGACAGCTGAAAAGTTGAATGATATTACACCCTCCTAGTAAACAATTCATTTCGCCTGTTATCACTGAGGAGAATGGAGTTTGACTGACTGTCAGTTCATACTTACACCTGAATCCTGTTTTATTCAGGAGTAAGTGTGTATTGAGAATAATATTAATGTATTGAGAATAACAATTAAAATATGTTAACTATTTACTATGTTTTAATTGTTATTCTCAATACATAAAATTAATAAAAAGTCTATACTGAGTCTGGCATTCATACACACTTTAACACTCCTACAAACATTTGAATTCATGGACAAACACCTGTGTTTACCTAAAGTATGTAAAGCTCCTGAAGGTTAGTGATTTTAGAGTTATATTTACCTAACATTAATTACAACATTAAAATTATTATTAAAATTAACCAAAATTAGTAACTTATATCTAGTTAATCACTGATTATATCAAATTTTTGGTACACTAAAAAATTTAAAAGCAATTCAGAGATTCAAAGTAAAAATTAAACTATTTAGACTTTTTTGATAAATAAAAACAAGTATCTAAATTTTTCATAATTGGATATCTCATACAGGTAGAATGAATTTTAATGCACCTTTAAGTGAAATATTATTGATGAGCAAGTTATATATTTTATATTCCAAATTTAAATAAAATAAATTTAATTGCAAAATAAAAAACACTTGTGTTGGAGTTTTTATTTTTATTTTTTTATGCATCAAACACCAAAGTTACACGACTAAAAAAAAAGTAATGTTATATTAGATTTGAATTAATAGCAATTACCTTTCCACCAAGGTCAATGGAAAGTGAAGAGATAGCATTAGGATCATTGCCTCCTGCCATGGATGCATCTTGATAGAAATTTCCATCTTCAGTAGAATTTGGAATGGACTAAATAAAATACAAAATAAATATGTTAAGATAAGTAAAGTATAGATAAGTATAAGATGTTAAGTTTAGATAAGTTAAGTATAGATAGACATGTTAAGTATAAGATAAGTAAAGAAACCAAGATCAACAAATGATTAGAGAAATAGTTTTTCCACAAAATGCATGTAATACAATATATGAATACCAATGAAAACATAATGGGGTATTATTCTTTATAATCTATTACTTTTCAAAAAATGGTAAGAAAATTTCTGAGTGTTTGTTACAATTTATAAATATAGTTAAATTTTTTTATTTTTCTAGAACTATGTATTAAAAAGAGGTTCACTCTATTATATAGGTAGATAACATTTCAACAAAACTAGTTTTTTCTGATATGGTTACATGTTTGAAGTTTTTAACATTATTAAAACACATTTTACTGAATAAATCAACTTTGCAGAAAATGTTTTTTTTGTTTTTTTTCAGCTAACTGAATTCTTGTTAAACAGCTTACTTCAAGCATGCATATATATATATATATATATATATATATATATATATATATATATATATATATATATATATATATATATATATATATATATATATATTCCTATCATCCATAATGGTTTTTAAAAATATTAAGATTTTATATTTGTGAGCCTATTTCACACCTACTAATATATCCATGTGATTTTTAGTTGTAGAAAGCTTATATTTTGTTACACACTACTGACACAGAGTCATCCTCCAACAAGATTAAAAATTGTAAAAATTCCAAGTCTGTAATATCAGAAGTTTCAACACATCTTTAACCCAGCAAAAAGTGCACCTTCTGACACTGATGTTGGAGGTCATATGGGATGACTGGTTGTTCACCCCAATAAGTCTCATTAAAAATTGAGTAATAAATTAAAAAATTATTTCATTATAAACAATCACTACACTATTTTATTCAAAAACTATATTTATATCTGTAAGAAAATATTTTTAAGGTCTGAGAAGGTGAAACATTCATAAATTATAAAAGTAGAATTATGTGCTTGTAATAAAGATTCTGAATCAACATACAAAAGAATTTTTGAAAATAAAATAATCATATTTTGTGCTAGATTTTGTAGTTTTATTATCCTTGGATCTTGGACAAGTAACACATCAGACTTTCTCGAGTTTTGGACTTTTTGTTGAACAATGAACAAATTTCCCAATGATCAAATCAATTTTCCATTTTCACCAATGATCAAATTTTAAGTTTTCATTTTTTTTTAATTTCAATTGTATTTTTGCTAATAAATGTCCTTTTGAGATTCTTAATTTACACACACACACAACCACTGTTATGGCAATTGTATATTTCTTTAGCAGGTTCATCCTCACAGGTTTGAGTACATTCAACTTCATTTAATTAATTTCAAAAACATTCTATCTTTTTTTTCATACTTTGGTGATTTATGTTAGCACACTATTGCTTAGAAATAAAATGGCAAACAAATGTAAAAAAATTTGCAAAACTGAACTGTTTATATAAGAAATTTTGAAGAAATACTGATTGCATGGGGCACAAAGTCACCCCTGATAACATGAATTCTAAGAAATGTTCTTTGTATGATTGTTGTTGTTATAATTCAGTGTTAACAAATGATAGTAAAGTTTTCAACTTTAAAACAGAAAATTTCGGAAGGACATATTAGTTTCAATATAAAAGAATTTCACTGCTTGAAAAAATTTACTACATTTTAATGAATACTTTATAATTCAAATTATTTTACTTAAATGATTGAAAATATTTCAAAATATTTAAGCAAATATTCTTAATAAGATATATTTTTATGTAATAAAAATGTCATGTCAAATTTAAAAATTTATAAACGAATGTAATGAAAAAAATATTAAAATTTAATATTATTAAAAATACTGTATATTTGTTACTTAATAATGTGCTATTTAAAGACACAAAATCTTAAGCTTGAAATTGTGCAAAATAACTACTTTATAAAAGAAGATTTGTTGCTTTTTGGATTTTGCTGATATTTTGTTTTGATAGATATGATCAAATAGAATTACTTCAAACCATATTAACATTTAATCTTAAGTCTAAATGACTAAAATACAGTTAAAACATTGTACTGACTAAACTTCTCGAATTTCTATAAAAGGTATTAATGTTGTATACTTAATTTTTTAGCCTCTTTAAGAACTAAAAATAAAACTTTTGTTTAAAAAATTATAAATTATTATAAATTTAAAAATGTCATTAAAAACTGACTGTTCAATAGTTAGACATAAGTATCTGCTTGAACTTTTAATAATGAGTACTATAACAATAAAAATTGTATTTAAACTTCCCATTTCACTATATCTTTTAAAGCTTCACAACTCAAACCTTAGTGTATTCATGAATGTTTCTTATCCATGGATTATCTGAAGTTAAAGAATGCAGACAGAAATCTACATCTAATTAAAAAAATGTGCATTCAGAAAATACTGTGAGATGATGAAATATAATGCTATGGCCAAAGGAAGCGGAAAATAATTGGCAAAGTCAATTATAAAATGTTAAGTCAAGGTTATGTTTATATTTACAAAAAATTATAATGAAAGAAGATTATAAATTTAGTTAATACCAGTAATATATTGAAGAACTTATTTTATTTTCTTAATAAATTGAGCAGAGAGCATATTTAATACATTGATATATTTAAACAAAATATTTTTAAAAAATGACATAAAAAAAATATCAAAATTTAAGAGGGAAATTGATTCAAACAAAAGAAAGGAAATCCATTTTAAATATTCATCTGAATTAATTTGCATTTTAAAAACGTAGCAAAAAACAAAATTCCCAAATAAGAATTATTACAACATCTGGAATCTACTAAGTAAAATAGGACAACCTTAAAAATGTCAGCCAAAAAAATAACCTATTATTAAACATAGTAAAACAGTTATTTTCTTGCAGCAAACCTGAAAGAAATCTCAAGCATTCATTAAACAATGATTGAGCACTGTCACAACTCGAGTTATGAAACCACTTAATGTTAAATCTATGGAAGTTCTTCCCAATGGAAAATTGACAATTCTAATGTTGTTGTTACTTATCTCAGGTTGTCTAGCTAGACTAGACAACACCCATAAAACCAAAAATATCTAAATTGTCTAAAAAATAAGATGAATCCTAAAGGACATAGTTTTTTTTCAAATTTAAGCATGTTAAGATGTGTCCAGGGGAGGCCATATTGACGGAACACCAAGGACAGTCTGGAAGTGTCCTTTGCCCTTGCTGAAAGGTGATTCCTCTCGTGTGCTCCCTCAGATAGCGGGAAAATGCAGTTTGATACGATCTTGCTTTAAGTTTGAAGGTCTTACCAGGTCTTTTGGCGAAGTATCATGGATGACTAGGACAAATTTTCATAAGCTTATTGGACTCAGTTTTTACCAGGGAAGAAATCTCATTAGATGTGAGTTCTCCTCTTGGTTTCACTCCCTCCTCTGACGCTGATCTGGCGAAGAAATCCACTCTTTCATTCCCCTCTACTTCCACATGTGAAGGGATTCTTTGGAAATGCCTCTTAAGATGTAATATGTCCAGGCTAGTTTGATCCAGGCTAACTTGATTTAAAAGATGCTGGATTGAAGCACGACTGTCAGTCAATATCCAGATATCCTCTAATTGATCCTCCACCTTTGCTGCATACTGTAAACCTCTTCTAATGGCAATTAGCTCTGATCTAAACACAGAACAAGTATTTGGGTTTCTAATTTTAAATTCTAGATCTCTGAAGACTGTTTATATACACCCCATTGCCTGAGACTCACCCCACACCTTTACTACCATCTGTGTAAATTTTCAAAGAACATGGAGAGATGTTATGGATTGTTTCGAATGCCAATTGCTTAATGAGAGCTGGAATCTCTGAGTTTTTTGTCACTGTTGTTAAGAGTTCCTCATGGAAATATATTCCATCAAGTTCTAATTCAGCTCCCAGTGGTTTCAAAGAGTTACTTTCTACATTCACAGAATTCTTCTCTGAGAAAGAGGAAGCAAATTACTTTCATAATTCATGATTTCATTTGGATAACTATGATGTAGCCCTGTGATGACAATTCTAATGTAATAGGGGCTTTAAATACAAAAATTAGACTTAAAATTAGTGCTTTCAAAAGAGTATATAAATGTATATTAATCATCAAAAGATGATTCCTTTACGTTTTTTTAATTCTGATATATATTACTGCTTACTGATATATTAAATTAAAAAATGGAAAAATATCTATTGTATTATAAAATCAAATAATGTTGCTGATTATTATAATTTTTCCATTAGTGAAGATTTTTTTCCTTAAGGAATACCTACAATGCAATAATCTAGTTATGGCACTACAATTTCACAATATTGATTATGAAAGTAATTCGAGAATGCTTGATTTATTATCCAATCACTTTTATTTCCCATTTGTGGCCATCACTTATTTAAAGGCCTTGAGTAAGACATACATTTTATTCATAGATACATATGGATTAAAAGTGAAATTAATTTAAGTGTAATATAATAAAGGAATCAATATGACAGTACATAATTTAGCTCTCTAGATAACTGATAATGAAAAAAAGTTTTGCCACATGGTGGCTCACTTGGTAAACTAAATTTTTTATTTGGTACACACTAATATTAGTTTGATAAAGACCAATGTTATAAAAATTTTAAGTCACAACAATTATTTAACCCAAGATGAAAATCAAACACATGAACTGTTAAATTGAAAATTAGAAATTGACTACACAATTACATTGGTTTGAAAGTGTTTTCCTTATATTGGTAGAAATAACTCTTAACTATTAACTTGCAGTTTAATTTGTCTCAGTAAAATTAAAGTGATTGATCTTTCAAAGTGATAACTGAGACCACTGTTTTTAAATAATCCTGTGATTATGTGTTAGATAATTTACAATAAATAAATTATCAAATTATATTTTAAATTGTATTAGTTGAAATATAAATTTTTAACATGAAATAATAAAATACTGATAAATTAACAGATAGTAAATAGTTATCAGTAATTATATAACTCTAAAACAAATTAACAACAAGCAGTAAATAACAAGAACTTGTTAATTAATATTTTCAAAGATTTTTCTGTAACATTACAAATTCTGTATGACTTTATGTATATGTAATATCTTGCTAAATACAAGCTTAAAAAATTCATTTTTTTAAAAAAAAATTGCAATGACATAACAATTTTAAATATACATTTAAATATGTTTGCAACTTAGATTCAGGAGGAACATTCGATCCAGTAGAATATGTTTGAAATACATGCTCCATTTCTGCATCTATTAAATATATAAACAAAATAATAAATTAAGACAAATTTGAATAAAATGAACATAATTAGAAAATGCACATGTCTCAATCATTTTTACACTAATATATAGAAAAATCTGTCTACAATAATGCATAACTATTTTTAACACAGAATTCAATAATATATATTATTATGAAAGATTTTTTCTATCAAAATATGATATTTTGTGTATATAAGAAAATGTTTTACACATCAGATATATTTATAATTTGAAAACTGAATAGTATTCTATGTAGCACATCATGTGGTTCAACTGAAGAAAATGGTAAATATTTTGCTTGAACATGCTTTTAGATTTTAACTATCATCTTAAAGTTAACTTTCTTTAATTATCTCAAACTTAGAATGATTTAATAAGAGCATTTTCATATTGTTCAGTTTACGGGTGAAAAATATCAAATCGTAAATTAAATAGGAAGGTAAAATTTTAGAAACAATCAGCTATATTTTCTTTTAGCACAGAGTGTTTACAAAGTCAATTCAAAAGTTTTTAGTTAGTGATTTTATGAAATGTTAGTTTTACTATTTTTTGTGAAAATTTATCTCAAGCAATTCCCATTTACCATTAATCTATAGGATGCTAATTTATAAAGGCTACAAATTTACAATCAAAGCTTCCTATTGTAGAATTGAAGATGGATAAAGATAAAAAATTTCTTTGTCAAATAATTCATTAGAAGTGATTTAATACAAATCTTTAATCCAAGACAAACTTTTAACTCTAAATGAACAGAACTTAGATAGAAAGAAATAGACTTAAAAAGGAACAAAACTTGCTTATTATTTTCTTGATATCAATCTGTTGTTGCTATGTAAAAACACAATTTTTTTTGGCAAACAAAAGCTTATGTTGCCATACTAAAAAAAACTAAGAAGTACAGAAATTAAAAGCAAGATGAAGAAGAAACAGAAGTCATTACACACTCCCTTCCCAGTAAAAACGATTATGAGACACAGTCCTTTAACCCTTCGCGGTTCAGTGTTCCAAGTGATGGAAACAAAACTTTAAATTGTTACCAAATAGTTGCATTTTATGATAAATCGATGAAATTTTGCTTATGTTTTTTAAACTCTCTTTTTTGATAATAGATGGCAGCACTACATAAAACGATCTATAATTTTTAATTATAGCAAATTATTTAAACCCCTATATTTTGAAGGAATTTTTCCGAATTTTTTTTCTTATACAAAAATAATTGCTTGAAAAGAAATTTCTATGTTATTTTGTTTTGTCTGTACCTTAAACTATTGATTCTATATTACTTTAAATTTTTTATGCGTAAAGTATAAGCAGAATTATCTGATAAAACAAGGTGTTCCATCACCTGGAACACTGCACAGCAATGGCACTTTTCTTTTACACCATTTAGAGCGTGATTAGCCTTGAACTCAATGCTAAGGGGAACAGCTGTGTTTATTTTTTAGTGTTTTTCCTCTCTTTTGGGGTGGAATAAACTAATGTTAAGGAATGTGCAAGAAATTAGTTATATGGATAATATTTCTACACCTTTATTGGCCCCTTGAATCGGGAAGCTTCAGTGTGGTATAGGATTATATTAGTTAGTTCAAATCCTCTCTAGTTAGAGAAGCATTTTTATGCTCTTGGTTTTTCTTTTCGCTGCTATTTCTTTTATAATATTGTGTGCATATATATATTTTTAATTTACTTTTTGCAAATATAATTTTAACTTCTAGTCAATTTTTTTAATTTGTTAATTGCAATAAATGGGATGTAGAAGTCTTACTCTTTCTGAAACAATAAAAATGGTTAAAAAATTGCCCTCAATAAGGGAATCGGAACATATGGATACAGAGAAATACATTCCATTTTTATTGTTTCAGAAAGAGGTTTTACTCTTTCTGAAACAATAAAAATGGTTAAAAAATTGCCCTCTATAAGAGTATCAGAACATATGGATAGTGATAGAGAAATATGTTCCTAAACCACTTGATCAGTCTGATATTGTGTTGGCTGCCACTGAAAATTATGGCGATGATTTCTCGACAAGGCTCCTCTATGCAGCCTCAAAACCCTACTTTAATAACTAAAAAAAATTTGTATAGAAATCTTTATTTTACTTATTATTTTATGGTTTAGAATAGCAGGACTTCCTGTGATGCAATCTAGACCACGCTAAATCTGCCACGCAGGTATAATGTAGAGTTTTTTCAATTACATGCAAAAACATTTACGTGTATATGAGTTTCAATGCAATGCTTGCTTTTTACGACCTTTGCAGCACATTGTTCCATGTGATGCAACACCAATAAAATCAAAATGGTACATGTAATCTTTACAAAATTTTTACTGTATACTCATATAGGCCAAAATAGACAACCTACAAATATTTTAACTTTAAAGGGTAATGCATCTGAAAGGGTTAAAGGAGGTGGAAACTTGACAGTCCTTCTACTGTGTGTGGTATGGTTACGATTTACTGGGGATGAAATTTTCTCTCTAGGTTTGAGCTGGGTGTACAGATCTGGATAATTCAGGTCTTTGTGAATTTCAAGAGTTTGTTAATCATTATCTTTTATGATGAAACACTGTTTCAGTCCATTTGAAATTGTTTTAAGAGTTCCATTAATTTCAATATCAAAGTACTTTGGTGCTAGGTTCTAGACAACATAAGGCCCAAGATAAACTGGCTGCAAAGATGAAGTGCCTGCATTATTGTAGGCAAAAACATGTGAGCAATTCAAAAGGTGTTTTGAAACGAATACAGTTGTATTGCCATGGGTAGTCGTTGCAACAGGTTTTATGTTACGGATAATATTTTGCACAAACTCTGAGTATGTGACTTTAGGAATTGTAGTTACAAATTCTCCTGGTAAACAGAAGGGATTTCCATAAAGAAGCTGAGTTGAAAAATATCCAATATCTTCTTTCAGTGCAAAACGTAATCAAAGAAGAACTAAAGGTAAAGCGTCTACCCAAGAATTGCTTCGTTGTAAATGACATTTCAAGTTTGCTTTTATAATCCTGTGTTGTTGTTCAATGAATCCATTCGATTGAGGATAATATGCTGTTGTTCTAGATTTTTGAAAACCAAAGTATTTGCTCAAAGATGAGAAAAGTTGACCTTCAAATTGATGCCCTTGGTCAGACATAATACGCTGTGATATTCCAAAACGAGAAATCCAGGTTGATATCATGCCCTTTGCAACTGTTTCTGCTGATTGATCTGCCATAGGAAGGGCTTCTACCCATCTTGAAAAATGATCAATCATCATAAGTAAATATCTGAAATCTTGACATGAAGGCAAGTGTCTGACAATATCAATGTGAACATGTTGAAACCGTTCAGGTGGAATATTACAGTTCATAAAAGCTGACTTGGTATATGTTTGAACTTAGATTGTTGACATTCCATGCATTCTCTACACCATAACTGACAACCTTTATTGATATTTGGCCATATTATTCTTTTAGTGATTAATTTTCTTGTACTTCTAATCCCTATATGTAATAGATTATGAATAAAAGAAAATATCCTCGGCGAAATTTTGAGGGAATGTATGGACAATTACTGTTGGTGGAGACATCACAATAAATTGATTTGTCAGTGTCTGGAATGGAAATCTGAACCATTTTTAGGCTTGGGTTGATTTTTTTTAAAATTGTTAAATCTTCATCATCTGGAGATTCTGCGATAATTTCGTAATCAATTGGAAAAGGTGTGGATATGGTATTAATTTTGGAAAGAGCACCCGCAACCATGTTTTCTTCTCCCTTGACGAAACGAATATTCGTTGAAAATTCAGCAATATAACTGAATTGTCTTGCTAGTCTGGAAGAGGTTTTGTTTAAATTTTGTTGAAAGGCAAAGGTTAGGTTTGTGGTCCATATAGATGTTGAAAGACTTTCCCTCTAATATGTACCTAAAATATTTTATTGCAGTGTTGATGGAAAAAAGCTCTCAGTCATATGTGTTGTATTTTCACTGTGTGTCAGTCAACGAACACGAGGAGAAATTTAATGGACGCATCTCTCCCTGTTCGATTTGATGAATGACGGCTCTGATAGCTGTATCCAAAGCATTGCATGTGAGAGATACAGTAGCATCAGTTGAGGGATGGACCAGCATAGTAGTATGACAAGGTGCATATTTAAGAATTTTGAATGCATTGCGAGAATCTTTAGTCCATGTTAGTTGTATTTTACTAAATTTGCATCTTCCACTGAGTAGTGAGATTAGGGGTTGTTGAAGCTTGGCACAATTTGGGATGAAGCAGTGATAAAAATTTATCATCCCCAGAAACCTGTGCAAGCTAGTGGATGAAGTGAGTTTGTGTATATTTTGTATGGCATGAACTTTCATTTGAAGTGGTTTTATCCCTTACATTGTGGTTTCATATCCTAAATAACTAAGTTTAAAAGTGCCAAAAATAAATTTTGCAACACTGATGCATGAACTATAGTCAGTTAACTTTTGAAAAACTGTGTGCAAATGCTTACAGTGTGATTCCTCATGTGGAGAAGTGATTAGTAAGTCATCCACATAACAGAATGCAAAGTCTAATCCAAACAGTACCATGTTCATGAATCATTGAAATGTCTGCATTATGTAAGCCAAAGGTCATAAACAGAAATTCAAACCCAAATGGGGTTATAATGGCTGTTTTGGGATATAGCTTTCAGGTACTGGAATTTGTTGGTAAGCTCGAACTAGGTCAATTGATGAGAAAATCTTTCCATGTAGGATGTAGCCACAGTCAATGAGGAATGCCAAAGGATATCGATCAGAACTAGTGATGTAATTAAGAACTCTGTAATCTATCCTCCAATCCTCCGACTTCTTTAGAGCGAGATGTAGAGGACAGGCCCAACAATTTTTTGAAGGTCTGCAAAAACCTTGCTGCAACACAAACTAAAATTCCACTTTTGCTGCTTTTAATTTTTTGACTGATAATCTTCTGACATTATGACTTTTAATTTTTTTTATTGCCGATTGTTGGCCACAGAATATCTGCAAATTTTTTTAGGATTACTGTGTACTGATTCTGTACTGCATGAAACTTTGGTGAAATGGTAACCAAGGAGGGTTTACTTGTAGATGACAAGGAATACTCACAATTTGCAGTTTTTGCTGCCAACTAAAAGGTTAAAATGAGACAAAAAATCAATACCTATAATTGAATTATTGATATTAGTGATTATAAAAGGTCAATTAAACACTCTTTATAATCCTAAATCCAATTTCAGCAGTTTTTGCCCATATGTCTTAGTTTAAGTTCCATTTGGTGTGAAGAGTTCTAATTTTGCAACATTTATTTTTCTTTTGATAATGATGGAACCAATGAAATTTCCACACCTGTATTGATTAAAAATTGGGTGGCACTTACTTTGTCTCTAATGAAAAGACGACATATCTATACCCCTTGAGCCCCTGTCGTCTGAGAGTCTCGGGGGGGGGGGATAGTTTTCCTGCGGGTTAGTGTTAGGCCAATTGCAAGGATAATTACATTTGTAAACTTTTTTGTCAAAGCTTTGAGTGATAATAAAAAATATTTTTATCCTTGCTACTTCGTTTATTAATAGAATTACTTCTAAAGCAGGATCTGAATTCTTGATGTCTAGAATGTCTTTCATTCAATTCGCTGACTTGTAGAGAGAACTCTACTATCTGTTTTTGCAATTTAAGTAAAGCGTTATCATCACTAGAGCAAGTTACATCAGCATTTTGATAGGACGTGGAATTAATTTCCCACATTTCATTGATCATTGTTGCCAATTTGATTAAATTGTCTACTACTGATTGATAAAATAAAAGAAATTGCTGTTCATAATCTTTGAATACAGAGATTTTTTAGGAAAGTTTTGCTTACTTTATTAAATGCTAAATTCTTCATTTTACATAATAACTGTGAAGGTCACCCAATTCTACTTCAGTTAATAATTTTTGTAGTCTTTTGCAATTAAGTTTCAGCGAAGATGGAAATTAGTCCGACTGTAATAGCCACATATTTATCGTCATTTGGGAGAATGATCAGAATGTCTGACATTTGAGATAATATTTCAGCATCAATCGAGCTCACAAAATAATCATACTTTGTTTGATCTGTCATAATTGCAACATTTCAAAATTGAGCTTCCCATTGGACAAACCCTATCTTTGGGTTTGGTTTCCAAATTGCAGGAACTTTAACTCTAGAGATCGATGATGAAACGTCGCTTTTGTTTACCACTTTCGATTTTTGAATATCAAGTCTGGTAGTCCCCAAAGAAGTGGTTTATTCTAATACACTAATATAACTCTTTAATCCACGACAAACTTTTAACTTTAAATAGAACTTAGATAGAAATAGACTTAAAAAGGAGCAAAACTCTTTTATTATTTTCTTGATATCAATCTGTTGTTGCTATGTAAAAACACAATTCTTTATTGGTAATCAAAAACTACTGTTGCCGTATTAAGAAAACTAAAAAGTACAGAAATTAAAAGTAAGATGAAGAGGAAACAGAGGTTGCCATACAATAAATATAAAAGTGAACAACACAGCATCATTTGCTGAGACTGTTGAAAAACTATTTTATACTGCTGTATTAATTGCTCATATTAAACATAAAAGTACAAGATTACAATACAGTCTTGAATGTAATATCCCTTAGTACCCCAATTTTTAATTAACACATAATCAGGGAAAATAATATAAATACATTTTTAATGATATGAAAATATTATCATTTATAACTACTCACAGTCAGTGTAAAAAAATATTTAACAGTTGTTTATAAAAAGTAAACTTATAAATAGTCTTCAGTAATTTTGTACTCAGCAATAAAACAGATTTAATCTTTTTATAGAAAAAGTGACAGATAAAAATTACTAGGAATAATAATGAATTACTAAAATTGTGAGCAATGATATAAAAATTATCTTTTTTATATATCATTGTATATAGTTGACACAATTCCAGTTCATCTATAATGGTATGAATCCAAATTGTAGTTAATTTGGATTTACAAAATAAATACAATAATTTAAAAACAAAACTTTTTTTTATCCTACGTCAGGACAGCGGCCTTATCGGCCACGAGTCCTCTGGCAGCCCAATAAAAATTAGTTTTATTGTGGAAGTTGTCAGATAAACAGTTCAAAAGAGAAAGGGCAGGACAGCTTGTCAAATGAATAAAGTCCTTAATTGCTCTTGAAGGATACAGGGTACAGTTGGGAGTGTTGACCATGACAATACAGCTTAAGTGTTCCTTAGAGATAGTCATATCTAGTCATAATTCTGAAATTGGCTGTGAAAATGGAGTGTGGAAGGCACATGGGGAATGGAGAATTCAACAGGGAACCCCAAGCCTTGTCTGTAGTAATTTCGTTATATGAATTATGAAAGTCTTTGAGGAGTTTGTTTTTGATTAAGTTGCAGATTTACTAATATGATGGAATAAAATCAGGCTATTGCAGTTTACATCCATTCTTTGCAAGGTCACCTACTTTCTCATTCCCATAGATATTACAATGGCTAGGTATCCACTGAAAAACAATCTCCCACCCAACATAAATGGCATGATTGAAGAGTGTTTTTATTTCTTCCACGTGAAATTAATAGTTTATTAAGTATGAAGTGATGGACACAATAGCAGACTGAGAGTAAATAAAAAAGACAACTTTCTTTAGTAAACTGCTCAGTCCAAGAAGATTCACAGTGGCACACTTTATAGCCTCAATTTCAGCATCAAAATTTGGGGCTCCAGATCCCACAGGTAAAGACTCCTCAAAAAAATCCCCTGCAGTACACACCAGCTCCAGTTGTGTCTCTTGTTGCCGAGCCATCTGCGTAAATGTAGAGCCATTCATCACTTGGGTATTTTGTAGCGATAGTCTCTAGCGAATAGATTCTAAGAATCTCTGGGTTAGCATTGCACTTCTTTTCTAAAGTGCGATTGTGAAGCAAAAGGTTGGTATTTTACGATCAGAGGAAGGCTCAAATTTGACAGGGCGGGAAGGTTTGAATGTCAGGACGTAATCCCTTTTGAGAATCTCAGCCTTGGACAAAAAATTTGCACGAGTTTTTAGTCTTAATGTGGAGGGGATATAATCCCTCCAATAGTCTAAGTCAAGTCTCCTGGATTTTTCATAAAACTTTAAAAGTTGTTTCTCTCTTCTTAATTTCAATGGCTCAATGTTGGCCTGGATTTCCACTGCAGTGACTGGGGTGGAACCAGCTCCACCGGTTATAAGCCTAACAGCCTTATTTTGAGTTAAGTCCACTATTTTAGAGTAACTTTTTGAAGCATTAGCAATGAGCTCTCCCCCATATTCAAAAACAAGTCGAACATACGTTTTATAAGTGATGGAAAATGTATCAGAAGAGGAGCCCCAAGTAATACCAGAAAGTCTCAAAAGCCTAAGTCTGTTGGTGCCTTTTCTCGTCATCGCTTCTGCTCATTTTCTCCATGAAAGTTTATTGTCTAAAATAAGTCCACAGTAACGATAGGAATCCACTCGATGTAAGATTTGCTGATTAAAATACACAGAAATCTGGTGTTCCTTAGTGGACAAGGTGAAAAGTTCACAAACTGTTTTGTCAACATTAACTGTCATTTGATTTCCAGAGCACCATTATTCTAAGACTCTTAAAGTGTCATAAAAACTAACTTTAAAAACAAAACTACTGTTTTTATTTTGAGAAATGATTGAAAATGCAGAATGAATTAAACTGTATACAATTAAAAACATATGGTCACACTGCTCAATTTTTAAGCAACACTGAATTTAATGAATATATATAATAAAATAAATATATCTGCTTCACTATGTTCTATTAGAATCACTTTAGATATTGTTCAACGAATTTATAGTTGACAATTGATTTACTGCATGCAAGCTTTAAATTTCACTAGAAAAATATATGTTCTTGAATTTTAGACATCCTGTCTTTTTAGGAAGAATTTTTGTAAGCTTACAAAATAACTGAAGTTAAATCCTTTTCTTTTTTTTTTTTTACATAATATCATTTCTATAAGTAAAAATCCAAATGATTTTTAAAAAAATAATTTTAGATAGAAGTTTTAGTTCATATTTATAAGTTCTAAAGCATACACACTATAAAACATATTTTAAATTCTAATCTTGTTAAGAACTTAAAAGAGAAATATTAAATTAATAGAATGAAAACAAATTCAGAATTTACATTAAATATTTCTATACATGGCATACTAAAATAATAAGAAATCCAATAAGATCCCTTCTAACTGAAGTTTCAATTTAAACAAAGTTTTTATAGTCTAATGTGTAAACATGTACACATTATAAAGTAATTCAATGAATGGCATCTTAAAACAATGTTTTACAATACAAAGTGTAGCCTCACAAATAGGTTGGTAAAAAAATAAATGAAATAAATTGCATAATATTTAAAAACTATTTTTAGATATGAAATTATTAAATGTTGTATTTTGGAACATAGATGAAGTTTATAACTCTTCATCTATGTTTCATTGCATTTTTGAATAGGGATGTATTAGAAAATGAGAAATCACATGTTGCAAAAAAAAATTTTTTTTCAAAAATTAAAGAAAAGCACACTGGGAGAATAAAAAAAAAATCTGATGACACAAATATTTCTCCATTCTAAGCCATTACACAAAGATAATTTTAAAAGAAGAAAAAAACCACATGCTTCTTTCTTAAAACAAGAAGACTTCTGGAAAAACATGTTACATAGGTTATTTTAATTACACAGACAATGCAGCATAAGTAACTTCATAAGGCATTCAAATTAGAGTTAATTATGTTTAAAATTAATTACAACAGTTTGAACCAAAATTTCAAAATGGAATATTGTCTATGTAAGGCAAAAAAAAAACCTATATTCTGATATAGTAGCATTTGCTAAATTTTGAGGGATTTCAGGTAGGCATGATCAATTCACCATTGAACAGTATTTTAGTGACAAATCAATACATAGAAAATAATCAAGTCAACATTACAAATATACTCAATATAATTTAATGAAATTAAATTATAAAATGTGAATTACTAATATTGAAAGTTAATAGATTATCAAAAAGGAATAAGGCAATAAAAGACTTGACATTCATCTAACAATTTAATTTTATATACATACATTTTAATAAAACTAGTATGTTTTTAAGACTAATTTATTTTTTAAAATAAATTTAGCAAATGTTTCCATATCAGAAATTAAATAATACAAAACAATAAAATATTACCATTATAAAGATAACAAATTAAGAATTTACATGAAAAAAAAATTCAACATTCCAAAACATACTTACAGAAAAAGCATATCTTTGTTTACTGTGAATGATATAAAAGAAATTTTTCCAAAGTATAATAACCTGAAATGTACAACAGGTGTGGTTATAGTAAAATTTTGGAAAATTACATAATTAAGAAAATATTAAAACACAAGGAGTGTAAAAAAGGGTCTACAATCATGCAACCAAGAATTAAATTTGCCTATGAATTCTGTTACCTTTTTTTTTTTTTTTTTTTTTTTTACATATCTTAAATAATTTTTTCTTATTCTAACTTTTTGCTTTGTATTTTTTAAATATTTATCAGAAAATTATAGAGATATTACATAATTAAAATTGATTAACTCTACTTTTGAATTTTATTGTTTGCATTAAAAACTCTGTATATAAACAGAACTGAATTCATTCTGAACAAATTTCCCTTACAATAAAAATTATATGTAAATGATATACAAAATGTTAATTTCAAAAACAAACTTTTTTTCATTTTTCTCATTTTCTTGTTCAATGGAATTAATTGATTTAACTGATTTGGATCATTCACATAAAAAAAAATTGGGTATAATCTCTAAAATTAGCAAATTACAGATTTCAATTCATCATATTAATTTTTACAGTATGCAAGCTCCAAGTTTAATTTCCATTCAAGTTTTATATTAATACAGAAGCAGATTTTTATTTTATCTTCAATTAAGTATAAATACAGTAATTGTATCAAGTAGTCTTTTGTTATTTTGTAAGCTATTTATTTGGAAAACATAATGCCATAACAAATTTCAATTGTTTAAAAGAAACAATTCATTTTCGAAATAGAAAATTTTATAGAAATTTCCTTTATTAATGTTATAAAGTTAAATTTTCCTTCGGAACATTTAAGTTTTTGTTAAAAATAATAATTTAATGACAATATTTTTAGATGTGTATATGGGAAAAATCAGGAATTCTTTCTTGCCCACTACATGCAATGAAATTAATATCACAAACATTTAATCGATGTGCAACACTTAAAGTTAAAATAAAAAGATTGGTGTTTAACAATCAGCACATAATGCTGTTAAATATAAAATGTAGATTTTTGTAACTGAGTGTTCAAATTAAAACATCTTGAATAAACTAACTTGACTAAATATGTGAAAGATAATCTGTATATTTCCTTTAATTTTTATACAGTCAATTTCAGCAAAACTCCATTGTACTGGTCAAACAGATAGAGGCTGAGATGATAGTTACATAAAAAGTGAAAATAAATTTACAGTGTTTATAGAAATAAATTAGTAAATGTTATTCTTTTAGCAATGCATACACTAAATTAATTCTCAAATATCAATACAAATTTATATAATTGTCTTTTAATTAATTAGATGCAAAATAATACCATTATTAAAGAATTCACTATTCATATGTATTTTTTAATTTTTGTGAATATATAGAATTATTTTTCATAATGTTAGAATTTCAGAATGTAATCATCTTTGTAAAAGCAATTAGAAGAGAAGAAAATTGACACATCCATCTATTATTTCATTTGTTCATGCACAATTGAATAATTATCAACTGATTAAATATTAATGAATATACATATTAATACATTTATAAAGAAAATCAAAAAATATATTTTTGATGTATATATTATTGATTTATTTAAAAGTTTAACCAAACCAGTTTTTACTTCAAGATTTGTTTTTATGTTTAAATTATCAAAAGAATGCACAAATACTTAAAAGTGGTCCTTTAAATAGCAGCTGATTTAAGTTAAATTTTCCTGAAAACTTGTTAAAATTAATTGTTTCAAACTTTTTAAGTAACACTAAGGACAAAATGAATGCATAATTATAAGCAGTTGATATGCATAAAAACCTATATAAAATAGCAAAAGCATTACACTTTACATTGGAGTTGAAATATATAAAACAATACCAAAAAAGAGAAAAAGTATCACAATTATAGTTTTCAATATTAAGTTAGTTTGTAAGCAATATTTATTGTATGATACAAAAATTGAAAAGGAAACAAAATAGCAAAACATATCCTTTATAACACTTAAATTGACTAAAAATTATAAAAATTTCATCAAAATCAAATTAAAGATTCATTTTTGAGAAAACTTATTATGAATTTTATTTGTGATCTCTTCTACAGGTAAGCAAAACTTTTAATTAATTCTTAATAAATTACTTCTCTTTAAAAAATATATACTTCACTTCTTTATACAAGTATGAAGATCTTAAGGTTTTACAATAATTTTTCTCATCCACATTTTTCTAATTTTTTAAACTGCGAATTATAAAGGAATTTATCCAAATCAGATTTCAGTTAATGTAAATTATAATATAAAGTCGATAAAAAAAATAATGATACACTTACAATAATGATGCATCTTTAAAATAATTAAATTTTCAGTTTCTTTTTGAAATTCACTCAATAAAATTGTGAACAATATAATTCATAAAAAAAAAGGTTGATAAAGAGTATTTTTGAATTAACTAAAAACTTCTTCTAAAATATAAGAATAATAAACTATTTCTTTTAAAAACAACGTGACAATTTTTTATTTACATCAATGATTATCTTTTTCTAATGTGTAAAAATTAAAAATATCACTTCTTTTCACATATATGAAATATAGCTTTATAAAGCTGACAGGTTGATGTTGCCAGCTGGCGTCGCGTCTTTGCGCGGTTTTAAATGATGGGCCAACCTTACATACCATTATGCTTCTTTTATTATTTTTATAAAAATTCTTAAAAGCAATAGTAATTGAAGAAATTTGTAAAAAAAACTTGAAAATATGTTCATAGTTTTATGTTTTTATAATGTAGCATTTTTATTCATTATGTTTATAAAGTGACAATTTGGATGTTTTTCTCATGTTTCAACCATTGATGACGGCGCAGATTGCCCTTTTTTTGGACATTAAGCCATAAAACCCAACGAACCAACTAATCAACAATTGATGAAGTTGCTGCAGCCTAATTGGGGTAGGCGTCAACCAGCAGATGAAGAGTTCCATACCTAATCCTGATGAAGATACATCAAGTTCATCAATGTCAACTGAGACACGTGAAATCGCTGGGTTGCAATATCGAGAGGTA
Organism: Latrodectus elegans; assembly: GCA_030067965.1. Lineage (NCBI taxonomy): Eukaryota > Metazoa > Arthropoda > Arachnida > Araneae > Theridiidae > Latrodectus > Latrodectus elegans. The sequence goes on along the minus strand of CM057811.1, from coordinate 98,698,962 downwards.
AGAAAGGGAATGTGCCAGTTGTAGTGTCGAACTCATCACTTAATTTAGGCTTGAAGTTATAAGGCAATGTGTTTAGCACTTTTTCCGTTTATGGAAATAGTCAATCGGCGAAAGCAAATAATTTCGGCTTTGAGTGCGTAGTTAAATTGGGTGACTATCAGACCAGGTTTAAAAGCTTTATTTTGGTCTCGCTTACTAAAGTATTTTTAATACTGGACCCGCTTTTCGAACTGTGCTATTGATTTATCATTTCATATTCCTATCATCTGGATAACATATAAGTTAAATTTTGGACGTCTGTTAACATGGTGCAATAAATTTTCATTTCATTTTTGATTTCCTACTAGCATGGATAGTATTTCTTCTCCCTACTCCAGATTATGCTATTAATGCAAGAAATTCTTTTGGCAATTCTACGAAGTTGGACTTAGAAATTAGTGATTTCAGCAAAATTTGTCCTTAAAAATAATTATTTCACCAAAAAAAAAAAAATTATTAACCTATAAGCTTTCAGCAACTCCGAGATGAAAATGACAAGATTCATGCGGTTTTGATCATCCTCGATGCTGAAAATAAAATAAAACTTTTCATCTTATCTAAACCATGGATATGAGACTTAAGAACTAATTTAAATTTTCCGAGACAACTATCAACACAGTGGAAACTTTTTCAAACAGAACTTTTGAATAGGTATTTCTTATCTTAAAGTTTAGGCTGATAAAGAGTTGCGGAGAATATCATTAATAATAATTTCATCGAAAAAAAAATTAAAATCTTCAGTACCTATCATAAATAAAAAAACAAATTCGTTGGTCAGACGAGATTATAAATAAAACTCAAAAACGATCTACGTCATGAATATCAATTCTCAGAAGGTCTTGTTAATTATTTCAAAAATGTATAATCTTCAGATCAATATCAGATCTGACTTAAAAATAGAAATCGGTAGGAATACTGCGATACTTTTTCATAGAGCCTACTTCACTATCGAAAGTTTTCCATTTTAAGTGGAAACCTTTCAATCCCATACCCACCTTCGACACTTCAGCAGAAGTAACGTTTTTCTTAAAAGAAAAGACTAATGCAAATCTACCCAAGTAGCAAAATAACTTTGTCCAATAATGGAAATCTTGCCAGGATAACTCCAATTATGAACCAATGATGAGCGCAGTGGTGTAGCGAGGGGGGGGCAAGGGGGCTATCATGCCCCGGGCGCAGCTTGCAGAGGGGCGCAAAAATCATTTCAAAGGTAAACAAAATTTTCCAGAAAACTACAATCTTAATTTGATCATAATATCAATTTTATTCCGAGAAATATGTTTTGCCTTTTTTGTGTCATATCCAGAAGAAAAAAATGTCATGGAAAAATTAGATTTGGAAGAGAAAAGAGGTTGTTCATGAAAAATGACGAGTAAAGAGCTAATGGAGCTTGCCATTAAAGAAACACTTATTAGCTTTCCTAATAATAATTTTGCATAGCTTAGTTTCTTTTTAAAATTGTGTACTTTTAACCATACTTTCGATTTTCGTTTCTTAATAAGTTCAAGTGTCGTTTCTTAGTAAGTTCGATTGCCGTTTTTCGTTATTTTTAATCCTTTTTTTTTAAGTTGCATATTTTGCTCAATTTTTGCGATACTGTTATTTTGTGAAACAAATCTTGTAAATGTGTAAATAACGAAAATATACTTTAATTTTTTCATATGAAATTTCTAGAAAATTCAATTGGTCAATTCCATTTGTAAATTTAGAATATAGTTATTAATCAGATTATTTGTGTCAATGTTATATGGTAAATTTTGGATCCACTAACTCAGGAAGATTACAAAAGGTAAGCACATGACCTTATTTAATTTTGTAAATACTCCAAGATACACAGAACCTTTATGAGTCCTAATTGTTATACAGGCTAAGTCGAGTTTTATGCTAGTGAAAGTGGTAAATATAATGTTAACAAAGCAAATAAAATTCTTGTACTCAAAATAAAAAAAAGTCCAATGAATATCCACTGACCTTGACCGCACTGGATGTGATAATTATTCAAAAATTCAAAACGTCAAAATTATTTTCGAAATTTTAGTGTTCTGAAATATTATTTGACTTATTATTTAATTTCTCATAAGAGATTAGGTTATTTTATTTCACGAGTAATATATTTCGTTAATATTTTTGATTTCCTTTTGTAATACAAAATGTGGAAATTTAATCTTATTTTGACTATAATAACATAGTGAAACCTTACTTGCAAAAAAGAAAATTGCATAAAACTGATATATTATTAATGAAAATTTGAAGAATTTGACTTAAGTTATTATGAAGCGATATAGAAAAATCAATTTCAGTTTTTATTCAGACTGTGTGAAATTATTATCCATCGTCTAAAAATAAAAGTAAAAACACGTGTATTTTTATCTCAAGTTTTATTGTAGCCTTTTAGTCTAGTGTCGCTTTATACTCGTGAGAAAATTATTACTGAAAACATGTTTCCTATTAGCTGTCCCCTTTGGCCAAAACAATGTGTCTTGCATCTGACTGAATTCAACGAAAGGGGGAAATTTCCCTCAAAATAGCATTGCAGTATGCAATAAACTTTTGAAAATCTGGAGTTTCGACCTTAAAAGTATATTAGCAGTGTAGCGCCCCATATCTTCCGCACCACCCATGACGTCATCACCAAGGAAGGCAGTCCCTCTCCAGCAACCGTAGGAATGAGACGTATATCCATATGACTCTCATGTTTACCCTATTCCCTTTAACTTTATGTGTTTAGATGTAATTTTGTTTTATTTGTAGTATATGTATCTGTGTTGTGCTCAAATTGTACCCTTAATTGTAATAAATTATTTTGAGCTATTTAAGGAACTTATTTCTTTGTTCCTATTAAACCAGATAAGTGCTACAATATAAAATAATGGCGCCCAACGAGAGGCCCGAGTTAGAGTTTCTTTTCGCTGTTAAAAATTCTACCCAGAATTAAATCAAGTTGGAGGGGAACTCAAAATTTTACAGGTTACCTCCTGATGTGTTGTGTGTTATGGATTAATGCAAAATATAATCTCATCCGAGATTGGAGTGTCTTTTGTTGTTCAACTGGAGTGGAGTGTCTCCTTCATTTGGATTATCCAGTTTTGATTTGCGAATTCGAGATAAGTTTTGTTACTGTTTTATATTTCTAATATTTCCTAATTAATTGTGAAGAATTACAATTAAGGAAGTAATTAATGAGTGTTAATGTTTAAGCAGTTATGAATATAAAACTGTATAAAAAGTTTCTTTATAAGTTGTTGTGTTTCGATAAAAGTGTTATTTTATGTTCTTGAATTTAGAACAGTATTAATACTTGCAGTATAGTTATTTGTTTGATTTGGTAGATATGTTTCATATCTTATTAAATGCTTAAAATTTAGTAGAATATTGAGTTAAAAAAGAAACATTTATTTTATTATTATATTTGAAGTATTATAGTATGTGTGCGTGAATTATATTTTAAGAAAATTATGAACAATAAGTAAAATATTTGTTACTTTTGAATATTATATATTTCTTATATATTATATTTCTTAATTCTGAATATTTGAAGATAACAATCTTTACGGTGAGATAGTGTTTTAAAATTGAGTAGCTAACAGAATTTAAATGTCTGATGACTGTGCGTTTTTCATGTGATGATACTTTTGTTTTGATTTAAAACACGAAACAAGGCGCCGCAAACGACCGTTGTTATTGTTTTCATAAATGCCTCTCTGTCTAGCCGCTCAATATCTATGAATGCTATGAGAGTTCAGTATATATTAATGCTTATTTTTATTTTATTTCTTTCCTCATTCACTTTCTGTTTGGAATTTTTGTGTTTTAATCTTTTAGTAAGTGGTTTCATTGAATAAAGAATGAAAATATATTGTTTTTCATGTATATTTAAGGTTATATATTAAGATAACAAAATAATATATTATTAATATTTTGGTAAAAGGAATCAGAATTGATATTTTAGGAAATTGAGGATATTTAAAGAAATAAAAATTTAATAGAAAATTTTGTTATTTATGATTAAGTTATCTTTATTAATATATTTTGATTTATTGAATGTTGGAATTGAAGTATTGATAAAATATAATTTATAAACAAAGGTACATTAAGTGATTATTGGTAATTGTAAAACGATAGTATAGAGTTTTAAATGAAAGAAAATAAAAAAGTTTCATGATAGAATTTTGAAATGTTTTGTTTCGGTTTTGTTTGAATTGAAATATAAAATAAGAGCGAATCTTTATAAATTTAGTAAGATTAATATAATAACATTGATTTGATTATTTTATAATGGTGAATATTATATGATTATTTCGGGTTTATTTGATTTGATTATTTTATTATGGTGAATATCATATGAATATTTCAGGTTTATTTACAATAATTAAAGAGTTCATTTTATTTGCAATTAATGTTTGAATAAATAGTAATAAGTTACATTTCATATATATTTAGAGTTATAAAAGATTTATATTTTAACATAATCTGGTACTTAAGACTGATGTTGTTTAAATTTCGTTTTAACTAAAATAAAAACACTTGCAAAAATGTCATTCCTTGGAAAAGGGAAAAAGGAGGATCTGAGAAACCTCGCTACAGAAATGGGGCTAGGGGTAGCAGATGATCTGAAAGTAATTCAACTGAAAGATATCATAACCAAATCAAAAGATTATGATGAAGAGTTGGTGAAAAATATGCTAACTAATATAATAGAGGAACGGCTTGAAAAAGAAAAACAAGCTGAATGCGAAAGAATTGCCAAAGAAAAAGAACTATGCATTGAAAAGAGAGAGCGTATGAATTGCAACGCTTAAAACTTCAAGTGGAAGCTCAGAAGGTACTTTCCTCCACAGATCCATCCAGTGAAACAGAGAAAACAAACTGGGATCTGAATCGAATTCTCCCAAAATTTAATCCCAATAAAGATGAAATCGGACTTTATCTGACAGTATTTGAACGTCAATTAAAATTAGTGAATATACCTGAGATGAATTGGATGCCGTACTTGATAGGCTCATTGCCAGCCGAAATAAATCAATTAATTGCTAGAGAAAATGAAGAGGACGTTAAAGACTACTCAAAGGCGAAAGAGATGCTCTTGAAGCGTTTTAGACTTACTTCAGATAAGTTTCGGCAGATGTTCTCGCAACATAGAAAAAGTGCAGAAGTAACATGGAAAGACTTCTATTTTGAAATTAAATCGTATTTCGAAGGATGGGTAAAAGAATTAAATATCGTCACTTTTGAGAAATTGCAAGACTTAATTATAGCTGACCAGTTAAAGAAAAGAACACCTCCAGAGGTTAGAGAACATTTTGTTGATCAATGGTCAGAGCTGAATGATCCTTTAGAACTTGCAGAAAAGCTTGACAGTTATGAAAATGTAAGACTGGGAATGAAGAAAAATTCACCTATCTTTGCTAAGAAGCCAAACTTCAAAGACTATGTTAAATCTGCTTCAGAGAGAAACTATAAGCTTCCTATTTCTAGGGAAAATGACAAAATTAAATATTCCAATTATGAAAGTCCAAAATTTACTAAAGACAAGCCAGAAAGAAGATTTTCTGTTCATTGCTATGGATGTGGTAATCCTGGTTTTATTCGGTCTAAGTGTCCAAAGTGCAACAAATTAAAAGAAGAGGCTAAAACAATTGTTAATGGTGTAAAGTTGTATACCGCACAATCTTCAGATTCATTGTCCAGCTCAATTTTTTAACTGTTTGTGGTGAAAAAGCAGCTTTTTGTGCCGACACCGGTGCATCAAATTCCATTGCGGGAGAGAAATTTTATAGTTTATTGAAAAGAAAGGTTTCAAATTTCAAAGAAGAATATTACAATGGTACTTGCTGATGGAAAAGAAAGAAATGTCCCACCTTTGTCAACAGTCGTAAATCTTAATGTAGAGGAAAGAAAGTTCGTATGAAATTTATTGCATTACCAAACGCTAGAGGCAATAGAACATTGCTTGGCACTGACTTTCTCAGGCTGCTGGAATTGTGCTTAACATCCAGAATGGCACTTGGCATTTTAGTGAATATCCACACAGACATTACCCATTTTATCGTGAACCATCCGAAACCGTAAGTACTGCAAAAGTAATAATGTCGCAGAAATTAACTTCTCCTGATATGCCTGCTGAAATTTCAGAAACCTCTAATTCCGTGAAATTGAGGAATGATGAAGGAAAACATTTGACAAGAGAACAACGAAACAAAGTAAATTCATTGCTGGAAGAATTTGAAAATAACTTCAAGCCAGGGGGAGAGCCTACTCCTTTTATTGAACATAGAATACAGACTGGAAATAGCCTACCTGTTGCTGAACCACCATATAGAATGACGCCTGCAAAGAAAGAGTTGTTGAAGAAAGAGCTAGATTCCTTACTAACAGAAGGAATAATTGAGGAATGTGAGTCTCCTTATGCAAGTCCTGTGGTATTAGTACCTAAACCAAACGGTACCATTAGATTGTGTGTTGATTACCGCAAGTTAAACTCAACGACTATTCCGGATAACTATCCACTACCTAGAATGGATGATTTATTGACTGAGGCCAAGTCGACGAAATACATGTCTACGATAGATTTAAGATCTGGTTATCATCAGGTCAAAGTTCATGAATCAGACCAAGAGAAGACAGCCTTCATCTGTCCATTTGGAACTTTTAAATTTTTACGTATGCCTTTTGGGTTGCGCAACGCACCCGCAACTTTTCAACGTCTCATTGATAAATTTAGATCTGGTCTCAAAGATGTTTTGCATTGTCATACCTTGATGATATCATTATCTTATCAGAAACTTTTGATGAATATTTATCAGATTTACGAAAAGTGTTTGAAAGACTTTCTATATTTAAGCTCAATGCCAATAGAAGCAAGTGCAATTTTTCTTGTGACAGAGTGAAGTATTTAGGTCATTGGATAACTGAAAAGGTGTAGAAGTAGATGCTGACAAAGTATCCACTATTCAAAAAATTCCAACACCAAAATGTGTTAAAGAAGTTCAGTCCTTCTTACAGACTTGTTCCTGGTTCCGGAGATATGTTCCCCATTTTTCTGAAGTTTCTAGACCCCTTAGTGACTTAACTAAAAAGAATAAACAATGGACATGGGGTGATACAGAGCAGAAAGCATTTGAAGAGAAAAAAAGACGGCTGATTTCACCACCTGTGTTGTCTCAGCCAGATGGATCTAAACCATTCCTCATAAGAACTGATGCGAGTAATTACGCTCTAGGAGCAGTCCTTATCCAAGGAGAAAGACCGGAAGAACATGTGATTGAATATGCCAGTCGATTGCTCAGTTGGGCAGAAAGAAATTATTCAACTACCGAAAAAGAAGCACTAGCGGTAGTATGGGCTCTTGAGAAGTTCCGTGGCTATGTGGAAAATCAAGAAATCATTATTGCATCAGATCACCAACCCTTGAAGTGGCTTATGAGTATTAAATCGCCATCCGGACGCTTAGCTCGATGGGCTCTTCAAATCCAGTCATATCATCCGAAAATACTTTACACTCCAGAAAAATCTAATGTAATTGCAGATCTTCTGTCTAGACCATTTGATACAGAGGACAAATTTGTTTGTAACTTCAACACTATTTCCATAGATTTACCGTCCCGGAAATCTAAAGACATTCGCGAAGAACAACTGAAGGACGAGGATGTAAGAAAGATCATAGACTGCTTTGAAAGTGGACGGAAAGATGAAAATTATGTAAATTGGACTAGTAGAGGTTATCTCATGAATCAGGGAATACTGTGTATCGATATTCGCCTGAAACAGAGTCAGAAGAAGCACAGTTAGTTGTCCCTTGTCACGAGCGAGAACGTGTCCTACAGCAATATCATGATTCTCCCACGGCAGGACATTGTGGAGCTGAGAATACGTATCATAAAATTGCTTCTAGATATTTCTTTCCTGGTATGAGGAAGTTTATCGCCGAATACGTGAAAGATTGTGCTGAATGTAATCGGTACAAATCTAACAACCAGAAACCTGCTGGATTACTCAGAACGCCTATTTACTCACAAAGATTTGAGACGCTGGCAATAGACTTGTTTGGTCCTCTTCCAGAGACCCCAGCTGGAAAAAAATGGATTTTTCTTGTTGAAGATACAAGTACAAGATGGGTCGAACTTTTTGCCCTAAAAGATGCCACAGCTATCAATTGCTCTAAAATATTGATAGAAGAAGTCTTCTTACGCTATGGCTTACCTAGAAGATTAATCAGCGACAACGGTGTACAATTTGTCAGTGCTGTAATGCAACAAACTTGTAAGATCCTAGATATTAAGCAAGATCTTATACCTTTATACCATCCTCAAGCAAATCCTGCTGAACGTAAAAATCGAGATCTAAAACCCAAATTAGCAATTCTAGTTGGTGACTCACATGATACTTGGGAGGACAAACTACCCATGATACGTTTTGCTTTAAACACCGCAAAATGTGATTCTACAGGTCATACGGCAGCTTACCTTCAGTTCGGAAGAGAACTTCGAACCACAGACGATGTCAATCATGATATTAGAGCTGTCATTGATAACGATAACTTCGTCGCAGAGATAACACCTTACTTAAAAGAATTTGCACGATTTACACCCATAATTAGAGAACGTATAGAGCAAAGCAAGATGCTAGAAAGGAGTACTTTGACAAGAAGCATAGACCCGTTTATTATCAACCAGGTGATAAAGTTTGGATCACTTTACATCCCGTGAGCAAGTCCAAAACCAAAACAAGTAAAAAATTCATGCCCAAGCGTGAAGGACCTTATATTATATTAACGAATAAATCCCCAAATACATATGATGTTGCAGATCCTGCTGCCCCTGATCAAGTACTCGGTACTTACCATACCAGTATGTTGAAGCCTTATCAACAATCCTCTAGAGATAAAGGGCCAGTGTATCCATTGAAAAGTAGAGGAAGACCACGTAGACAACCTCAACCTTAACCTCAATCCTGTCTCCTTGCCGGGACGTCGGCGGAGCCAGAGGGGGAGTCTGTAGCGCCCCATATCTTCAGCACCACCCATGACGTCATCACCAAGGAAGGCAGTCCCTCTCCAGCAACCGTAGGAATGAGACGTATATCCATATGACTCTCATGTTTAACCTATTCCCTTTAACTTTATGTGTTTAGATGTAATTTTGTTTTATTTGTAGTATATGTATCTGTGTTGTGCTCAAATTGTACCCTTAATTGTAATAAATTATTTTGAGCTATTTAAGGAACTTATTTCTTTGTTCCTATTAAACCAGATAAGTGCTACAGCAGTAAGTTATATTTCTGTCCACTATGTGTTTCTTGTAGATTTCAATATTTAATACATTATGCCAGTATAAATATTTACAAGCATGTTTGTTGAGTTTTGAAAATGAAATATCAAATTATTCATTATACTTAAGTATTTATTCATTAAGTACTTATAGTATTTATGTTCTGATCAGTAATTAAATATAAAAAATCATAAATGTATACTGCGCTGTTTAATCTAGAGCATGATTTTGCAATGCTATCTAATGCTATTATTGAAAATATTTTATTGCATTGAAATAGGATGTAGTTATAAACTAGGAATTATTAATGAATAAAAGTTTTTATGGTAGTTATATCAGCTTATGATGGTCCTTTAGAGAGAGGGGGGTATTAAATAAGAAAGAATTGCATGTTTCGAATTTTAATATAACAACTGTAAAAAGGTTTTAAAAAATTGAATGTTAGCAGATATATCTGAGTAAAATTGAATGTTGTCAGATATAAATTACTCGATAGATTAATACTTAAAATCAAATATTACATTCGTTTCATTTGCTTCATTATAGATGACTTTTTGGAACCCTAAAAAGTTTGCATGCGTATTTTTCCCATAAATGTATGAACCTTCTAACATTGTAATTACTGCTCAGCAACTTTCAGAAAGAAGATGATGTGCGCATTATGATTCTGTTAAGCTTGTATTTAAAAAAATTGCCATTCAGAAATTGTGTGATTCTTTGAGAACGATAGAAACCAGTGTATTCCTGCAATTGAGAAATTGTGTTAAATTTTGTTGTTAATTTGAACAAATATTATTGTAAATTACAACATCATTTACTTTAATTCATTTGAAATTAAAAAAAAAATGACTTTATTCCAAGGTTTTTGATATCTAATTTTGAACAACCAAATACATTAGTGGAGTGAATTAATCAATATATCTATATTTTATGAGCATGTCCATAAAGTAGATATATTGATTTTTTTGTTTCTGTTTCATTGTTATTAATTCAACAACCAAATTATAAATATAGATACTTTTGTTATGTATCTTATTTTTTTAACGTATTGATGATTTTATTATTGCGAACTTACCCTATGATTCCATAATTCAGTGAATAAAATATGTGTGAAATTATTAATAGTATTTAATAAAATATATGAAGCAATGGAATTTGATTGCTATATTAATTTGCAATTTCTAATAAATCCTTTTTATATTTCATTTGCTGTTATTGTATTGTTCAAATGTGATATCTTAAATAATTTAATTTTTAATCAGACTATGTCAATGTCAGGAAAAAAACTTAGCGATTTTCAAAATCGAAAAAGAAAACTAGAACAAGAAAAAGAAGCTCAGAAATGTAGTATGATGATGAAATCATATTTAGCGAAAGAATCGCAAAAGGATAAACCAGAAAATAATGATGAAGCAGCAAAATCTGATTCAGAATGTACCCCTTCTGCATCTAAACTTTTATGTAATAACATATCGCAACAAATACAAGACTCTGAAGATCATGAGGATAGGCATCCAAGTACACCAGAAGTTTTAAATACAATAAAAAGTACCGAAACTGCAACAGAAAGTTTATTTGTAATTCCAGACGTTCTGTAGTTTAACGATGTTGTTCACGAATAATTTCCCAATAATATCGAATCAGCTCCGCACCGAAATGATTATTCGTGGATCTCATTTATTTCAGAATGAGTCGAGTCTAATTGCAGCTGGAACATCAGCTAATCCTCTAATACTAAAATCTTGGTTTTCTCGACGAGTCGGAAATGAAGGAGGAAGTGAAATTAACCGATCTTGGTAATTATATTCCCTTAAAAACAATGCAGCATATTGTTTTTGTTCCATATTGTTTTCCTCATCAAATTCTGCTACACAATCATCTTTCGTAACAGAGTCTGGTTTTAAAAAATGGAGGAAAAAAGAGAAATTGATTAGCCATGAAAGAAGTCTAAATCATCGAAAATTATTCACAATTTGGAAAGAAACAGAAAGAAGATTAATTAATAAAACGGAAATCGATACAATATTTGGAGCAAATATACAATCCGAAAAGGAACGTTGGCGAAGTATATTGCATCGAATATTAGCATGCATGAAATATTTGATAATTCAATATCTACCTCTACGAGGTCATGTTGAAAATATTACGCTTGAAGATGGTACAAATATTGGAAATCTGTTATCTTTACTGAAACTTGTAGTGCAGTTTATCCACTTCTCGCAACTCATCTTAAAAATGTCATGGAAACGCCAAAAACCATCTCATACCTATCACCACAAATTCAAAATGAATTTATTCACCTTTTGGCATCCACAGTTCGAAATCAAATAATAAGTGATATCAAGAGAAATAAATATTATGGACTTTTATTTGATTCGACTTCTGATCTCTCTCATCGAGAACAAATGTCCCAGGTTTTCAGGTACATAGATATTGATTATAATAACAGAAAAGTTTCTATCAAAGAGTATTTTTTAGGATTTATCAAAATACATTCTAAAGATGTAGCCTCAATAAAAAATACAATTTTAGAAAAATTAAATTCTGATGAGATTTCATTAATAAACTGTCAATCTCAATGTTATGATAATGCCGCAGTGATGTCCGGTCACATCTCTAGTTCAACAGAGAATTATTGAGAAAAAGAAAGCATTATTTGTAAATTGCGATAATCATTCATTAAATTTAGTTGGAGTTACTGCAGCTAAGCAAGATCCAGTCATCATAATATGTTTTGGAATAATTAAAAATATATATACATTTTTCTCACGCTCAACATTACGCTGGGAATTATTAAAATGCTCCTTAAATAAAACTGTTAAACGTGAATCTGAAACTCGATGTGGAGTGCTACAGCACAAGTGTTATTGTTAATGGGCTGGAGGACTTAATACAACTATTAGAAAGACTAGCAGAAGATATTACCACTACAAATGATACCAGAAATGAAGCTACAATTTTATTGCAAAATATACTTATCTTTAATTTTATAACTTTAATTCATTTCTGACATGAAATCTTAAGAAGAATTGATCGTGTACGGCTCAAATTACAAGATCATAAAATGAATTTTAGAGAAGCTTTTCATGATCTCGAATCATTAGAGACTGAATTTGCAGAAATTCGAGACCAGATATGCGAGGAGTCAATAAAAAAGACTGAGTTCTTTTGTGAAAAATGGGGTATTGATATAAATGTCCGTGTAAGACGCCGAAAAATGCCTGGAGAATTATCTACAGATGTTGGCCTCACAGTGGAAAAGGAAATTTCTCGTATTATGAAAAGTGTTGTTGACCGTTTGCAGCGAGAAATGCACACGTGATTCATACGACTAGGAGATCTTAATTCCAAATTCGGATTTTTACTTGATGTTGGAAATTTATTTAATAATGGTATAATTTTGATAATGAACTTGAAAATAATTGTAAAAGTTTGGGTGAATTTTATGATCAGATTTCAATGGAACAGAACTCTATGCAGATATTTGTGACTGCAAGATGTTACTCTGCAGTAGAAAAGAAATTAAACTTAAAACTCCATTAGAACCTCTAACCTTCCTAATATCTTATGCAGAAGATGTTTTCCCAAATATGAGAATCGCCCTTCAAATACTCTTAACTATTTCTACATCAATAGCAAGCTGTGAACGTTCGTTCCGCATATTAAAATTAATTCTGACGTATTTACGATCAACTATGAGTCAAAACCGTCTAAATGATTTAACATTTTTAAGCATAGAAAAAGAAAAATTTGAAATGATCATCTTCGATGAAGTAATCGATCAATTCGCATCAGCAAAAGAAAGAAAAATGTATATAATGTAATATATGTATTATATTATGATTGTAACTAATATTATATCTACTTATATCTATAATATAGATTAAGTTATTTCATGTTTACAATTTTTTTATGTTTTTTAAAATAATGTATTAGTATATAAAATAAATAATATCTCTTCAATTAAAAATTCTAAATCATGTAAGTCCGATTATTTCTTTGATACTTTTACGAATCCAATATAAGTATTTTTTCTAGCTAGAATTGATTTTTGTTTCAAAATTAAAGCTAAACTTGAGACTTTAAATTAATATATTTCCAATTATTTTATAGAAGGTAAAGCATTCCCTGATTATTTTTGCATTATATTCTTATTACAAGTATGTTCTATTTATCATAATGTAATGTCTACAGTTATAGTTTTATAATTTAATACATTTTTTCCTATATTTATATTGTATTACTCTTTTTAATTTCGAGGAGGTGTCAGAAAAGGTATTGTACCCGGGCACCAATTATGCTCACTACGCCACTGGATGGGCGTAAGGTTTTCCCAAATAGTGGGCATGCCAAGATAAACCAAGACTGATTCTCTCATGGGGGCCAATATTTTTCCAATGTAGAAAAGATAAGCCAATATTGGACCAGTAGTGGGTGCCAAATTTTCCCCTATAAGCCATGATAAGTTATTATAGGTACTAGAAGGGTAGCCAAGTTACTTTCAACCTTGGGTATGACAAGATTTTGCCCAACTATATCATATGTAGAGTTAAATCTAATATGGCTGCTTATTTTTCTAAACTCTTTAGTTGCCTTTTTGTTTATCAAGAATTTTCTTACTAATTGAGAATAATGTTCCTAAATTTTAATCATTTAGAAACTTCGATTCTTGAAGTTTAATAGTGACCGTTTTCAACATCACTTAATTTATTGAGAAGTTTTCAATAAGTCACCGTGTTGGTAAATTTGATTTTTCTTATACTTGTAATAACAAATTTTGGTTAAAGTGAAAATTTTTAATCTATTTGGACTTTAAATTGTAATCGAAATTGAAATATCTCCTATTTTTATGTTTAGATACATTACATTTCATTTTTTACTTGTAATTGTTTTCTATACTAGAAAACAGGATACTACCCCAAAGCTCAAAATCTGATATTATTGTTATACATAAATTTACACTGATAAATTAGCTGTACAAATATTTATCTGCATTTGTTTATTTACATACAAATTTCTAATAAATGTATTTACAGAATGTTATTCCAAAACAAATATTGTTTCCATTTATTTGTCTTCATAGAACTTTGGACATGCAAATAGTATTCATTGTTTTATTTTTTACAATGTACTTATGTATGTACTATAACTCTACTTCGTTTTATAAAATCATAATATTAGTATTTCCCATTTGATTTATTCATATATTTCTGTAAAGTTATGTTTTACATGTACAATAAACTCCGATTAGAAAAAGCTACTAATTTATAAGTTTACCATGAAAATTTCTATTTTTAAGAACGTTATTCAAGAGCCTTGAGTATTATTGTGTTAACAATTTATTTGTGGCTTCAAAGCACTGTTCCTAGGAATTTATTTATTTCCCCCATTATCTCTATTGCATTTATGTACGGGAGTATACTATATTTTAATAATGCATTTTTAACATCATAATACAAATAGTTTCCATTCGACATACTTCTTCAGTAATGTTTTTCATTTGAAATTTTCGTTAGAGATTTCAATATCAAACCATTATTTGATTGCTCAGTAACTTATTAATAAATTACTTATATATATTTTGGTACAATGGATAAATTTTTTAACCAATAGACAAAAATTGTCTGTTACTTGTAAATATTAAAAAATAGCTTTAAATTTCCAATTTGTTTCATTATTCAGGGAAATTTAATTAATTTATTTAAATTAAATGTAAGTATCAAAAGTATATTTAATAATTAGCTTATTAAATTTTTTCTATATAATGTACTAAAAATCTCACTGAATAAACAAAATGTTGAAAAAATTTTAGTTCATTTGTGTTGTCTGTAAGTTACAGATCATTATAGCTTTTCATATTGTTGACCATGTTTTTCTTCAATTCTTACATTTTATTTATTAAGAATTGTGTGCAATAGATTATTCAACATGTGTTTACATTAACTGTATGAGGTTATTCTGAAATTCAATATTATGTAATCATTAACTTATTTGCATGTTAATTTCCATCATATTTATTTTTTTTTTAACGATAGGCTTATTTGTATGTAACTTACCGAGTTTCACTGCCCTTTAGAATGGATGAAATGTGAAATATTTTAAGCAAAAGTATTCAAAGAATAGTTTACCATCTTATAGAATTGTATCTTGAGGAATTTATGTGGTGAAAATCCGAAGACTAGGGCTTCTGATCCCAAATTAAAAACAAGTACAAATTTATAGAAACTACAAACCAGATGCAAGTTGTTACATTTTGATTACAATCATGGTTTCATTTTTGAAGGGGCATACAAATAAAGTTATAGCCTTTTCTCTTTTATAGTGCTTCTGTTGCCTTTATAAATTCTTAATTTGTTATTTATTGATGCACTCAGCCCTTGCCTATTTTTAGTGTTTTAAAAATGCAATAGTTATTTAAATAACTAAATTGCTTGAATAGCATAATGCTAATTTTTAACTAAATAGCAAATAAAATTATTAATGCTTGTAGATAAATGAGATCAGAAAGCATTTCGTTAAAGAAAATTATCTAAAATTAAAAAATAATTATCTTGGTTATAGCTTTGCTATGAAAAAAGGTACTCACAAATCAATTGTTTTTTTGCATTTTTCATCTTAATATTGATATGGCTCATGAATTTTCTATGTGAATGAATTTAGTCACTGCATAATATTGAGTACCCCGGAAATAATATGACATTCATTCTTAAAAAACTGAATGCTTCCATTTTTTAAAATATTGGCCTTAAATTATCACTCATATCTTAAAAAGCACAAAAGTTTAAATACTTCTTTTTAAAACTACTTTTTCTATATTTTTCGTAATTTTTTATCAAATAAGTAGTTCAACTTTACATGTTTTGATTTTTCTATCTAAACTACTTTACATGGAAATGAGCATTCACATGTTTCATCAAAATGACAATGTTTTTAAAATGATCAGGCTTAAAAAATGCTTAGGTTTGAATATCACAATTTGCAAGTATTAATGGTTATATTTAAAAGTGCTGATGATTGTATGGAAAATGTTGTATTTAATGGATCGTAGCTAAAGTAACTCTCTAAAATGATATATTCTTAGAATCCTATTTTAAATTTTCAAAATGAATAAAACATTATTTGCACTTGTTTCAAACACGAAACAAAAACAATATTTTCAATTACAGTTGAATAATTTTTTATATGCATTTTTAAACATACAAATAATTATTAAGCAATATTGACAAACACAAACAATAATTTCTATTACAGTTTAATAATTGATTTCTTATATATGATTTTTTATTTATGTCTGTTAACTATGTTTTTTTCAATTTTTATATTTTATTTATTAAGAATTATGTGCAATAAATTATTCAGCATGTTTACATTAACTATGAAGTTACTCTTAAATTCACTATTATATATTCATTAACTTATTTGAATGTGAATTTCCATCATAAATTATTTCAAAAGTTTGGCTTATTTGTCTATAACTTACTAAGTTTCAACAAATGCAAATTTATGGAAACTACAAACCATATGCAAGTTGTTATATTTTTGAATACAATCATAGTTTCATTTTTATTCCAGAGGCATGCGTATAAAATATAAGCTTTTTCTCTTTTATGATAGTTCTGTTGACTTTTAAAAATTCTTAATTCCTTATTTACAAATGCACTCTGTGCTTGCCAATTTTTAATGTTTTAAAAATAAATAAGTTTTCATAAAATCAAAGTGAAATCTTTAAAAAATGACTTATGAATGATCTATTTTTCCCTGGAATAATGTCATTCATTCTTAAAAACCTGAATACTATTATTTTTTTAAAAAATATTGGCCCTAAATTATCACTCCTAACTTAAGAAAATTTAAATTTTATTTTATAATGATTTTTTCCCTACATTTTTCATAATATAATTCCTTTCCCAATTAATTTTCAAATAAGTAGTGAAAATTTACTGTGTAAAAATAATTCCTTTTTTAAAATTATATAAAATAATTAATAATTCTGATGTAGCTTGAGTGTCAATATGTCTGAAAATAGATTAATATAATTTATTAAAAAATTAAGGATTTATTAAAGGTTTTATTATTGGTAATTTTACATTTCGTTACATATAGTAATATAACATAAAGTATCCTATTTAACGTTCGTACGTGAAAACTGAAAAGGTGTTTATTTTGTTTTACGTTAATGTCACATTAAATTACTCTTTCTTTGCATGTGGCAGAGCTCATGAATATAATTTAGATGCATTACATTTAACATTTATGCGAACTTTTCACCCGATCAAAGTACAAAAAATTTGTTAATTATTTTTTCCAACATTTACATTGAGTATTAAATAGTAAGTGTTTTCAGATTGGTGCTAGGAACCTGACATTTGTAACTTTTAGGTGAATGACAAATTTTAGATTATTTCCTTCTAGTACTGTTTGAACATTAAATTGTACATATGACTTCTACTTAAAATAAGTTAATAAAACTTATTTACTTATCAAACTGTTACTAGTTTTAGTCTGATTTATAAATTACTCTCAAATATTCAAAATAACTACTAAATATCTGAAGCTATATTTTTCAGTAAATTTTAATTATTAGTTCTATTGAAAATCATAGACAAATATTAAAATAGTTTGGTTTCAAATTTCTGTTAAAAATTTAACAGTGTAAATTATTCCTTTCCAAACAATGAAATACTTCTGATATGGCATGAATCTCAGTATTCTTTGCCTTAAAAGACATCAAAATATCAATTATGTAATTTATTTTCTTTGATTATATATATATAATTATTACTTAAAGGTTTGACTAAAGGTAGTTTTGTACGTCTCTAATAACATATATTAAAGTTACATCATATTGAAAGTTATTTATATGAAAAGTTTCATATTTTTATTTTATGTTTTATGACACAATAAAAGAACCATAGCTCTAGATATTATAAAGCTTGTGGAACATTAATCTAGATACTTCATAACACTTTTAAGTCAAAATACAATACTAAAAAAATTCTTATATTTATGAATGTTAATTAGTGGTCGTTTCCAGAATTGTGCTATAATTGTTCGCAAGAGTTCACATAAAATGTTTTTCTTTCGACTATTCATTTCAATAGTAATTTTTATGTGAGAACATTTCAATAATATATACGATTGAAATGAACAGTTACAATAATATAATATATTATTTGCTTATAATAAGATCAAAAGTTGACTATCTTGTCTGGAAGTATATGATGTCATATATCCAACAAATACATTTAATCTTGAAACTTTCTAAAATTAAAAAATTACTTATAAGTCAGAAAATCACATTGATTACTTTTTAAATATAATGTGTTAAAAAGAATTCTTCATTCTAAAATTTTTTTTATCGTTAAATTTATCGATGCTGCTCTAGTGCTGACCAATTACAGCTCAGTGAATGGTGACGTTAAAAGCTCAATTTTAGAAATGCATCAGCTCTATTGCAAAAATATACGCATTTTGTAAATTAAACATTTTAGAATAAATTGTTCTACTCTGTCTAGTTAATATTTTCAGGACAGAATACATCTAGAAATGGGTAACTTTTGTTCAAAATTGATGTTGAATTCTTAACAAATAATGCATGAGTTTTTTTTATGCTGTTTCTTATGTAAAGGAAAAAAAAAAAAAAAAAAAAAAATCTGAAAGTCGGGCAGCGAGATGTGAACTAAAATGAAAATATTCAGAAATAGTAGTTAACAACTAAATGAATATTTTTAAATAAGTGTTATTTAAATTTTGATAATTTTCCATTGTATGTACAGCAATTCATTATAAGTTAGAAATGTAAAATGAATTTTTTTTCTTCATTAGAGACATAATTAGAAAGATTAAGAGTATATGAATTCTGTATAAAAGTTCTTGAAGAAAATAAAATTTACATTTTAATTTAATAGAAAAAAAACCCTTTATTTAGTTTTAGTGAAATAAAAATAGGGTAAAATATAAAAATGTGATTATATACAAAAAATGACAGTTTGTGTCAATAAGTGCTAACAATGCATCAATGTAATTTTTTTTTAATGTTAAATAAATCAAGTTATTATGCTTCCAATATGATTATTTAAAATATTGCATAAACAATAATTAGATTTATATGCTAAATCATTCATATTTTCACATTAAAGTAGTAAATATTTACTTTTTTCTTCTCTTTTTTTTAATGTTAATTTCAACATAAGCTGATTTTATATTTTAATTTGTAAATTTTGCTAATTAATTAAATATTGATTAAGAGAATAATAAATTTATCACTTGTGTTTATTTTCAACATGGAATGCAAAACAATACATTTTAAGCTTTATAATTATTTTACTCATGTAGGATGCAACAATATAAGTTTAAATGACAAAATACGTATTTATTGCAATTATTTAAAATAGCTTCCTTCTGATTTATTTATTCAAAATAAATCTTTTGTTATCATTATGAGCAGCATTTATTGAAAACAAACTTAAAATTTAAGACGCGTCATATCTTGGTTGCCTAAATTGCAGCTATTTCGGCAGCCATGTTTGGTCCTATCTTGGCTGCCTAAATGAAACCAATTTTGGAAGCCAACCTTGTTGTAGCTGTTTCCGATCCCCGTTATCTACAAAGCTAGATCAGGTCCATTAATCTCTGGATGGACTCATGTATCACCTCTCTGAAAGAAGATAAATTAAAAAAATGACTCACCACAGACCTTTACATCTATTTTATACATTAAATTGCAATATTTAAACATATCTCATTGGGTGTGTAGTTAAGTCACTGAAAACTATTTACCCAATGACATATTTTAGACTGGGTTCAAAACCCAAGTGAAAAAAAAATTTAGAAGTATAAGCAAATATTTAATTCATATTTAAAAACAAAATAAATAATTTAATCCAA
Source organism: Latrodectus elegans (assembly GCA_030067965.1). Classification (NCBI taxonomy): domain Eukaryota; kingdom Metazoa; phylum Arthropoda; class Arachnida; order Araneae; family Theridiidae; genus Latrodectus; species Latrodectus elegans. The sequence goes on along the minus strand of CM057811.1, from coordinate 98,678,770 downwards.
TAGATGGCGGCACTATTTTCTAAGTTCCTTATTTTGTCATTCATATCATTTATCGTGAGGAAGGACTATCTCTTGTGTGGAGTGGTTATCAGAGCGGAGGTGACTCACGTAAACCGAGTATTGCTGAAATTATCAGTGTGGAGGTTACTCATCTAATCCGTAATCCGAGTGTTGCTGAACTCCCATTTCTTATTATTTAACTTTGGGACAGTTATTAATATTGGCAGCATTCAACTCATTAGAATATCTTCCTCAGAAATTGATGAAATTAAGATGATTGATTTGAAATTTTTAAATTTTACAGCACTCTTATTAAACATTCTTGCCAATCCATATACCACCGCAACTCACGACCTGGCGTGCCAACATGGCGGCCCGGAAAAACTAACATTATACACTTATGTAAATTACTCAAGACTTGCTTGGAAACTATAACTGCATTGTACCTTACTGATTATATAATCTTGTAACATATACAGGTATTCCTGTAGCACACACTTCACCTTCTACTGCTAATTAAAATTTGTTCAATTTTATGGAGTAATATTCTATTTACCATTTTCGTTGCTGATATAATATCCGACTTACGACATCTAAATCACTGCACTGGTGACCCAGAGAGTTTTACTACGTTGCAATAATATCTCTCGCTGGAGGAATCTTAATGATTATTTTCTACTTCAAGTGTCTATGGAGAAGATAAATCTAAAACGTGCAATATCTTTCGGCAAAGGTAATATATGTTTTAAACTTTATGAGACAAGCAGCTTTTTTACGTCGCTGTTACTATGCCAGACGACGGGGCGGAGGCTGATATTGCTAGTCTAAAATAACCTCCCCCCCCCCTTCTGGGATAAATACCTCATGTTATGGTTTGCGAATATAGAATCATACAGTCTATAGTTTCTGGTATGACACAACTAAATATCATTCAGTGATTTCCGCTTTCACGTCGGATATTTTAAATTACGTTTGTGTATTGTGCTCACGCCGCCGGAAGAGAATAAATATGAATTTTTAAAATCTCGACTCGTTGATGAATTTTTAGACTCCGAGCAACAACGCATTAAGACTCTAATTTCAGAACTAATTCTAGGAGACGACAGGCCTCTCACTTACCATGCAAGATAAAACAATTAGCGGGTATAACTTTAAGTGAAGATTTTCTAAAAACGCTTTGGTTGTAGCGTCTAACTCCTCAATCTCGAGCTATTCTTTTAGTTACCGAGAATAAGCTCGACAAGTTTGCTATAATGGCTGATAAAATCCATGATACCTCAAATGCGATTGTTGAAGAAATTCACGCCCCAAAAAATTCATCTCGAGAATCAAGCGAATTACAAATGCAAATTGCGGAACTTGGAAAACAGATCGAGAGTTTATCTCGAGGTCGCAGGCGCAAATCACGGGACCTGCAAAACCGAGTTTCTCCTTCCCGCCAACGCTCTCAAACGCCCAAAAGAAAAACTCACTACCGGTGCTGGTATCATTTCAAATTCGGTTCGGCAGCTAAACGTTGCAACTTTTCTTGTTCATTTACAAGATCTGAAAACTTAGAGCGAAATCGTATGACCTGGCGATTTCAAATTCGGTAATACAAGCCGCCTTATCGTGCCAGACGCAATTACAAATTTTACTTATTTAGTCGACAGTGATCGTGACATTTGTGTTATACTACGCTCAAAATGCTAGTTTTCAAAGCAGAGTAATAGCAACTTTAAGTTATATTCAGCTAGTGGCTCTACAATTAAAGCTTACGGAATTAATTTACTAACTTTAAGTTTGAATCTTCACAGAGAGTTTTCTTGGTATTTTATGATTGCTGATATAAATAAACCTATTACTGGTGCAGATTTTCTCAAGCATTTCAGTTTACTTATTGATTTGAAGCATGCGTGTCTTAAGGATAATAATCCTAATTTAATTACATCAGCTAAAACCGTTCACGATGTATCCCGTGTAACTTTAATTACTGATAATTATCCTTTTAGACAGATCTTGGAAAAATATAATGAGGTAATTCGCCCGTACCCTTCCAAGCGAATAATAAAGCGTACTACTTCACATCGTATTATAACTAACGAGCAGCCTGTATTTGCAAAGCCGGGAAGATTACATCCCACAAAATTGGCAATTGCCGAGAAAAAGTTTGAATATATATTAGAGCTAGGCATATGTAGACCTAGTATGTCCCATTGGTCATCCCCATTGCATTTAGTACTCAAGTCATCAGGTCCCGACTGGTGACTACAGAGCACTTAATAGAATTACTATTCCTGATAGTTATCCGTTCCCCCACATTCAAGATTTTTCGAATCGGTTACATAATAAAGTATTGTTTTCAAAAATAGACTAGGTAAAAGTTTACCATCAAATTCCAGCCCACCCAGACGACATCAACAAAACTGCAATCACTACACTTTTTGGGCTATTTAAATTTTTATTTACTCCTTTTGGCTTAGCCAATACATCTCAAACTTTCCAAAGGCTTATTGATGAAGTTTTACGTGGATTTGACTTTGTATTCACACACCTAGATGATATATTATTTACAAGCAAATCCAAATCAGAGCACAAGTTAAATCTAGAAATAGTACTGAAGCCCTTGACAGATTACGGCAGTGTTTCTCAACCTTTTAGTATTCATGGCCCGATTTTCAATCATAATTTTCATCGCGCCCCCCTCCCAACCACATACAATAAAATGTATACAATAATAATGTATTTTGGCGCTAAACTTACACTACCACCTTAATTTCAAACTTTACAAATTACCAAGAATACGGAAACTTATTGACGTTTTGTAACACCAATCCTCAGCATTGAAAAAACAAGAATCCTATGCCTTTTTATTGCTCTTGCGTCCCACCATGTCGGGCATTCTCACGGTTTTGCAAAAAGTTTTGATTTTTCTGAAATTTGTCTGGTCAGCTTAAAACTTAAATTAGAAGTGTGCGCAGATGTGAACAAATGTTTTCTCAGGAATGGAGAGAAGGAGAAAGTTCTATGACGCCAATTTCAATTCCACACAATCTCATTCGAGTCAATCCTTCTAGCGCTATTGAATCTGTTCTGAATGTGTGTGTTATATATATATATATTTTCGTGTAATTGCAATTCACCGTATTAAATATTCACTTCAGCAGACTTATGCAGAATCGTGTATAAATTCTTAAGCGGGCGTAAGCGAGTATCAGACGATAGACAAGCATCAAAAAGTACACAGACGAGCGTAATTCCGAAAATAAAATCGAGAAAATATTCTCATGAATACTTAAATTTTGGGTTCACTAGTACTGAAGTAAACGAAGAAGAAAGGCCCCTGTGTATCATTTGCTCAAAAATGTTGGAGGCAGACAGCATGAAACCTAATAAACGACATTTGGAAACGCTTCATAATGAGAACGTAAACAAACCCAGAGAAATCTTGGAATTAGTATTAAAATCATATGAAAAGCAAAAATCATTGTTTAAGAAAACTTTGACCGTGAATGAAAAAGCTTTAATTCCTCTTACAAAGTTTCATATAAAATAGCCGCGGATGTAAAAATCCTCACATTATTGGTAAAGAGCTTATTTTGCCAGCCGAAATTAAGATTTTAGAAATTATGTTTGGAGATAATTTTTCAAAATAATTGCAATCTGTACCTCTTTCAACTGATACTGTTGCTCGTCGAATTGCTGTTATAGCTGAAGATGTAGAGTGTCAGCTTTTGTCGAAGTTGTGTGACAAATTGTTTTATATATAACTCGATGAGGCAACAGATAGTAATAAATATGCTCATTTCATTTGTTAGATTTTATGTTGGATTTTGTGATTTGTCAGTAGTAGAATTGCTTTTTGGCAAAGCAATAGAACTCAAAGCAACTGCACTCACATTATTTGCTATCTTAAATGATTTTATGAGCGATACAAGCATAGAATGGAAAAATTGCGTTGGAATAGGCACCGATGGTGCTCGTTCTATGTCCGGAAGATTCCAAAGTGTTCATACACTAGTGAAACAAAAATTGCCACAGTGCATCTGGACACATTGCATAATCCACAGAGAAGCTTTGGCTTCTAAAAAAATGGGTCCAGGTTTGAATATTGTGTTAACTACGGTTGTAACCGTAGTAAATTATATAAAAATGAGACTCCTGAAATCAAGAATCTTCTCAGCATTTTGTAAAGACATGGGTGCAGTACATTCAGCGTTACTATTTTATTGCGAGACAAGATTGCTTTCACGAGGGAAATTTTTACAACGTAATGAATTAAGAGAAGAAATTGCCATTTTCCTAGAAGAGGAAAACAGACTGGAAGCTGAGAATTTTCGCAATAGTTTATTTGTGATGAAATTGAGCTACATGTTTGACATATTCAAGAAATTAAATAACTTGAAACTTAAAGTGCAAGGAGCAAATACACATACATTGGATACGAGTGATAAAGTTAATGCTTTTTGTGCGAAATTGTAACTGTGGAGCAGAAGTTTAAAGTAAGAAAACTTAACAGTGTTTGCAAATTTGAATGATTGTATTAAAACTTGCAAGGCTGAAGAACAACAGGTAAAAGTTGTTTTTGTAACCATTGAAAATCATTTAGCAATGCTAGCAAAGAATTTTTAAAAGGTACTTTCTTGCTGACGACAAACTGATATCAAGTTACAAGTGGGTAGGGGATCCATTTCAAAATACTCCCGGAAGAGAAGAGAAAGAATCCTACATTGACTTCACGGCAAGCGGCAAAACCAAAAGACAATTGAGTAATAAATCACTCTTTGAATTCTTGGCTGGAGTGGATGATGAGTTTTCTGCACTAAAAACAAGGGCATTTCGCATTGTACTACCATTTTCAACATCTTACCTTTGTGAAACTGGATTTTCTGCGATGGCTTCTTTGAAGACAAAATATAGATCTCAGCTAAATATAAAAAAGAACTGAGAGTATCTATTTCTAATATTAAACCCTCCTTCAAAAACTTTGCTCTGAAAGACAGGCCCAAGAAAGTCACTAATAATTATGAAGTTTGTTTTTAATTTAGTAAGTTGTTTTAATTTAAAAAGTTAATTATTAAATACGTCGAAATGTATTTAGTTTTCTATGTGTGTTCTTACCTTTCAGTCACTTAATCATTTTTTTTAAATAACATTTTCTCTTGGATATGCTCCCATCCCCCATTAGTGTGCTCGCCCCCCCCTCTAGGGGCCACGCCCTGCAGGTTGAGAATCACTGGATTATGACATTCGTATAAATTTAGATAAATGTATTTCCGTAGTTCCCGAACTTCCTTTTCTAGGATATTCTGTTAGCAAAAATGTTATTAAACCTCTCGCTAATAATGAGACACCTATACTCGATTGCCCATTACTCCAAACAGTAAAACAACTTTAAACTGTTTTTGTTTTTTAGGTTTACTAAATTATTATAGGTAAAATATCTAACATGCTGCACATATGCAGGCATCATTAAATGAAATGCTTAAAGTTAATAAAAAGAGATCGCATTAATATGAAGTACGGAACAAATTGCTGCATTTGAACTATGTAAGCAACAAATGGCGAACGCCGTTAATGTTAGCTCATCCTGATCCTGAAGCGCAATTAATGCTTTTCTGCGATGACAGTGATATGGCGATAGGATCAACGTTAAACGAGAGCAAAAATATAGATTAACCAAAGTAAGATCCACTCGCATTCTTTTCACCTAAGCTTACTCCGGCTTAGCAGAAATGGTCAACTTTTGATAGGGAACTTTACGCAATATACGCAGCGATAAAGAACTTTAAACATGTGTTAGAGGGTCAACACTTTATTATCTACACAGACCCTTAAAATTTGTATTCAAACAAAAGCTATGCAAGTGTATTCCTCGTCAGTACTTAATCGGACAATTTAGCACGGATATTCGGTTTGTTAAAGGATCCGACAATACGCCAGCGGACATATCATCGAGGCTTGATTCGTCGGAATTCATAACTGCATTGAATTATGCCCATGTGGCCCAAGCTCAAAGCAATGATTCTGAACTGAAAGACCTACTTCAAAGAAACACAAATTTAAAATTCCAAAACATGACTTTGCCCGAAACTGAAGTGCAACTTTTGAGTGATACTTCAGATAAAAAGATCCATTCGTATCTTCCCCAGGAATTTCGAAAAAATGCATTTACAACTTTACATAATTTAGCTCACCCAGGGGGATAAAAGCAACAGTAAAACTTTTGACACCACGTCTTGTATGTCCAAACATACGGAAAGACGTTACAACTTAAGCACGCGCGTGCATTCCGTGCTAAAAAACAGATTCACCGGCGTACTATCAGCCCAACAGAATACAGGTACCGGATAAAATGTTTGATCTAGTGTTGCAAGGATGGGGATTGGTTTTTTTTCCCAATGAAATTTTGAAAACTCCCAAATTTTTCAAAATTGTGGAAAAATTTGAATTTTCTTAATTTAAAAGTTTTTTTCTATTAAAACCACATAATATATTTAAAAAGATATGTTTTAATATTTCTACTTTTATATATATATATATATATATATATATATATATATGGGTCAATAGAAATTTCTCAAAACATTTGGAAAAAGATGACAGCCATTTGTAAAGATTGGAGAGGTTTCGAATTGTGATCCTTGCAATTGTTATTTGTAATGTTTATTATTTGAAAAAATCTGTAAATTTTTAATTCACCCACATTTTCTGTTTTATCATTTAGAAATGATGAACAATAGTTTAAAGAGATTTTGATTCTACCTCACTGTTTTGAAATCACTTTTAATGTTGTAAAAAATTTTTTTCAAAAACTCAATGAATAACTAAATTGTAGATATATTGTAATTGTGTAAATTAATGTATCAGATCCTTGTGCAAAAGAAATAAAAATAGTTTTATTTAAAGTATGCATTACATATTGTATTAAAAATTGTTAATTAATCTTAAAATATCGAAGAAAATTATTTTAAATATTTTAACTATAATAAAAGAGAAAGTATTTTTATTTATCATTACATTTGTGAATACTTTTTTAATATAAAGTTATTATTTTGTGTCTTAAATATTAAATAGATTTTGCAAATTTAAGTAGTGACAAATGTGACTTTTTAGTAAATTTTTAATAATTTAAATACTGAATTTGTCAATTTAAATAGTTATAAGTTACTATTAAGAAACTATTAATAATCCTAGAATATACTGGTAATAATTTCCCTCTGCAAATAAAGATATTTATAATTAGATTGGAATAACATTTACAGTTTCAATGCAACTCAAAATTACATGCAAATTGTAATATTCTTTTAACGCTAGCTTATTTCATAGGATTTTTGTCACATTAATTCCTACAAGATATGATTTAAGTGATAATTCGCTGGAAGGGCTCTTTTTTGTTCACAACTTACATGTCGCCTCACCACATACTTTCATTTACATATTGATTAAATTTGTGCACCATTTACACAACTTCAGTTGAGAAGTAGTACATGAAACAACATCTTTTTGTATCATTGATACATTAAAAATTTGTCAATTAGAAGTGAAAGCAATTTGCTTGGCATAATTTATTTTTAAATCACCAATTTTCAGTTTATTAGAAAGGCTGAAAAAAATAAAATACTATACTTTTTTCAAATAATTTGTTTTTAAGAAATATAATAAAATTAAAGTGAAATCCATTTTTTTTTTTTTAGAAAATAAAGCAATTTCCAATACATAAGAAACAAATCTACTATATAAAGAATGATCGCAAAAAATAATCTCTTACAACCTAAAAGAAATGAAAATGGAAAAATAGAAATGAAGAAAAGAATCATTATTTGTGTTACAGTGAAACAATATTATTTTGATTAAATAATAATTTTCAGTTTATTTTCATAGTTTCTTTAAATATATATTTGTGATAAACATTGGCTTCCCAACAATCTTAGCGACAAATCTCACCGATGTAAAAATATCCCTTAGGGATGAAATTTTTCAATACTATATATTTTACAACTTTAATATTCATATTTTATGCTTTTCATTGCTTTTATGAATGCTTATTGTAGAAAATAAGATTTCACTTTGTTTGAAAATTATTTAGAGATGCCAAATTTTTCTTTACTTCACTTCATATATAAGCGAAAAAAGAATCTTGAAAACGAAATATGATTGGCTGAGTTTATTCCTTCAAAATTCCCGTTTTTTTCCCAAAATTCCCGAGTAAATTTCCAAGCTTCGAAATTCCCGGGAATTTTACATCTCTAGTTCGAACATATACACATAGATCTCATCGGACCACTCCCGCCTTCCAAGGGATACATATATTGTTTAATCATTGATAGACATACTCATTGGGTGGAAGCGTGTCCTATTTCTAATATAACTACAGACAGTTGCTTAAAACTTCTACGCCATTTGGGTAGCTCGTTTTGATGTATCCAGTGTAGTGACAACTGATCAGGGCAGACAGTTGGAATCTTACTTGTTTAGAGCTTTCACACAGCTTTTAGGTATTAAGCATATCCATACCACTGCATACCACCTCAAGTCTAATCGTTTAGTGGAAAATTGGCATAGATCCTTGAAATCTGTTCTCAATTCTGGGCTATCTGACCCTCGACTCACCAATCGTGGGACAAAAGTCCTACCAACGGCACTACTAGGTTTATGTTCTTATTTCGTGAAACAATCAAAGCCTTAACCGCAGAGCTATAGTGTACGGCAGTCCTTTGAGGTTGCCGAATCAATTGTCAACGCTGCAGATTTTGTTAACCACCTGAGGGAGGTAATGAGCGCATTTCACCACCAAAAATCACCAACCATGTGAAGGACAGAATATACACTCCACAGAATCTCAAAAAATGCACTCACATCGTCATGCCGTACAACATCAACTACAATCACCTTACGATGGGCCACTCCTAGTCCTTAACAAAACGGACAAAGTGTTCAAGGTACTAAAGAACAACAGAGAGGTTTTCATCTCAGTGGACAGAGTAAAGCCAGCTTACCTCCTATGTGAACAGAAACCATCGGACTTCTCCAACATCAATCTAGCAACGAGATCAACACAAAATCCTTTACAATATAGCAACGAGCTCAACACAAAATACTTATCTCCTAAGGCTACAGCATCGGACAGAAATTGACGTATTAGGTCGGCATGTCACGTGCACTTTGCACAGTACAACTAAACTAACCTTTACACTGGGAAGGAGGTACTGCGGTGGCCATGTCATACACCACCGGAACTCCGGACTGGCGGCACGGAAAAATTAACTTTATGACTTTTGTGAATTAATCAAGACTTGCTTGGAAACTGTAACTGCATTGTAACTCTTACTGTTTATATAATCTTGTAACGTGTACAGGTATTCCTGTAGCACACACTTAACCTTCTACTGCTAATTAAAGTTTGTTCAATTTTATGGAGTAATATTCTATTCACCATTTTCGTTGCTGATATAATATCCGACTTACGACATCTAAATCACTGTACTCTCTTATTTTCAAATTGAGTTAATTGAGAGCACAGGAAGCATATCGATTCCAAAACAGACCGAAATAAATTTGATTTAGTGAACTTCGAAGCACACTCAAGGAACATTATTGATCTATGTAAAGTTATGATGTAAAAGATCTGGAAATGCTGCATATTATAATTTGTCAGAAGAAAGTCAGGTCATTGTGAGATAAAAGCACAGTAAGTCAAGACGAATGCGCATGTTCGGTTGGCTCCTTTTTGAATCATCTAACGCTTCGTTCAATGAATTTATAGTATATATCTGATTAACTGTATAGTTTAGATTGTAACATGAGCCTATTTTTAGGAATTCTGCATAGTTAAACTAAAAAGAGCTAAACATCAAAGTAATGCAACAAGTATAGAAACAGAATAAAACTAGATATTTTTGGTATTAATATACTTGGATCATCACAGCCAATTTTACACCAAGTCCAATTAATGACATTGGAAATGCACCAGTTTATAATAAAAAAAATATTACAAATAAAGTTTTACTTGAAAAAAGTCCATTTATATTTAAAAATAAAAAATTATTTGTGGTAATGGTAATACATAAGTAAGCATATTTTTGTATGTATACTGCATATCAAAATCTATAAATTTGAAAGGAAAAATATCATTTCAGATTGAAGTTTCAGTTTAAACACTAAGTTCTACAAATAACACATTAAAATGCCTATATTGTTAAGACATTTTAGTTCTAATGCAAACTTACTAAAAAGATAAACAAAAGATTAATACAATGAAAAAAGAATTGAAATTTTTACATTAAATATTTATATATGGCATACTGAAGTACAGGATTAAAAAATCACTTATGACAGAAGTTTATATTTAAATAGGCAAATGTAAGTTTAACACATGAAACAGTATACATAATGAAATAATTTAAAATACAGTGCCTTAAAATGATGTATAGAATAACAAACTAGTATTGTGGATTAATTAAAAATAAATGAAATGAAGTCTATAATACTTACACCCAGCGATAACATAAATAACATTTTTTGTGAATCACACTCCATTAAGTTTACATTTTGCAATTTCGCTCTCCTTAAAACAAAAAATGACAATTTTAAAAAAAAGAAAGCAATTTTAATTGCTTTTTAGAAGCAGAAAATATTCTGGAAGGGAATACTACATCGTTTAAATGAATTGCATTGAACATTATAGAGATCCATTCAGTGTTAATTGTTTTCAATTTAAAAACATTGCAATCATGATACCAAAATATTATTTTCATCTAACCTGAGAACAAGATCAAAATAAAAATTTCATCACATTCTGTGCATTAAATTTCAATTCAACCTCAAACAAAAATTCAGTAAAATAACATAAATAAGGCTTTATGTTTGTTTACTGAATTTTTGTAAATACCATCCAGAACAAAATGAATTTGAATTTTATTTTGTTAAATGATTATTAATTTATATATTTGAAAACACTTTTTAATATTTTGTACATACATAAAAAAAAACCAATCACATTTTCTTGCTACGTTGTATAAATTAAAAAAAAGAAAGTTATATATTACCTATTATATAGTTTAAGTACTGTAATACATTCAGGGTGTAAATCATTTCTACCATCCTTGTGAAAGAATTTTAAGATCACCATAAACTTATAGGATCTAATGACATCCAGTAGACGTCTATTTTTTATCCATACAGGTCCACGAATAACAATCCATCAGTTGACATCTAATTACCGCCATGAAAGATAAATCAGAAAGATTCTTCAATTAATTTTATACGTCTCCCAACAAAAGCATAAATAACGATAATATAATATAAACTAGCAATAATAGTTAGTAAAAAATATTTTTCAGATGTAATTTACGATGGAACTTAGTTCTTATGTCAAGAAAATTATTCTTTCACGAAATTTATTCATTTTTTTTTTAAACAAAACTTGATATTCTCTTTTATTCTCGGTTCCCAGCCAACTCATCAAATAATACTTATGGCTCTAATTTAAAAAATGATCTTGAAGATATTTCCTTGATCTACAAAAAATTTATAAATAATGCCAAAACCTTCAATCGTCAATCAAAAAGCTATTGTTTTACATTGACATTTTCATATCATCCATTAAATTCCTTTTATATTTTTTGCTTGGAGATAATAATGCAATCATTATAATAAACAAATAAAATTAATCATTATAATAAACAAATAATAAACTTATATAAAATTTAGATAAAAATACTTGAAAACATTAATCACAAATACTAAGTCATCGTTTAAGTTATATTCGAAACTTGTAATAATTTATTTCATTTCAAGTGAAATTAAATTATTATACAAACTTCGAATAAATTTACGTGAAAAAAATAAATGTTGTTCGTAATTGTAAATCAAACCTAAAGGACTTATACATAATACAGAATGATCTTAAAAGCTAAATTTAGATAAATATCCAAATTACATCCACATAAATATTTGCTTTCCTTCTCAATCTGCATATCCATCAGAGGTCCAAAGGCTGACATAAAGTAGACGTCTATTTTTGATCCGTACAGGTCCACGAATAAACATCCATCAGTTAACGTCTAATGGACGTCCATGGTGATCCACTGGCAAACATCCACCTAACTTCTAGTAGATGTCTATTTAACATCCATAACGTCCACTAGATATGGTGGATGTTTTCTGGACGTCCATTAGACGTCTCTGGTTGTGTGGGCAGGGGACCATTGATAATTACTGAAGTACACTGCTGGACAATTGCTAAGGACAGATAACACTATCATCCTTAGCAACTACAAAATGAAAGGAAGCAAAATGTGGAAAATTAGAATAAGTGCGGGATATAGTAAGAAAAAGTATGCGTATGCAAATTTTTTCCACGTCTGCTCATCACGTGATAGCGTTCATAAGAGCTTTAAAGGTTTTTACGTGTGTGGACAGTTGTTGTTTCAAGTCAAAGTTTTACAAGAAAGATTTAATAGACGAACTTGAAATTTTTGGCATGTCTTCCCAACATCATTTAGATGTTTTTATGCATGGCCGAATTATTGGAAAAATCGAAGAAGGGCGAAAAATAACAGATGTTGCCAGGGAATTCGACATCGCTCACAGTGTTGTTTTATGGCTGTGGAAGTCATTTAAAACTACTGGAATGTGTAGTAGGCGGCACGGGGGAGGTCGTGTTAGAAGTAGGACACCAGCAGAAGACAGATATATCGTCCTATCAGCAAAAAGGAACACGCGCATCACAGCTCAGTAGGTAGCAAATCAGTTTCTTGCTGCCTCAGGAATTCAGATATCCTGAAAAACTGTTGCCAGATGTTTGAGCGGAGGAGGACTATACAACAGGACTGGGCATACGTACTGTTCTCAGATGAGAGTAGGTTCAGTCTGTCATCAGGTTGTAGACGCCAACTGATCTGGTGCGAGAGTGTACTGCTTATCGTCTAGAAAATATACAGGAAATGGACCGATATCCGACAGGACTGTCCAGTCCAATTGCTATGCTGACGACACTTTTGCAAACGGGCAGTACGGTGCTGTCTGATCAATGGGACACACGCAACAGGTCTGCGGGCTTATAGTCCTCCCCTCCTCAAAGGTCTGGCAACAGTTTTTCGGGAGATCTGCTTTCCTGAGGCAGCAATAAATTCATTTGCCACCTGCTGAGCTGTGGTGCGCCTGTTCCTTTTTGCTGATAAGACGATATATCTGTCTTTTGCAGTCGTCGTACTTCTAACATGAATTACCCCGTGAAGCCTACTACACATTCCAGTAGTTTTAAATGACTTCCACAGCCGTGAAACAACGCTGTGAGCGATGTCGAACTCCCTGGCAACATCTATTATTTTTTGCCCTTCTTCGATCTTTCCAATAATTCGGCCACACATAAAATCATCTAAGTGATGTCGGGAAGACATGCCAAAAATTTCAAGTTCGTCTATTAAATCTTTCCTGTAAAACTTTGACTTGAAACAACAACTGACCACACGCGTCAAAACCTTTAAATCTCTTATGAACACTATCACGTGATGAGCAGACGTGAAAAAAATTTGCATTCGCATACTTCTTCTTACTATATCCCGCACTTCTTCTAATTTTCCACATTTTGCTTCCCTTCATTTTGTGGTTGCTATGGATGATAGTGTTATCCGTTCTAATAATTGTCCAGCAGTGTATTACAAAGTGACATTTAGAAAGTGACTCAGTTACAAGAAAAGAAAAAGTGATACTTTATCGCCCACATAAGTCAACTAAAACCCTGGATAATTTATGCAGACACAAGTGAATCCAGTGATACTGAAATTGAACTTAGTGAACTTTCATTTAATTAAACGTTCTACGTACTAAACAAAACTTTACAAAAATTCTGAACTTTTTACAGTATTTTCTATTAAATATTGTGTATAATTTTAATCATGTAATAATTATTTATTTTCTTTTTATAAGTAGGACTTATATTTTTTATAAGTAGCAAATGTAAAATTAGTATGATTTCTAAACTTTTGTTAAATTTAACTGTTAAAAATCGTAAATATGTCTACTGAAGAATTATTAAAGTTTGTAAATATGTTTATTTGAAATTTTTATTTAGAAATTTTAATATGTATTATTTTTAGTTTAGTAATGTCTAGTAGTATTGTTTGTACATATCAGATGATTACGCGGTCAGTCTGGCCGAATGTTAACATTAATCTGTAATATTACTTAAAAACCAATGAGTGGCCACTAGATGGCAGCACCTAATATATTATGCTTAAGGATATGTACATATAACTGAGCAGAGAGAGTATGTGAAGGAGCTCCATATGAAAAGGACGTAGCTAAAAAATATCTGTAAATAATCCTAATTGTAAATAAGTCTTTAAATATTAGTAAATTTCAGAACTTCTTCCTTCCCCCACCTAAGCTTTTCGATATATATATAAATACTTTTATGGATATCTAAACTAACATAGCATTATTATTTAACTCATAAAAACTATTATTAACATTTTTATACCAGTTAAAACTCAATAAAATATTCAGCACTTTCCGGAATTTTGGAAATTACAAAAGTATCTCCATATAAATAATATCTGCTTCATACATTTTATAATTGTCTATCATGTGTTTATGATTTAACATAAATTTCGTAAAAACATTAATTTCTAATTAACGACCATTATTTTGAAATTTTAAAAGAAATACAAAATTATACTGAGGAAAATATATTAGATGATTCATAAAATAATTAGCAGAACATTCATCGCAAATATTGAATAAAAGTGTTATTAATTTTGTAAAAGCTATTATTACACTAAAAATATTTTATTTTTGCTGTGGAAATTATTATTTTTGCTCTGGTGATTATTAAAAAACTTAAATGTAAATTATTTTTCATTTTAATAAACATACATTATGGAAGAAAGTAAGAGTAATGATTTTATAATTTTATTTACATAATTGCAATTGGGACAAAATCATGTACATTTTATAAAATAATTTTTTCATATTTTCTGAAATCTTGTAACATTTTCTATATTTATATCTAATGATCCTTTTTATATAATAATGTAAATCAAAACTTTGTCAACATGAATTTAAAAAAAGAAAAATTTGGTGATAGGTGATGTTGCTCATATATACATACAAACATGGGAAAATTTTATAAAATTAAAAATCTTCTCTGACAAATTCTCACAAGGCATAAATTCAAAAAGTAGTTGATCACTTATTAGAAAATTTATCTTGCATGTTTCATATTATAATTATACCTATCTAATACTAAAGCACAGATATGAGATAAAACTTTATATATCCTTACAAATCTTTAATAGTGCAATTCGATACTTTTAACATAAACTAAATAAAGTTAAAATGTAATTCTAAACAAAAAAAGTGCTTTAAATTTTAAAAAAAGAATTCTGTTAGTTGCAAAATTATAATTTGCAGTCGTATGCATTTATAAGGTTTCACAAATTTAATACACATTTTGCAAAAAGAAATCATAGATATTAAAGAACTCTTTTTTATTTATTTTTTGATCAATTATTTATTAATGTAGAAATTTTTCGTTTTAGACATTTAGTGGTACGTTTATATATATCATTACTTACTTAGCTTAGCATAATTATTGTAAAAATATTAGCTAAACCAGATTAGCACTTTTTTACAATATTGACTTTGTTCAACTCCTCAAATGCATTTATTTTTTAGTGGGACACCACCTAATTCTAGTTTTCTAAAACAAGTTGAATAAATATGCTTTTTGATTAGGATAACAAATAAAAGTATTTTCATAAGTTTCGTCTATTAAATTTTGAAATACTTGAATATATATTGAGTAATAAATATTGAATATTATTAGAGCCATTTAAGAGCACCTTTGTCAATTAAACTTAAATATTTAAAAATCTCATTCGTGAACATTCAAAAATTAATGTTTTATCAAGTTTAGAAATGCATGCTGTACGCAAGTTTAGAAATGCATGCTGTACACAAGTTTAGAAATGCATGCTGTACGCAAGTTTAGAAATGCATGCTGTACGCAAGTTTAGAAATGCATGCTGTAAATGCAAGTTAATTTGAGATATTTTATAAATAATATAGCCTGCAATATAAATGAGAACTGGCATTTCTTCTTCTGTGATATCAGCATCTGAAGTATTTAAAACATCATAAATTGCTCAGGTATTTCATAATTTTATAAGTATTGGCATACAAAATTTAAATCTTTTAACTGAAACTTGTCTTCTCTTTTGGAATGTAAAGTAAGCAGATTAAGCACTTTTAATTTTTTTTTTCAGATTCAAAAACCTGCATACAAGATACATTATAATTCCCACCACTCATTTGGCGGTATTCACTAAAACGAGTTTCTAAATTATCAGTTAGAAATTTTCCAAAGAAAACATAAAGACCAAGCTTTTCAAATGCATAGTAAACATTTTCAATTACAGTTTGTATTGTAAATTGAAAACCACAAAATGTTTCTTTTGACTACATTTGCCAGGAATACCAAGAGCTTTTGCTGCATTTAAATTACTCAGTTCAATTCATTTTGTCAACCAAATATTAAATTCCTTAAAAAATGTTTTTTCTTCTCATTTACTCTTTTAATTGGTGATGCTAGATCATGCAAACAATGGTGACTGCTGAAAGGATGTTTTACATTCATAATTTTCCACTATGTAAAAATATGTTGAATAAATAGTTTAGTGTCCATTGCATTTAGGTTCATTTTCTCCTTATTTAAGGTTAACACATAATTCTAACACATAAATTTCAGATTGAAGATTTTTAAAGCATAGCTGTTTTTTCAGCAATGAAGTATAAGAACATAAAACATTTTACTCAGTATTTTATTTCTGCAACAATAGTTGAAGTTTTTAAATTTAATATATTTGTTATCTGCATTAGCATTATGGACAAGCAAAATTAAATGAATTTGATGAATTAATATTTATATTGTCCCACAGTTCAAAATTTAATTCAAATTTATCAGGAATCAAGATTATTATTTGTGAAGTTTGTTAACCATAAAGTGGTTACAGATTGAGATCTCAGTACGCCATTTTATTACGATTCTCATTAGTTTAAAATATTTTGACGTCACATAATATTTCATCTACGTCACATCGTATTGAGACGGCGTTGTAACTCCGACTTGTCTATGAATTTGCTGCGTACCTTCAAATCCTATTCTTCTAACGGCAGCAAACAAAGCGAAATTCACTATTGAATGTAATGACTATGAGATGAGACTTATGACTTTTGAGAGAAAAATATTGAGAAAAATCTTTGGAGCAGTAGAAAAGAATGGTATATGGAGAATACGGTATAAACATGAGCTCCATTTGAAATACAGAGAACTCAACATAATTAAAATAATCAAAATTTCACAGATAAGGTGGTTGGAACACGTATTCCGATATGACAATGAAAACCCTGTCAGGCAAATAACTTTTAAAACTCCAGAGGGAAAAAGGAAGAGAGGAAGACCAAGAACTAGATGGATAGATAGAGTGGAAGAATGGCTAAGGGACGTAGCAATCAATAATTGGAAAGTCATTGCCAGTGATAGATCAAGATGGCATAAGCTGACTGAGACAGCCTTGGCCAGCAATCAGCTATAGCGCTTGGGAAGAAGAAGAATGAAGGCTCATTTAAACGAAAAATGTTTCTAGTTCAAGAGTGTTTTTGCTCACATTTTTTTTGAAAATTCCTCAGTAATTCAAAATTTCATCAAAGACTATTTCAGACAAAAAAGAGAAATTTTAAGATTCTAATAGTTTGAAACGTAATCCTATTAGAGAACATATTTCAATAAGTTATTTTATCACTAAAACACATGCATGCGTTTCATTTTATATATTTGTTGAGTGAAAACAGTTTGCAAATAAAAATTTTACTTTGAATTCTGCTTCATAATTTCTAATGACTGACTAAAATGACATAAAATAATATTACCTTGTGTGAGATTTAACTTGAAGCTTCTGCAGTTAGAGAATAAGAGAAATGTTGAAGATATCAATGGAGTGAAAATGTGTGCAAAAAACGACCCCTGAGCTGCGCTAAAATATCGCAACAAAACAATGCACTCCTATATTTCCAAGTAAGAGAATTTAATTAACAATGAAGTATTATCATTCTTCTTCGCAACAAATGTGAGTATTTTAAAACAAAATCATGTCGTCACAAAACAGGACTCTTATAAAAGGATTATTTTCTTAGAATTTTAAGCAAATATAAGTTGAATTTTTACCTGAAGAAGTTCATCTCTATGATTGAAATCCATCAAACTATACACTGGCAAAGCATATCCATTGGGTCATTCTGTTAAATATGTTAGTATTTCCTAAACTAACTGGTTAGAAAATGCTAATGAATTCAAGAATGTGACTAATTTACGATTAAGCAAGTGTTTCTTTGAGAAAACATAAATCAAATTCAAATGAAATATGTTTTAACTTTAATTTAACTCCTGGTAAACACAGACTTTAAACTGAAATTTCTCATAGAAATTTATCATGTGAACCATATGTATGATTTAAAACATTAAATAAACAGTAAAAATATAATATTTTGTATAACAATATCTCAAAAACTGATTTGATTTATTTTTATTTGAATTACTTGAATTCCAGTAAGATATAAGCTACGGGTTTTTAAATTATATATATATTGATTGTTTTTTTATTACTGAGATAAGATTAGGATTCATTAAATTTTGAATTTAATTCTCACAAATATATATATATATATATATATATATATATATATATATATATATATATATATATATATATATATATATATATATATATATATATATATATATATATATATATATATATATATATATATATATTTAAACTGAAAGAAACTCTTCTTGAAACAAACAAAATTTCAATTTGTATGATAAAAATTAACTTAGTTCTTATTAAATAATTTATTAATAACTTACTGGAAACTATTTAATAAAAGAGTTTAACACTGAAACTTTTATAATACTTATGAAGTAATAATTTTATAATACTAATAAAGTTTCTGTTTCTAATAATTTTTGATATAATGATTCCGGTTTATTTATGAGATGCTTGTTGACAAATATAACTTATTTATGGAAAACAAAGCATAAAAGTTCCCCAATGAAATTACTTAAAATATATATATGTATATATATATATATATATATATAAATTCCCAATATTTTATAAAATCTATGCAATAATCAAGATGTATGATATATCGATTTTGCTTATTTGTGAAAAAACTACCAGTCATTAATATAGATAACAGATTCAATATACAAGTAATATGATACATCAGAATAACCAAAACTGGAAAGCTCTCCACTTTGTACAAATCATTTCTTATCTAATAAAAATAATTAAGCAAACTAACGAAATAAGCATCGAAATTAAAAACAGGATCTAAATTCAGCAATTAAAAGAAAACGCGAGCTCAAAGGCCAAAAGAGAACTCTATTATTTCCTAAGAAATTTGGATCTAGTGCCTCATTTACTCCGCCAAACTGTATTACGTCATCAACCCTTTCTTTTTGCTTGACGTATTCTTTGTTCAATCAGAAATCATGTTATGGAGCAGTAGTACCATAATAAAATTTCTATATCCCCCTCTAGGCATAATATTTTGGCAAGGAATTTGGCGTAGTACCGGTGTAGATCTGGTTATGGAAGTATTCCTCTACAGGGCATTTATATTCTTATAAATACAACAGAGTAATAATAAATGCGTACTTTTTTCTTTGACTAACGGAGGTAATATTGAATTCTTCTCCATTTCACACTAATGGTTGAAACAAGCATTTTACAGCTTTTAACATCATATTGTCACTCAGTACAAGAAATAAACAGTAAAATTCATCTATTTTTTGCTGAAAAATAGATTTTATATTAAATCGATAGATTAAATAGACTGATAGTTTTTATCATTAAAAAGTGCAATGTTATCTTTAAAATTTTCTAAAACTACGGTAAAAAAAATTTTTATGAGAAAATAGTTTTCCTCAATTATATTAAAAAGAGCAATAAAAATTAGTTGTCTTAATTTTGCTTGCCAACAGCGTCAGACCTTTAAAAGGCCAGAAACTTTAAGACTCTTATCATCTAGCTCCGTCTCGATTTATTTGACCCAGCGTTCACCCTTGGCAATAATGGCTGGACCATTAAACAACCAAGAGCAGCTTGTCGTAGCCAATAGAAAAACAGGTTTGGCCAACAATGGTCCGTCATTTTATCGGCAGTTTGCATTTTCTGGGAAATATCTAATATGAATCAAATCATAAAACTAGGTATACATTTATATATTATTATTAGTAAACCATATATATAAACGTTTTCATTTATTTGATAAGTTTTATTTTTTATTAACTTTTATCTATACATAGAATTTTAATGATAAAAGATTATAAATAAAACCAATGAGAAAATTTTGTAGTTCCAGTTTTTAAAAATGCTGAAACAAATAACCTTCTTGCGATCATCAATACCACGAATGAAGTGAGTCCAACATATCGATAACATGATACAACAATCAAATAAGTAGCAGCAGAAGATAAAAATAATGAATAAATGAATATTTACCTTTACTAATGTGCACAATTCTTATAAGGACATATATAAGAGTCAATGTTAACATAAAGGACAAAAGAGAGTGTAAACCTGCAAACATTAATAATGCAATGCACATTTTTTGAAACGAAATTCATTTTCAGAAATACTATGAAAATTTCTACTAATTGTTAAAAGAGAGTAAAGTGAAACCATTACATTCAAAGATAAAAAATTTCCTTTGCTGAATCAAATAACATTTTTGTGTCCAACGATGATATATAGTAACTATGTCATCTGATATATAGCAAATCTTTTGTTAAATACTGTAAAAATTCCCTTTCATGATCTATATAGGTTAGGACAAACATCATTATTATGCCAAAAAAGGTTAAAAAAGGAATACTGAGTAAATAAATTATAGGCAATTCAGTAATTCATTTTTTTTGCTGGAAAAGTTAATAATACATTTCATTTATGAATATTTATCTATAAATTCAAAGCGCTTTGAGCAAAATTAGCAGAGCTATCAAAGAAAAGGCCGAAAAGTATAAGCCCCATTCATATATAAGCACATGTACTAGGTAATAGAAAAACTGATGGAAATTTTACAAAAGACTGTTCAGACTTCTCATTGCACCTTAAATAACGCGGCCAAATTGAATAAGAGTTATAGAATTTGAGCCTTTTTTGTCGTTGGCTATAAAGTTAACGCTTGAATTCCAAAGCAATGGAAGTCTATGACCACTTTTTTGTAAGCCCATTGCCGTCATAGATAACACTGTCCCAAAGTTATGTTTCCAGTTAATGGGTCTGGAAGGATTATTCTTGGAAACTTGTAGGTACTTGCTTTCTAGTTCATAATTCTACCTACAAGTTGAACATGTCAAGAAATTGTCCATGTAAGTTTTCAAATTTGATATCAATATAAGAAAATTGATTGCTACAAATTTTCGAATTTATGATTTCTTGTATGAGACCACTTGTATTCCGCAGTCTTTCTGTAACTATGAAATCACATGATCAGCATCTAACCAGTCTTTCAATCCTATCTTTTCAAGCTGTGTCGTTAAGAATATTGTGTCCTGCTCTAATGTATATTTCCGAAATTCCAGATCAACCACAAAAGATGTTGAAGCGAAAGTATCTTTATTCACATTCTTCTAATTTCTTTAAGATATTAAAATAACCAGTGTTTCTGCCGCTTTTGATTCTTCTCCATGTAGGTAGATTTTGATACAAGTGCGCAGAAAAATTTATTCTGATAAGCATCTAGTCCATGTTAGTGAAGCTCATGCTTGAATCCACAAGAATGGTAAAGTAGTTGGATGAGTTTTGGCTTCATCTTTGTAAGATGATTCGATAGAAATGATCAAGGGTTGAACAACAAGCCCCGGGAGTTAAGTCACTGCGAAAAATACGTAGGGGTACTTCCGCAAGTAGGTATGCTGCGCCACATCCCTTGGACGCCCAGAGGACGACAGCAAAATCTTGTTACCTGTACCACATCTACTGCAGCACTTTGGACCTGTTATTGTAATTGAGCAAGTTGATTACAACCACTTTCGTGATCAATGATCAAAGGAATAATGAAGTGAGTCTCCATTTTTGCGAAAGGTTAAATATATATATATATATATATATATATATATATATATATATACATAATATGCAAGAATATGATAAATATTGATGAAAATTACAATAGACTACGAGAACTACTAAAAATCTGACTTTCCAGAAGTCGTTTTTAAAGTTTCTTTTAAAAATTTATAAACCTCCCGAAGAATCAGTTAGAAAATTCATTGGATATTTAAGCAATACATTCAAAACTGGGAAAAAACAAGAGAGAGAAAGACTTTATAAATGTTTTATTTGCAGTGCACGCGAAATGAATATTTCTACTAAATTTAAGAGTATATTGTAGTGACTTTTTCCCCTCTCTTTCCAAAAAAAAGAAAAAAAAAGATGAATTTCTCTAGACTATTTTAATAGATTATTATAATTATACCTCATCATACTATTAAGTAATTTTAAAATGTATTCAGAGAAAAAAATTCTGATTTTTAAAAAATAGTACAAGTGCGATCGAGAATGAAGAGAATTTTACAATTCTCCTTTACAAAAAAAATATATATATATATGAAGTAGTTAACATGATTAATATATGAGGAGCGTTCAAAAAGAAAGTTACACTCGAATAGTGCAAATCAAAAAATGCTTTACTGAAAAGTATATATACAAAGTAACACATATGCAACACACTATTTTTCTACATAATCTCTCTCAGTCGCTGCCGAAATTTGTCGGAATTAATTGCTCGATGCCCTAACGATTGAAAATTTGATGAACCAGCATTTTGAAATTCCTTGAACCAGCTTAAAACAGCTCTTTGAAACTGGTCATCGTTGGAATTTTTTTCCATTTAAATGTTCTTTGAGCTTCCCGAACACATGGAAGGTACTAGATCGGGACTTTACGATTGATGCTTACAGACCTCCCATTTAAAACTGTGAAGCAAATCCTGTACTACATGCCTTGTGAGGTCTTGCATTGTTGTGAAAGAGAACAGCGCTTTTCTTACTTTCTATGTCGCTTATTTTTCACCTCATTGCGTTAGCTTCTAATTGTTTCGCAGCAGGAGTCAGCATTAATAGTTGTCCCTCCGCATAACAACGATATAGACAATCTTACAATAGAAAAAATAAATAAATAAAATAAATTAACAGTAGCCACGACTTTTCCTTCTGATGGGAGAACTTTGGTTTTTGTTCTCACAGGTGATGATGTGTGTCTCCATTCCATCAACACTTGCTTCGTTTCTTAAAAGAAATGTTGCATTCTTTTTTCATAACCCGTAATTATGAGGATTCAGAGATCATTGCCTTCCGCAGAATAATGTTAAGGAATTCCAGGGAAGCTCCAAATATTTCTTGTTTATGTTCGGAGCTCAAAGAATAAGATACCAAATGTAAACGATAATCAAGTTGGTAATACACTGTCAACACATATTTCCAGCCATTGCGCAGAGTGTGCGACTCTTACTTTGTGATTGGTCCAACGGCTCCACTACGTCCTATGTGTTTACGCTGGTTTCTTACTTTTCTGAATTGGTTAAGTTCGTGATATAGCTTCTAACTGCTGTCACCATTTCACAATGACTTGACGTGACATTGGACATGCCCCATACAATACAAATATTTCATGATGAATATTCGAACTCACTAAATGTTTTGCTCTCAAAAACGTATTGTTTCGCTAACTTTAACATTGGAGAAAGTTTCTAACTGATATGTCATTTTCTTTCTTGTACTACACAGCAATGGTTCCAACAGTCCGAATGAAATTGCTACGCTTGGAAGCCGTGGAATCAATTATCGTATGCGCAAGCTTCTCTCTTCTTTCGCATTGATGGCATCTCTGGCGGGACAAGTGTTGCTTTCTTTCTGAAAGCCCTATAAATGTAGAGGTCTAATAGATTAATTTTAAGAATGATTCCGCAACATTCTTTTCACATACGTTGATAAAAGAAAAAAATTTTTCATTCGTCACTGTAAAAATGTTTTTCACAAAGTGAAAATGCATTTTCAAATCTAAGTTAATGAGATATTAAATAAGTATTATTTTTAAGCAAAACAGAATATAGTATTTACTTTTAATGCAAAAATTTTGATTGCATTAAAATCATACTAAATCGTCATTAATTATAAATGTGAATTATTTTTAGTCTTTTCTAAATTTCATATCTATATTAGAGACTTTCTAGAAATCCACTGGGGCTCAATGCAAGTCATATCCTCTGGAGGCTTTTCATTATATTAGATTATTTTTAATATAATAATTCCTTATTTAGAAGCAATCTGCAGTAGAGTGTTAAGACAGTGAATGCTAGACACATTTCAAACGGCATTTATTTCAGGAAAAGGTGAAATAAAATTAAATTGTCCATCCTAGCATAGATATGACCCTAACCATGGCTAGCAGACATCTGTGTGTTGTTTCGTTTGAAGGGGGTTTATATAGGGGATGCTACGGGGTTGTTAAAGAAAGGATTTTTGAATTCATTCTCTTTTAACACTGCAGCGTAAGGGTAACACACAAGAGAATATTCTTATATTTAGAATTTTATTAAGTAGGTTAAACTATCAAAGAAGTCTTATTCTATTATTTTAATTTAGCTTAAATTTAATATGATATCTGCTGTTGTTGGCTTATCCTCTTTAAAGATCTGACATTTGTCAGATCAATTCCATTAAATTTTTGACAGTTAGAAACTCAATGGCTAGCAGGGGATATGAGGATAAATCCTCCCGGGAAAGTTCGATGCGATCCAGAATATATTTCGGTGAGGCTGGATGGTGACAGCAATTTTTACAACTGGGATAAATTTTTGTACCACGTTCAAACGATAAGCAGTTATGTTCATTTGAGAATTTGGTCAAGGCAGTCTGAGATTTTCGGTCACATTTTATTTCCAGAAAAGTTCCAGGAGATGTTCCAGAGTACCATTGGTGTGTTGGTGAAATTTGAAAGATTGGAATGAAGTCTAGATTTTTCATTAAAGTTCCTGATATGTAAGTGAGGAACCAGTGAGCGTATCTTCCTCACTGCCCTTTTTGGCCAGTCGATCCGCGGTCTCATTGCCACTAATATTTACATGAGTTGGAATCCATTGGAGATGTTGACATAATATATATATATGTATGTATATATATATATATATATATATATATATATATTTTTTTATATATATATATATATATATATATATATATATATATATATATATATATATATATATATATATATTAAAAGAAAAATGGAGTGAAGAATCAATATGCCCAGCTTCTTCAGAAAAATTAGCTTATTTACTTTGAAATAAAAATTATCGGTTCTATCATAAATACCAGTTTATGTATAGTTTTCTTTTACTGCAATCAAAATATCGAAAAATTCAGTTTTTGAATGATCTTTATTTGTTTTAATTAATTTTAATTCTTCAGGATAGATAATTTCGTAAGTTTTGTCAAAATCTAAAACATTAAAAATTATGAAATCATTAATCTATATGCAAATGGCACCTGAATAATAAAAGATTTTTCATAATAATATGAAAATTAATTTGTTGAAAGGCTTGAGAATTTCGAACCTTGCGGGATACCCGTAACTTGCAAATAAAGTTTTCCTCAGAAAAAAATTTAATTATTGTATAAGCAAAATGTATCGAGATCTTTTTCCAAAAATTTAATACTGATCTAAAATCATAGAAATAAAACATAACAGCATCAAAAAGTTTATTGAGTGGAATGCTGCTGAATAATCTTTGAAGTCATCAGAGGAAATATCATTAATGAGAAGTAATAAATTCAATAAATGCTTTATTATTTTTTCATTATCCATGCATTTAAATATAATGAGAAAATAAATCTCCAAATTTATCTGCATATGTATTACATCCATATGTAATATACCGAAATTTAACTGGATTTTTAAGGAATTTAGGATAAATTATAATATAAGAAATATTTAAATTTATATATTTACGTTTTTGAAAAAAAGGTAAGAATATATATAATGTTTCAGTGAAAGCCCAAAATCTGATGAATGTTAGCATTCAAGTAGTCTTTGGGTTCTTAATATTTGCTCTTGTTTCCGACTTCCGCATATACCATCCCCTAGTGATAAATATTGAATGCTTCAAAGGTTTAAAATTTCTCACCGTCTTCACGACAAGGCGTTACAACTCTTTTCCAGGAGGAGTGATCAGAATTTAAAACAAAGAGAACAGTCTATATTAGAAAAGAAAATAATAGTAATAAAAGCTTAATAAAATGTCATTCAAATCTTTTTTATAGGAACAAAATAAACTATTATATGACTTTGAATTCACAAGAATACCTTGCTTTTACCATTGCATTTAAATGTAAAACATTTCCTTTTGCATGCGACCGAGATTAGCTTTGCAACTGCTTCTAATATTTCTTGAGAAGAAATCTCATCAATAGAAAGTAAGTATCCCTTACAAATTACATAATGATTACGCGTATAAAGCTGCTTGAGGCTGTTAAATTTCTCAGCTTAGAGAAGTCGGAATTTTCAGTTCCAACAAACAAATATCTGTAGGTCGGTATTAGGGATTTCTATTCATATCATACCACCAATTTGAACCAGAGAAAATTTTTTTGTAGTCCTTTTGTTTCGTGTAAGAGTTTTTGCGACCGCTCTTTTTTTTTAGAAACTAACTCGTGTTTTTCACTCGGAACGATGTGAAGATATAATACACTGCTGGCCACACAGATTCAGACACCAAGGAAGACAAGAGATATCACAACAAAATTGGACTTGTAGATAACATGTTGGGCAATTATCAAATGATTAAATTTATAGACTTCTGTAAAGTGTGGCTCCTACCAAAATCAGTAGCCAGTGTAGCCACTATTGTTGGAGGTCTCCGCTACCACATTTCTAAGCCTTGATTCAAAGAGACTTTGGAATTTAGCTGACCAAGCAACTTATACAAAGTTTATCTAGTGTGGCAGTTGGTGTTGTAATCGAGATCAATCGTTGAGCAACCATGGATCACATGTTTTTTTTAATGTTGAAAGATCTGGAGAGCCGGTCAAGGTAGCAATTCAATCCAGTGGTTGATGAAGAATCTTTCTCTAAAATGAGTGCCATGAGTGGTCGCGCATTATCCTGTAAAAATATAGCTGTGGGGAAGTCTGAAGGTAAGGAAGGACAACTGGTTCCAACACCTCGGCTATTTAAAGTAATGGCAATGCGTACTAGAGGAGTGAAAAAGTGATAGCCAATACCGCCCCATACCATAAAACCGGAGCAGAATCAGTGTGGCGGGATATAACGCAGCTATTCAGCATCTTCTCCCCATAGGTTTCCAGACTCGAATACGACCATCGTAGTGTTTCAAACAGAAGCGTAACTTGTTAGTAAGGACAACTGCATTCCATTCTGCGATCCACATCCTTCTTTCATTGCACCATTTGTGTTGGAGAGGTTTGCGGTTTTGCGTCAAATCTAGACGAAGCAGTGGACGTCTTGTGGACAGACCACTCTGCTGTAAACGGCGTCGAACGATATGTGCAGACACTGAATGATGTTTTAAGGACTGAATGTGTCATGCTATGGTTCGTGATGTGGCTGAACGATCCGTCTCTGCCAAGCACACAATTTGCCTATCATCACGTGAAGTGGGACATTGATGTGGATGCGATCGAATACGTCGGTCTGTTATACCCTCGTGCATCCAATGATCTTAAATCCTCATTACAGTTCTTTGGTTTCATCTAACACGACTACCGATATTTCTGAAAGATAATACCCAATCTCGGTAGGTTACTATCCTTCCTCTGCTGATTAAAGAATGATTCTTTTTTCTAAGAGGCATAATTGATCGTTATTTTTTCAATTCTCCCTTTTGTTTCAACACCAAACATGACTACATGAGGAATTTGGCATATTCTTTCGTATTATGTATTGTTCTTGGCTAATATAAAATGTGTAAACGTTTGGCAATATATTTGTATCGTTATCGTTCATCCATGCAGTTAGTATATTCTATATATATTTTTTTGATTGAGCTTGCGTTTCATTGTAACGAGATTGTCCCTGAATTATCTTAACATATTTCTACTTAGTACATATTTCAAATATTATTTGATTACTGAAGTTTTCCCCATTTTCTGATTGCATTATTTCTGGAGAATCAAATATTAAAAATATTGGAAAAACGTAATACGTTACTTTTTCACCTCTCTTAATTTTCAAGGGCTCTCTTAAAGCTCTTTTAATTTTCAAATTTAGTTAAGTGATATTTATACACTAATATGAACTTATATTCACCCTTTATATTTGACTGCAGATTTATCAGATAAACTTGACATATAGACTCAGAACTGACCATTGGTTTCACAACGATACCTCTTTAGGTGCACTATATTTTATTTGTCATTGTTTACATAAATTTACATACATTATTATAACTTCTTACAGTCGGTCGAAAAACTGGATGCGTACCGGTACCCTTTGGAATTTTGTTCACATCGAAAAAAAAAAAAAAACTTTGAATGAAATAAATTTACATGACATTCCAATTAAATATAAGCAAGATTGTTTAAATCGTGTAGTATGAAATCAACGAAGAAAAAACAATTGCAAATTATCATGGAATCGGGATATCACATAATTGTTAATCTCAGAAGCATTACCAGATGGAAGTCCTGTCAAGCTTTCGCCTTGTTCAAAAAAGATAAAGAACGAAAAATATTTTATATTTCATTTTTTAAATTTCACCTTTCATATTTTATA
Organism: Latrodectus elegans; assembly: GCA_030067965.1. NCBI lineage: Eukaryota > Metazoa > Arthropoda > Arachnida > Araneae > Theridiidae > Latrodectus > Latrodectus elegans. The sequence continues at coordinate 98,649,926 of CM057811.1, read as the reverse complement.
TTTCCAAATTTTATGTTTACATTTCTTAACCTTTTGGTTTAATAAGGGTCCACATTTCGTTCCAGATTCATTTTCAGGGCCAGCCACACTGGGAATGAGCCACAGTTCAAGAAACCTCTCTTATTACTTCTCGTTTCTCTGGATTTCCAATAAAGCAAGTTCCACATCCTGCATTGAAATGTCTCAGCTTTTACTTTATTCACCGAACCAATAGTATAATAAAGATAGATATCCGATATACACGTCTCGCAAAGAATATTGGAAAATATTTGTATGGTCATGAACTTGGTCGGCTCTTTTGATGAAAGAAATTTCCTTTGTCGAGAGTTCGACTTGATCGAAGCTTCTAACAAAAATCAAGTATCATACGGATTTCTATTTGACGTTCATCACATTTACCTAAATTCGAAAGATTGGTAAAACGCAAAGTATTGTAGCTAACAGATTAAGGTTTCGAGCCAGTTCCAAACAACAGAACATGATATCTGTAAACAGGCTCAAAGACATCGTGAAATTATTTCCCAACAGAACGAAAACAAACGGAAAAGATGTGGTTACTTATAAAGGCAGTTGATACGAAAGGAATTATTAGACGCTTTAAATATTCCAATATCAATTTAGGCATTCACTGTTGTCTGAAATTTAATTTGCTGGTGAATCAAGAAGACAGAAAATAGCAATGCGAATGGCACACAGAAATGTTGGAATCTTAAGAATATCACTGTCACTGTGCGATGGTCGAAGTGTTTGTTTTCAACAGATTCATTCAAAACGAATTGATGTAGCAAGCATAATGTCCTCTGAAAAAGAATAGCATGTCACCAAAAGCGTACATTTGCTTAAGGCAAGGATCAAAGTTCTTCATGTTGATATTGACCTGCATAAAAGGAAAGCCGAAACGGACGCTTCTCACATTCTGTTCTCTCAGGTTTCAAAGCGTGCTGATGATTTTTTCCCTTTCTTCCGAACACGAGTTTCAATACGGATTATGTCGCAAAATTGAAGTTTATTCAGAATGATGAAGGAGAAATCGTTGTCAGTAAATTTAATTTCCCCAGCGTACACGACAGGTTTAGGATATCAGTACTGTCTGACTTGACATCTTTCGAAATTCTAAATACAAGTGGATGAAATGGAAAATTTCATAAAGGAATCTTTAGTCCAAGAGGAAATAAAAATTGCTAATGATGAGCCATGGACACTGAGCTATTTAAAAAGCTTTATTCCGTGCGTCCATATTTTCTGAAACACATAAAGTGCGAGCTTTAAGCATTCGAATGGTAATCTGCAAATGATTAGCTTCTTGGTCAAATCGAACAAGTTCAAATAATTCGGATGTTCGATTCAACATTATTTTCGATCGACCTGACCAAGGCACAGGACCAGCCTGACAATGTCGTCGTTTGTATTGAGCCAATGAGATGAGTGTTCGTTGAAAGGCAACTCATCATATCACGTGGAACAAATCAATTTGAAGGGAACCATTCACACTGACTCATTTTTAACAGGACTCGTTTCCACTGGACCATCACACGAGCCTCTTGGTGGTTTTTGAACTGCAAGACCCGATCGAAACTCTTTATTCATCTCAAGCTAACCAGTTCCAAAGAATCGAGTGAAATGACATCATGTAATTCTCAGCAACAGCGAGACCACTGGTCGTATCACTTTTTTCTCGAGTTCTTAATTTCAAATACTTCATTTCTACACGGCTCGTTTGATGGTCCCAGCCGAATGGACGAGCACTGATCTATTAGATCAGTTTGTTTCCACCAAACCAGCCGTGCACTTCATGATTGCCTTTAATTTTAAAGATCAAGACGATTTATTCAATCTCCGGAAGCAAACGAGTACCAATGATTCGAGTGGAAGGATGACATTCAGTCGATAGAAACAATGTGCACGTCGACTGTTATTCGCTTTCTTCACCAAGTTGCATTCAGACAATTGGTCGTCTACGTATTCCTTTATTCCTGAGCTCTCTCGAATTCCAAAAGACTTGATTCAAGTAAGCCTGTTGAAATATCAAAGAGAAATCAAGAGACAAGGATCACGAAGTTCTTTGCATTCCAATATTCGAACTCGTTCAACTGGAAGAGACTACACCCGTTTTATCAACGAACCAGCTATACATTGTGAGATTTAGAATCGAACTGTCGTTATGTTTTGCGATTGCTGTAACAAAAAAATTGTGAATTCACGTCTGTAAATGTTGTCGTGAAGACACGTTTTCCATGTATAATGTTTGATGTTGTTTAACATTTACAGTAGTCAGAAAATTTGCCCGAAATGTCCTGCAGAGTATGAAGTAATGGACTACAACTTTTTAAAGTTAGAGTTTCCACCAGTGCCTCCAGAAGATGAGGAAGAAAACCTGAAATTGGATGACGAATCGCTGCCGACTTGCATTACTTGCGAAATTCTGTTCATTCGAGAGAAATATAAGTTGTTCTTCGAGACGTTTGTGCTCTGGATATGAAAGCACAAGCTCCATTTCCAAGGGATCAAATATTGGGTAGACGATGAAAATCAAAAAAGCTCTTTGTTTTAGTCTGATCGAAACAAGGTTCTTTTATCACATGAGATATCTAAATACACGATACTGTGTCCATACAAATTCATGACTCGACAATAAATCCACGACACGACACAATCTAATTTTCACGACGCTGTAGGAATCAAACATCAAGCTTCTTTTATGACACTCAAGGTTTTAACACGAATCGTCCAACAAGTATTCTTAATACCGAGCCTTGTTTCAAAGAATATATATTTAAATTCCTCTTCATACAATTGAATGACTTGGCCGATGTGGGAACATGTCGATTGTACAAGAAGAAATAAATTTCATGTGACTTGCGATGAAGTTTGGTGTTCCAATCTTGGTATATAAATTATAGTAAAAAAAAGAACAGCCTAGTTTTACAGGCTCTTTTTTTTTCTACCCGCCCTTGTTGGAAATATCTCGCAAAATAGAACCCGGGATTCGTTGTGACAACCACAAGACCCAAATAGTCCTGAAACGCAAATAATTTTCCAGTTCTTTGTTCTTCCGGTATTATGGTGACCGATCTTTTAGAAGCCAATTGCAAATCTCTTGCCGAGTGTGGCCTATCACAACACTTTCACAGTTGATTCTTGTGAAACAGTAAGGAATTGGCGTGAACCAGCCTCTTGCAACAATCCAGTCGGAATGAAAAGAGCTTGGACTCGTGGATCTCGTAGTGCCGCTTGAATCTGATAGGGCAGTAGAGCAAGACGTTGCCCTTTATGTTACGTTTCTAAGGGAAAAAGAAGACAAGAAAAATATATTTTCCAAAAAATTTTAAATGAAAAAGAAGAAAGCTCTTAACGTCTGATTGGTTCGACAACAGTCTTTATTAATTTTTTGACTCCGCCAACGATTGCGTTCCATCTGTGGCATTTATGGTCCCGACAGAACTCACAAAGTCCAGTGTTTTCAAGATTTATCAGCAAATCTGGTTCGATGATCTTGCAAATCATTTTAAATTTTGACTTTGTCTCATTGTTCACGACATGTAGTCGTCCGACATCCATGTGTTTGATATCTCTTAAGAGCTAACTGTCCCAATTGTAGTTCTGGTCTTCGCTGTAAAAATATTCCGTTTGCCAAAGTACGATCTTCCGCTGACGCCCAACACTGCCTTGGAACCATAATGGCATGTGACTTGTCTCTTTCGTCTTGAACGCTCATTGTCATACGGTTTCTGAGATAATGATGAATGCAAATGTCTCGACCCTGGTCACCTTGATTTTCTTGACTCGTTTTCTGGTTCGTACCGAATTAGCTTGTACGGCTCATTCGATGGCAATCGAATCGGCTTTGATGCTTATGGATCCTTCGGTGACTTCTCCGATTTCTTGTCTTTGGTTGATTAATCTTTAGGTTCTTCTTCTTGGGACAACAGAGATACTGGAGACAGAGCTTATCCAAAGAAATCAAATACGCTTTCCATCTTGCGGAGCGAAGAAAAGATCAGTGTTTAAGGCAAGTGTCGAACAAAAAGAATGATTTCAAGAGAGACGGCTCGCTTCCTTTTACATGCTGACGAAAAATATAAATTATAAAATATATTTTATTTTTCAGATTCCAACAATCGAAAAGTTTAAACTGAATTAAGCTTTCGCAACTTCCTGTGAACGTTGCTATAAAGGGATGCTCTCCGTTCTCATCTCTAATTCAGCATCGTAAATGTCTTTCAACATGATGCGTGATCTTTTCCCCAGAGAAATTGCTCGAGTCTTAGATTCTTCGTCAAGACAAGGAATTATGTCAATATATTTTGGACGAATGCGTTGTCCCATTTACTATATGCCTGGTTGGAAAACGGATCTCCTGTCGAATAGATCAGCAACATAATTCAAAATTTATTCCCAACTGCTCACGAATCAAATATCATGAATCCGTTCAATTCGAAAATGGTTTGGGATCTTGTCGAAAGACACTTTTCTAGAAGCGTAGTTCGGACTCAGCAAAAGAATACGGGCGTTATCTTGTGTTAAAGGATCGATGGTCATCCTTTCTTGGTCAAGCTGAGATTTACTTTCTGACAGCGAAGAGTGAAGTTCGATACGACACACATCATTCGAAGGACAAACTTTCCCATGTTATTGTACGTCTTGCTACGAGAATGCTGAAAGTGGACTGAGACCATCATTCAGAGCGGCAATTTGAACAAATACAATGAGCAACTTCACAACAAGTACATTTTGCAGCCAGAAACTCGGTTGTCGATTACTGAAATGATGATGTATGTTCTGTTGGCCCTGGAAAGGAGTTTATTTTCAGTCCACATCCTTCCGAACAAATTGGCACAAGTCGAAGATCCGTTCAAACATCCCATGTTCATGAACGATCCATACAAGTTGCCATCACAAATCCCAATGACCAGTCACTGATTTCTAGAGTTAGAGAAGTAGAAGAGCTCTTCGGATTTCGTAATACCCGCACATAAACGAGAAGATGTGGATTTGAAGCCAAGGAAAAAGTCATCAAAGCCTGGATCAAATGAAGAAATAAGAAGCTCGTCGTTTTTTAAACCAATGGTATCTTCGAAGGGATCGATGTCTAAAAGCGATATGAAAATCGTAGAGAACAAATCAAAACGCTTGTTCAGTGATCATATGATAGTTGGTATTGTCGAGAAAATGGTTCCACTTGAAGAATAAGAAATCAAACGACCGTCAAACTAGAAATCATGAATCCACAAGTCTTGTTCCATTTTGAATATACAGACTTTCAACCGAAACCCATTTTTAACTATGGTCTAAGAAAAAAATGAAGACACGGTAGAATGGTACGCTTTGGAGAAACACCTGACTGGAATGACAGACGAATGACTGGAAATTTTACTAGTTCATGTCAGAAATTTTCGTCCGATAACGTACATGGAAAAACAACCATTGGACTTGAACTACAATCCATTCCCAATAAATTTCATGGAAACCGTTCCAGATGACGAGTGGCAGGTTACAGAATCTTAGTTGCAGTCAATGAATACTACATTAACTTAAATACATATTTTTTCATCTCCATTTAAATTTTCTGGAAAATAATTTTTCTCTTGGATTTTTAATTCTTTCGAGACGTAACATAAAGGACAATGTCTTGTGCTTACTGCCATATCAGAATCAAGCTGTACTACGAGATTCTCGAGTGTATGCTCGTTCCGTTCTGAATGGATTGCTTCAAGAGACTGGTTCAATCCACTTATTGTTTCCCAAGAATCAAGCGTGCAAGTATTATAAGCGGTGGCATTAGGAAAGAGACTTTCGGTTGGTTTCGGGAGGACCGGTCACCAAAATGCCGGTCCTTCATAAGCTGTAAAGCAAGATAATTTGAACAAAGAACTAGAAAATTATTGGTGTTTCAGAAGTACTTGAGTCTTGTGATTGGCAGAACGAATATCAGGCTCTCTTTTCGAGTGCTTTCCAACAAGAGAAAGTAGGAAAAGAAGAGCCTATTGATCCCGACTTTTCTTGTTTTTTACGATGATTTATTTACCAACATTGGAATGCCTAAGGATGCTTTCATCACAAGCAACATGAGCTTTATTTCTTCTTGTGAAATCAACATGTTCCCACATTGGCCAAGTCATTCGAATGGGTGTCTTTGAAACAAGGCTCAGTAATCAGCTTGTGGGATGAGATATGTAGAATCATTGCATGTCATAAATGAAAGTTGTTGTTTGATTCACAAAGTGTCCTGAAAATCTTTGGATATCTCATATAATAAAAGAAGCTTGTTCTGATCAAAGACCAAAATGAATAGCTTTTAATATTGGTTAGTAAGGCATTGTAAAAATGGCCTCGAGCCGTAGCGCAAAGCCAGACCCAAGACCATGTTTTTACCCACTTTCATTTTTTATTTTGGATCTTTGAAATCAAGAAAAATTGGAGAGAAAATATTTCAAAGATTTATTTTAAATCACTCCATGAATATACATTCATTTCTGCGTCACTAGATCATGGGCAATGACAGATCTTGCAAAACACATCTGGAAAGATATCGAGAAAAGCAAAGTCCATCTATGCTATCGACGTATAGCAGTACAGACGCTGCCGAGATTTCCAGTGTTCACTCAAGACTTGATGCACTGCAAATGGAACTTGTGCTTGTATATCCAAAGAACAAACGTCTAGTAGAACGATTTACGTTTCCCTCGAACAAACAGAAATTCACAAGTCACGCAAGCCGTCTCCGTTTCGTCGTCAGGTCTCATGTCTTGTTCTACATCTTCTGGAGGCACTTGTTTAAACTACAACTTCAAAAAGTTGTAGTGCATCGCGACAAACTCTGCACAACATTTGGGGCAAATTTTATGCCTACGTTAAATGTTAAACAGCATCAAACATTATGCGTGGAAAACGTGTCTTTACAACATGTATAGACGTAAATTCACCATTTTCTTGTCACAGCAATCGCAAAGCATAACGACAGTTCGATTCTAAATCTCAGAATGAATAGCTGGTTGTTCAGTGTGCGCGTCTAGATACGCAAGATTCAGGAAGTCATTGATAAGACGGATGTGGTCTCTTCCTGTCGAACGATTTCGAATATTGGAATGCAAAGAACTTCGTCATCCATGCCTCTTGATTTCTCTTTGAGAGAGCTCATGAATAAAGGAATACGAAGAAGACCAACTGTCTGGATGTAACTTGGTGAAAAAAAGCTAATAACAGTTGATGAGCACACTGTTGCTGAGGACTGAGTGACATCGTTCCACTTGAATCATTGGGTTTCGTTCACTTGAGCTAATCACGTATTAAATGAAGCGTCGAGACGTCCAGTCACATGAGGCTATTTAACGCGGCTCATTTGTCAATCTAGTGGAAACTAGCTGATCTGAGTTGGATCAGTCCACTCAACTCGAATAAAGTGAGCCCTGTAATCAAGTCTTTGGATTCGAGAGAGCGTACGAATAAAGGGATACGACCAGTCGTCTCGATTGGCGAAGAAAACAACTGCTGCTGAAGACTACATGATATCGTTCCACTCGAATCATTGACACTCGTTTGCTTCAGGATATTGAATAAAGTGTCTTGATCTTCAAAATTAAAGGCAATTGTGAAGTGCACAGCTGGTTCAGTGGAAACGAGCTGATCTATTCGATCGGTGCTCGTTCATTCGAATAGGAACATCAAGCAAGCAATGTCGAAATGAAGTCTTTTGGATTCTAGAAAGTTCATGAATAAAGTGATTCCACCAGTCGACATACTGTTGCTGAGGTTTATACGATTTTTTTGCACTCAGATCGTCGGAACTTGTTCGTTTGATCTGTATAAAGCGTCTCGAAGACAATAGGAATTCTCGTGTGATGGTCCAGTGGAAACGCGTCCTATTGAAATTAATCCATGAGAATGGTTCCCTTCAAGTTTATTTGTTCCAATCGGCATGACGAGCTGGCCTTTCGATGAACAATCATCTCAACGGTTCCAGGTAAACGACGATTTTGGCACGTTCATCTCGTGACTTGAACAGGTCGATCGAGAATAAAGTAGCATCAAACATCTGAGTCATTTGAACTTGTGCAATTCAATTGAAATCGCTCGACGTGTTGATAGTTCAATTCTAAAAATCAGAATGAATAGCCGGTCACACGTGTTCATATAGGCAAGATTTAAGAAGTCATTGATAAGATGAGCAGTGTCTCTTTCTGTTGAATGCGTTTGAATATTGGAAGTCTTACAAACTTTCTGATCCATGTCCTTTGATTTTTGATTCCTTGACATTTGAACGAGCTCATCCGAATCAAGTGTTGAAATTAAGGAAGATCATGAATAAATTGATTTGAAGAAGACCAATCTTCTTGATTCATTTTGGTTAAGCACAAAGATACTCAGCCCTTATAAACGTGCTTCACGCTTCACCAGTTGAAAAGTGACTTGTGTATATTGATTCTTGTCAATCGTTCGATTACACTTTCTTTGTGTTTACACTGTTTCTGCCATCACGTCTTCGGAGATACTAGTCCAACTGGTGAATACCTTCGTCGTTAAAAGAAAGATCATATCTTGTGGACGTTTGACAAAAGCTTCCATTTGTTGTGTATATGATTACTGTTATTGTATAGCTATTACAAATGATATTTTAAATTAAAATAATGTGCATTATTTTTAATACATTGCGTTGTGTATTTATAATTTTTCATGCCCAGATTCAAACCTGAAAAATAGACGCAGAAACTGGCTTTGTTTAAGTAATTGAAATTTTCCGTTAATTCTAGCATAAAATAACAAAACTATTTACACACATACTAATACAATTACTTATATTATTTAAAATATTATAACTTTGCTAACAACATGGTTAAACACTCACGTGGAGTTTATAATTTACACTAGATTGCTTAAAGTTTTAATCATATTAATTATTGTTTAAAGTTATAAAATAAATCGTATCACAATACAAAAAATAAAAAAAAATAATAAATAAAAAATATTAAAAATTAAAACTGGCTAGTAAAATAAATTTTAAAAAATTGACTTACATACACAAAGTTTATTAACTAGACCGGCGCCTATTTAGAGTGCTCCGAAAACCTAGTTAATCATTTATTCGGCGAGGTTTCCTTCATTTGGACTCTTATTAAGGTAGAACTCATTTGGACTCATATTACAGGAGCATATTTCTTCTTCTTCCGTTCAAACTCGTATGATTTTATTATATGGAAACTTCAACTTTACTGTTTATAGACTCCAATAAAGCGTCGGACTTGAATAACCAACAGGGTCCCTTTTCAAGGCGATGTACTATAGCCTTTTTTATTTTCCTCCTTCTGCTGACACTTGTCTTCTGCTTTCTTCCCTCGCTTTATCCTTGCAAAATCAGTTTCCTTCAAGTCCTACGTTAGAGCATCCCACTTCGTCAAAATGGGAGGATAGGGAATCGAATTAAATAAAAAAAATAACTTCAAGCCAGAAAAAAATGAGTAGTTTAATTTATAAAAATTATCCAGCCAGTGAATACAACACATTATTTTCCGGACAGTGATAGTCGATGCACAAGGACGTGAATTACATAGGCACTCGTCTCGAATTCCTAGTTTCGAACTGCTTGTACGCTGGGTATTCCTTTATTATTAGATGGTCATGAATAAGTAGAGCTTGGGAACTGAGGCCATTGCGATTCATGCCAGTGGTCAATTGATCATGTGGCTATGGTTGAAAGGAGTAGCTTCTCTAATGTCATGAATCAAGTAAGCTGTTCTGTTCTCAATGAGTGACTTAAGTAGAGCTTATAAACTGAGGGTCATCATGATTCATGTTAGCGATCATGATGGAAAGCTTCTCCAGTGACATGAATCAAGTGCAGTGGTCGGTTCGCTATTTTTGCTTATTTTTACATTAGAGAGATTATTCTTATCTTATATTAGATTTAAATTCTGTGTTATTTTTGAGAAATCAGTCAAATATGTTCGGATAATCAGCACGAAACGAAAATATTACATTATCTAGAATTTATAAACACGTTTCCTACATACTGTTTTAGTTCCTATTATATAATGGGATACTGCGGACATTCTGAGACAGATTTTAGTGAAGTAATTCTTTCAAAACCTACAGATAAACCTTTGTTAGGAACTGAAGTGACTGTTCTGCGCAAAAAGTTATGTTAGGAATATCTGTAATCTGGCTGGAACCACAGTCAACAAGGATTCATTGTGATTAGCTTTAGTTGAGAAAGATTACGAAATTAGGCACATACAACATCACTTTTAGTATGGGGTGTCAAAAACATATTTTTCATTTAAGGATCCAGAACCTCTCGTGTCTTTTTACCTTAAAAAAGTAAATTTGTAATAATTTATATGCAGAATACCGTTAATAGTAAATTATAATATTTTTAGGGTATTTTTTTCCTTTAAGGAAACCTTTTTAATGATTAGAGTTAAGTACAATAAAAATCGGGTATCCCATATTTTATATTCAAGTTTATCTGAATTTATCTCTCTTGTAGGCTGAAAGAATAATTCGAACATCAATTTCCTGTAGTTAAACAATAGTACAGTTTGTGAATGTATTGCCTTCCATTGCGAAGAATAACAAGTCGGATATGATTACCTTATTTATAAAAGGTGTCAATAGCCTAGCAGCTGCTATTGTAAATTTTTTATCTTGCGGGAAGAATTTCTCATAGATATGAGTCCTATTCACAAGTGTCAAGAAAAATCCAGGGTGCCGATTTCAACAGATAGCTCCGTGGCCTGGTCTTCAGACGAATGAGTTCCAGATTTGATTTTCAACCATCGTTGAAGAGTAGAATTCTGATGAAATTTTTGTTTGTTAGGTTGCATGAGACTTTTCAGCCACGCGAATAGGATTCATTATCAATGGAAATGTCTCCTGGAAGGCAATGCTGAGCTGTCTGCTGAAGTTATCAAACAGCAATGGGACAACAGCGTTCCTTCGGTGTTCAGTGGCTGAAGTCGTACGACTACTGGATTCTTTTCGTAAAGAAATCAAATAAATGGATAAACTCAAATGCTTGTCCCAAGTGAAAACACTCTCGCTTACAGCTTAAACTACAATTTGGAAAGAGGGTGCAGACCTCTAATGAAGACAGTGGCGTAGCGATCATAAATAGTGCCCGGCTGCAATAACATTTTGGTGTTTGCCCTTGAAAAAATAGTAATATAATATGTTAATAACAATAAAATAGAGATATTAAGTGAAATACTTACTTGAAAATAATTTAAAATATAAATTAATTCTCTCTATTTTTGCATAATGGGGTAAGGTCTCGGACTAGATTTTGAATTCAAAACAAAAAACTTTAAAAGTTCAAAATTAGAATTGGAAATATGACAGTAGAATAATCGCACTCTCCGTAAGTTAGAAATAATTAAAAAAAATTATTTTACTTGTTAATACTGTTCAAAAATACATAATAATTAAGTGATTAAATGAAATTAAGTATATATTATAGTTATATAAATAAGTAGACGTATTTACCAACAAGAATAAGTCATTTATACAGTAGCCATTCTCCAAGCACATGATGATAGAAATTGATCATTTAAGTCGATATTTTTTAATTTTTACTTAAGTCGATACTAATTTTTTCCACAGTTTCGATTCTAGGAAGGCAGATCTCATACTCTGGATATTGCAGTACAGATATTTCCCGCTTTCATCTGCTGCTGGTCACGAATATTAGTGGGTATTCAATACCATTTTTCAACAAGATTTCCTCAATAGGAGGCTACAAGATTAAACGCCGACTGAGAAGAAGTCCCGAAAAACCTAATGCTTCTTGGTATCAAAAGTGAATTTATGACTTTCCTGATATTATCAGCATATTTAAATAATTCTAGAAAAAGAATAAAATGCAGAAAATTTTTTAAGTAATATGATCAGTTTTAGTATTTTTCCTTTCCTCGTCGAGTTCTTTCTTTTTGGTAAGAAAAATACCTAAGTATAATGAACTTAATGTCAAGATCATTAGAATTTTTCTTTAAAATGAAAGTTTCCAAAAATTGTTACTGAGGGCGAAGTGGCAAAGGACACGCGAGCACCGACTCGGTGCCGCATCCAATAAAAGAACAAGCTTTCACCTATTGTTGATTTTGCTGTCTTTCTATGAATGTGTTATGATAAAACACTCTTGTGTTACATATTTTACTAATCGGTGGATTTTTCGATTAAGCCTTTATTTGGCATCCCTGCTGAAATGTATGTTATTTTTTTATTTCATTTAACTCACCGATAGTTACGTCATTCAGTTTCGAATGTCACTATTAAGAATGGATTTCGACAACGTCAATCATGAAAGAAAAAGTATTACTGTATAGCTTTTACGAAAGTTAACAAACTTGACGGTCTATTTAAGTCAACACAAAAATATATTGAAGAAATCGAAATTTATTGTGAACAGCTCGCAGAAAAATAAGAGACATTATGATCGGAAGATATGAAATATTTTAAGTTCTTTCAAAAGAAAAAGAATCTGGTTTCGGAAAAGCGCACGAAACTACTCAAGAATATTGTAACAGATTCTCCAAATATAATGTCAAAACAAATTTATAACAATACAAAATGACTCACACTGATATCGCTGCTTCTGTGATTCCATCTACAAAACATAAGCTCATTGAAATAGAATTGATAAAATACGACTCTGGTCCAAGAAACTGTTTGAATTTTTAGAATAGATTTGGTAAAATACATTCCTGAGACAAAGTTCCCTATATCCACCAAGCCAGATTCTTTTCCGAGGTAAATTGTGGATTTTCCAAGTCAATTATGAGAAAACTGGAATGTCTTCCAGACCAATTAAAAAGAAAGCATTCTCACGCAAGTTAAAATTTGTGAATTACTTAAATCAGTATTTACTGGAAAGTTACTCATACAATTATATAGTAACTTTGTACGATAAATTATAAATGTACTTGAGTCTCAAAAACTAATTTTATTTACACTATTAGAATCTGCTGTACCAAGTGACTTAATAAAAGTTTGGGAGAGATAAAGAAGATACTCAAGTAAGGGAGATTTGAATTTATGTATATCTATATCATATATATATATATATATATATATATATTGATTTCCTTAAAACAGAAATTAATACACAGGTAGAAATTAACATTCATTATTAGTGTTTTGAAAAAGTGAATATTGAAAGAATAAATCTAGTGACTCTAAACTTGTTCCCACAGCATGTGAATTATTAAGTAGGAATAATAGTAATAATAATAATCTTAGAATTATGTTTATAAAAACTTTGTAAGTATTTTTTGCGATAGGTCATCTCATTTGTCTGAAAATTGCAATGACGCATTTGCTATGAATCTTAAATGTAAAACAGTGCTTGTTGTTCCGTTAAAAAAAAATTACAAAAGCAAACAAATGCACGTTTGGCCATAGGTGTGTGTGCTATGTAAAATAACCATTTTATTACTTTATGCTCAGATTTTTTTACCAAAGGATTCTCTTCAAACATTAATTGTCAAAATTAATTATAGCTCAAGAAATGTATTACAGCTATATATAATAGTGGTTCTATGAAGTCTTATATATCTATTGTTAAAAATATGAATTTTAATTGCATTGTTGAAACTAAAATTAAACAATCTTTATTTGGAGGTATTAAGACTCCAGAAAATGTGTATAAAAATTATGTTACCGAATCAAGTGATTTTGAATGTAAAGAGAAATATGAAATAGAAGTTCTTAGTCAGAAACAAATTTATTCTGAAATTAAATTCCATGTGGTTTATAGTTATATATGAATCAAGTCTCAAGGAATTATCTATGATTTAGAATTTCTTTAATATTGATATATCAATTTAAATTGTTAATTGGGTCAGATATTGCTGGTAAACTTTTAATTGGTGGAATTACAGCAATTATCAGTAGACTTGGCTAGACCATTCATTTGATTCTAACTCTGAAATTTTACAGCTTCTCTTATTACTTCCTTTCTTCATGTAAATGACAGATTAGTGAACTTTGCAAGTTGGAGGTCTTGGAATTAACTGAACCCTCCTTAGAAAAAATAAAACTCAGTTACAAGACTCGGGAATATTTTTTATAAGAATCTCTTACTATGAATCATGAGGGTAGATGTATCATCGCGTTGCCTTGGGTACTTGACAGTTCTCATTTATCTGATAAAAAGATGTAAGCGCTGATACATGTATTTACAGCACAAAAAGAAAATTAATAAATTTGAAGAATATTGTAGTACTTTTGAGGGTTGATTGAATTTTCGCATTATTGAAAGGATTTTTCAATGGAAAAGTAAATAAATTTCACTTCATCGATAAAACAGAACCGATCCACGATTGTTATTGAATGCGAATTCTTGTTACCCTTCGTTTAGAACAGAAACCGATTTAGAACAGAAAAAATCAGTTCAATGAAATTCGGTTCCCAGGACCGAATTTCATTGAACTGATTTTTTCTGTTCTAAATCGGTTTCATGAGGATTACGTTGGTATTACTTTATTGAGAAAGCTTTCTTTCTTAATATCTAATGTTTATATATAATAATAAAATCTCTATAAGAAAGAAAATAGGGGTTTTTTTGCAGTTTTTGTGACTCGCTTAAGGAACAGGCAGAGGAATATCGACATAGGAGAATGACACTTAGACATTCAATGGTAAATTCGTCTTGTTTGCTGCCTCTTGAAGAATGCGACTGGAAGGTATGCAAAAAATACATTGATAAGTCAGATTTACAACACCGTCTCATAACGATGTCGTAATTAACTATATGTGATGCAGATGAGACATTATCTGACGTCATGGAACCAATGAAAAATACAATAAAGTGATTTAGTCATGCTCTCAACTGGAACGTAAGAAACTATCATTTTATAGTTAAAATTCCACTGGAATATATTATGAAAAGGATGGTTTCACACACAGTTGTAGCTAACCAAGTTTTAGACATAATACTAAAATACACTGCAACAATGTGCAATGCTGATTCAAAAATTAATTCTACAAGAAACATGGAATTTAAAGCTCAACTGGAATAATAACCTTCCGAATGATCTGATTAAAAATATAAATCTTGGCATCAAAAACTGCATTTCCTTTAAAAATAAATATTCCCAGTTGTATGGTATCCAATTGATTGATAAATAAATAAATTTACGTTATGATGATAGTCAAAAGGCTTTTGGATACGCATCTTTAAATTAGTCAAAAATAACCACCCCTGAATTCCAAGACGGTTCTTCGCATTGACTTTTTAACATGCAGTATAGGTGTTCAGCTGTTATCGTCCATGATTAAGGATCTTAATCTAGATATTGCTGATATATATTGTTGGGCTGATTCAACAACCACTATGTGTTGAATTCAACGTATTCAAAATTGGAAAATTCTCATACATACATTCGTGTCACAGAAATTTGTTCCTTGATTTCGCCTAATCAATGGCATCACATTTCGGGTAATCTCAATCTGCCGATTTTTTTATCTAGAGGTTCTTCCACTGAACAACGGTTTTGAAAAAATGGTGGGAGGCACCTAATTGGTTACTGGTAAGTAAAGAGAATTTAGCCTAAATCAAACAGTAAACCAAGTGAAGAATTAGTGAAATCAGACATAACTATTTCAAACAGAAATGATAATGACATTAAAATATTTTATAGTTTTTTTTCTTTTTTTAAGTAAGGATAATAGCACGTATTTTTAGGTAACGTCAGAAAAGTTGATAAAAATCCCTGTATGACTTAACAGTAAAAGAAATTGGAAAAGGAGAAATTAGTTTAACGTTGATAATTCAGAATATATAATAATAATAATCTTATAAGAGTAGAACGTATGGTAAATTGGAACAACTTAGAGAGATTCCTATGGTCAGTAAGAGCTAAACCAAATGTTGCCTTTCAAGATGATAAATATTATTTTAAGCTGATCATTTTGTTGTAAAATTTTTGATTGTGTTTACTCATAAGGACATTATAACTATAATATTATTTAAAGAGAGAAATATTGAATTTTTAAATTCCATAAAAGACAGTAAGAAATTATATAAATTGTTGTGTAAAATGTCAGAAATTCAAGGCTACGAAATGTGAGACAATCCCAAGTATTTTTCTGCATTGTATTTGCTGGGGCATTGTATTTGAAATATGGCAGAAAATCTTATATTGTATTGTGCACCTGTGCAGTATATCGGGCTGTGCTCCTCGAACTCGTCCCATTGTTAGGCACTGAATGTTTTATTCAGTCTTTTAGACATTTTGTTGTGCATCGAGGACGACCATCTATTCAGATAATGGAAAAAGTGTTACGTGGGTGACGAGGTTCTGCAAACTATTGATTGGGGTGGTCTCTGTTTCAAAGCTGCCGAACAAAAGATACGGTGGATTTTAGTTCTTCTTCTGCAGCCTGGTTGGGGCAGATGCTAGGATCGTCGCATTCAAATTGTCGAAAAAATATTAAGAAAAATACTGTGGGTCATACTTCTTTTGAGTGCCAAAAGCTACTTACTGAATCATGTGACTGTGAACAATTAATGAACTCAAATAATTTTACCTACGTGTCGGAAAACATCGATGATAAACCACCTACTGCCCCCGAACAATTCTTGCTCGAGACTAAGATGTCTGAGTGCCAGATTTTTTATTGTTTACAAAGTGAAGTTGAGCAAACGAATTAAGCACTTACAGTGTCTTAGATATGCTTTAGAGTCCCGTTTTCTTTCTGAATATTTAGGACTATTACGACAGCAATGTTTAAAGAATTTTATGGATATACCTCTCAAGTTTGGAGCGATTGTTCTTGTAGGAATTATTGATAAAAAGAGTTCATTCTGTGGAATTTGGCCAGAATAATAAAAATAATTCCTCGTTGCAAGGGATGGACAAGACTTCCGATCATTGAAACCAAATATTCGGAACTTTTATGATCTATTAAATGACTGTTTGGATTGGAAATTAAAAATCCAGTACAGTGATAACGAACCTATGACCCGTGATACATACACTGACTCACGATTGCTAGGCGATCGTTTGCTTGCTTATATGGGTTTATTTAGATTTTCTAATTTGTGTAGATAATTTATATTCCATCTGTATTTCTTCAAGCACTGCATTGGCACAAAAACAATTTAAATGCTGTCAATAACCTTTAGTTTGATCATTACGGTTATAAGGTTGCTTAAATGATGACATATGCGTTTGTATTATTTGAAATAAGGTAAAATTCTTTAAAATATTTTAAATAAAATGCATAATTTTACTCACATTTCATTTGTTGAAAAACAGCAAACGAAAGTAAATAGTGATATTTAAAACACTTTCTTCAGATAAAATGCACTTTTGTAAGGATATGTTCAGTTATGTTCGTAGAAAGAGACCTCTATAGCACTTGCATGAAATGTATTCATTGCTTTAGATGAGATTAATGATGTTATTTGTTATGCACTATTAGAGCAATTTTTGCTTTGTATTAATTAGGAAAAATAAGGAAAGAAGAGTTAATGTACGGGTCTTGATATTTTTGAAGAATTTAATATCGCATTTAAAGAAATGGATATTGACCTTCACAGAAAATTATTTCTGTAGCAACAAACGGTGCACCTAGTGTGGTAGGAAAAACATTGGATTTACTCAATATCTGAAGCAAAATATTTCCCGCTTTATAATCGAATTTCATTGTATAATACATCAGCAAGTTTTATGAGCGAAGCATGGCTTAAAAACATTTTCCAGTGTAATGTCTCACAGTTGCAATAAAAATAATCAACTTTATAAACGTAAGAGTTCAAGGTAATTTGACAATTCTTAGAAGAAATTGGATTCAGGGATTTTGACATATAGTTTCGGTCAAGTCCTTAATCGCTTCGTAATGTTATTAGAATAAATTATGCTCTTTTTAATTCAAAAAGGTAGTAGTTTCAATAAATTATCTAATATATATTGCTTAAATGATTTAATGCTTTTATTTGACAGCATTCAACATTTTAATGAACTGAATAAAAAACTTCAAGAGAAATAGACTAATTGTCTTAACGATGTTTGAAAATGTTAAAATTTTTATGACGGAACTTGATATTTTTATTAAAGATTTGAAAATGAAAATCATGAAACATTTTCAAGACACAATAATTTTTGCAAACTCGGTTGACATTAAAAAAATTCCAATTAAAGTATATTTAATGATCATGCAGGATATCTTATTATTATGCATATCTTAATGATTATGCAGCTTCTCTCTGAGGAAATCCATTTAAAAGTTTGGAAAATACATTATTTTGTATCCATACAAAATAGAATTTAAACAATGAATTTATATGGCTAGGTATCCTAATTTAGAAATGAAATTATTTGGATTTTGAAGCAGCTTAGTCAAGAAAATAAAAATTTAAAGATTTGATTTCTGAAATAGAAGGAAAACTGTTTGAAAATAGTGCAAATAGTATTGGTACCCAGTAAAAAATTGAAAATATTATATTAAACGTTTGGGATTCCTTACCAAATAATTTCATATCAATGAAAAAACTAGTTAATGCTTTTTTAATGGCTCCACTTAATCGTTTATGTTTTATTCAATGAACTTTGTAAAATCTAAACAGATTTGACAGGGAATTAACTGTGAAATGCATTTAACAAATAAATATGAAGCATGAACCTTTAAAAAACTATCAAGAAATAAACAGCTATAGATTTCTCATTAATCAATTTTGTAACCCACGAACTAGAACTAAAAAAATATGAACAAAATAACACATCTCAAAAAATTTCGCCTCCCTGATTTAGTGTCGAATAAAAATGACGAACCGTTACCAATAATAAATAGTAGTGGTCGAACAGGTTAATGAATAATTTTTTAACGACCTATTTTCTTGGTCAGATTTTACTTTTATTTAGTTGAAAATTATTGCGATTTATATGGAAATATTATTTAATGTAAATTTACATTTCATTCATATTATAGTATTAATGAATATCTTATTTTTTTTTTTTTTTTTTTTTTTTTTTGTGACTGATTAGGATTTAGAAGGTCTGCTGCGGAGGGGTAGGTGTTTTCACGCATGCGCAATGATTCGGAGCCATATCCCGATAAGAGGGCTCTCTTTTACTTACTTTTGAATTTGTTGTGTGCTTCAGAATAAAATGTTTTTGTGCTACGATGAGCTGTATTCTTTTGTTTATCTGTAAAAAACCCTCTTTGGCCCAATTGACATTGTGATCCAGAATTAGATGTGTTGTGTAGTAGCTATTTATTAATCGTAGTGGTTGTGTGTAATTATAGCCTTTATTTATTTTTTTTGTCAATTTAAACTTGTGATTGAATTAAAAGTAAACAGAACTCTATTGTGCAAAATAACAAGTCTCATTATAACTGTCAACAAGCGAAAAATAAGTGATGACAATCGTGTATTTAATAAAAATTGAGATTTAGACTATCTGCTCTGCAACAATAACAAGAAAATTTAGTGTATGATTTGTATGCAAGTATTATCAGAGAATAAGGAATACAATGTTAAATGACACTATACCACTCTACATGAAGAAATATATGTATATATATATAACTAACAGATCACACAAAAACTATGTTTTCAAAAGTAAGTACAGATAATGAACAAAATTTAGCTGCGTCTTAAGAAATTTCTTTACAATTAGCCAAAGCAAAAAAAAAAATAAATAAAATAAAATAAAATAATAATAATAATAATAAATGAAAATTAGTGATGTGATTTTAATGAAAAAATATGCAGATTCAATAGATAAGCCTTCATGCAGCCAAAATTGACGGAAAAGTTTTAATCTGTAGCATTTATTATCTCACCAAACAGTGGCACGATGAGTAGATAATATGGCAGAATATGTTTCGAAAATATTGTGATTGCGAATACTACTCAATATGCTTGGATGAAAGCATCGCGAGACAGATATGAGTCTATTATTAATATTTATTCATCACATTTCAAAAGATTTTGAAAATGTTCAATTTGATACCAGGAACAAGTAAAGGTGCAGATATTTATCTAGCTGTAAATAAAACTGTTCCTGCATTGATGGAGGAGCGAAAGCAATGACGGGAACAGGTTTCCTGGGACTTCTGCCTGTTGTTTCACTGCATCATTCTGTGAAAAATCTTTGAGCCAAACGAGTGACATGAAAGTTGTTGTTAGAATAACAAATCTCATTAGAAGTGGAAACAAAGTTTTGACTCATAGAAATTTTCGAGATTTATTAAGTGAAATCAATGTGACCTATCGAGATTTGTTATTACATTCCAAAATAAAATGGCTTAGTGCTGGGCGGTGGCTTGAAAAAAAAATTTTTTTTTTTTTTTTGCTTTACGAAAAGAAATACTGATATTATCACGAACCTGCCGTCTTCAGGATAGTTCAATAATATAAAATACCTTCGTTTTTTACAACACATTTATTCCACATTAACATACGCAGATATTAATTACAAACATAAATTTAGACATTTCTTTCCACATTATTCAAAGACACGCATATTTTCCATCGCTCCAGGAGCGGGACATCCGGTGCCACTTGTATTCACAATCAGACCGTTCCTCTCGCTCCGACACGACTCAATCAATATGTCTCTCCCATCGGTTGACAACGAAACCAAAAGTTCTCATTTCCTTTAGGTGCTTGATTTTCACAAATACCTTTATTTCTAGAAATGAAATAAAATTGGACACTGAAATCTGAACTGCAAAACTGTATGCAAGATACTTTATACCTGGCAGATGTGTTGCATTTTTAAATGATATGACACAACACTTGAACGAATTAAATTTGTAGTAACAAGGCAAAGGACATGATGTTGCCAATTTGTATAGATATGTGAATGGTTTTAGAAATAAACTAAAATTGTTCAAAACGCATCTCTAGAGAAGAATGATTTTTATTTTTTCTGAGTTGCAAAGAACATTACACAGAGATGGGAAATTTTGAAGGATATACCTTTAAGGATCACTTGAAATATATTGACGATGTAACTGTGGAGTTTCAGCAGCAATTTGCAGATTTTAAAGAATTAGAGAGTGATATATCTCTTTTCACTCACTCATTAACAATTGCAGTTGAAAGTGTAAATACTAATTATCAATTGGAATTATGAGACCTATAATCAGATCCCTTTTACAAGAGCAGGACAGAGTCTGGAATAGATTTTTTTAGGCTCCTTGGGGAGCGATTCCTTAGTTAACCAATCTTGGCTTAAAAATGGGTTCAATGATGGGCAGTACCTATCTTTGTGAAGGTGCGCATGCCACAATTAATTTTGTAAAAAATGTGGATCCTCACGAACTGCGTCTGGCAACAACTAATATTAAAGTTGATATTTAACGGATTGCAAAAGATAAATTAATGAAGCACTAATACAATTTAATGTAACTATTACATAGTAACTATAATAAACGCTATCAAACCTTTCCTTAAAAAATGTGTTTTTTATTTGTGTGGCCCTCCAGTCTGCTTAGTAATTTGTATTGGCCCTGGATCAAATTTAATCTGGACAGCCCTGTACTACATGATAATTTAAGGAGCTAATAATATCAGAATTAGCCCTGAGATATATCTTATTTATCCAGCGGTACGATACTTTCATCCGAACACTTTCATGTTGTCTAAGTGTAACTGCAATGAGTAAAATTTGATACAACTCATGCATTTGTATTAATAATGGTAATTATAAAAGCAATTTATTATGAAATAGGACATAATAAATTGCTTTTATAGTTTATTTGATACAACTCATGTATTTGTATTAATAATGGTAAATATAAAAGCAATTTATTATGAAATGAGACACGAAATACTTTACATGCACACATTCAATTCCACACGAAATATTTTTAAATTATAATATTTGTTATTGTGATCGTTGAAGGCGTTAATTTTAAGGGTATCATTAATCTATTTATTATTTTTAATTGCATTTTTACAAGTTTTCATAGTGGTATTTCTGGTTTATAAAATTTCCTTCTTAAGAATGTTTTTTATCATGTTAGTGTAGTCAAAAAAGAGATTAAAATTTCACATTTTTCACGAATTAAAGGAAGTATAAAATGTAAGAAAATATTGCTTGTTAAATAAAATTATTTAATTCTTATAGAAAAATTAATATTATGTCAAATAACATTTCATAACATTAAAATCGCCATATTTTTTACAAGTTGAATTTTTAAATGATAAAAGCATATAGAGATATCCTAATGATGCATCTGTCAGCCGGAGTCATTTTAATTAGATATTATTTTTTTCCATTTTAAATAGAACAGATTTATTTGCTTAATCAATGCTTTTGAAATATTTCATATTCAAGAGATTTGATGTAGACAACCAGTAAAAAATTGGGAGTCATAAAAGAACATTGTGGATCTCGTTGTATTCACTAAATTAAATAAGCTATATTCTAAACTTTCTAGACTCTTTCAGAATGATTGTGGATGTATAATTCAAAAATTGAATATAAAATCAACACAAATAATTTAGTAAATGAAGAACATCTCAAACAAATAAAAAAGGAAATTGACCATTCCAAAATTTCAGAAATTTCATAAAAAAAGATCAAGTATCTGGGCATTTCCGTTATTTACCATTCTAGATTATTTGTAGTGCTAAATAATAAAAAAAAATTGTTTTTATACTTAAGCTGGTGTTTAAAACTTAAGCGAAATATGAAACAAAAAAATTAAAAGAATAAGAAGCGATAATTGAATCGATTGATTAAAAAAAGACTATTGAAAAACACGATTCACAACGGAACGCAACTTTTAAAAGGAATTAAACTGTATATTAATAAGGAAATATAAAATTTTTGTGGATGGAAAATTTCTCCAACTCCTCCTTATTTCACTAACAGCACTTTTTCTCATGCAAGTTTTATTCCTCAAGTTATGTAGATAATTACCACTATCAAATAGCAGTTACAAATATCATTTTGAACTTAAAAAATGTATTATTTTTTGACATTGCGTTGTGTATTTATTCATTTATGTCCTCAGATTCAAACCTCAAAATAAAAGCAAAATTTGGCTTTGTTTTTGTTACTAAAAATTGCTTTCATTTTAATCCTAAATTCACCAATTCATTTACAAACATACAAATTTATTTTACATCCAAATGTTTGGCATTACTAATCGCCTCGGTATTCACAACACCAACTAATTAAAATAATAAAATAAGTGGTTCACCCCCACACAAAGGAAATTACTGACTAGAAAAATAATTTATATATATATATATATATATATATATATATATATATATATATATATATATATATATATATATATATATATAAACATGAACTTATGGCAGTTACTGGGCTGCTCTATTTTGAGGACTTCATTCTTTCAGACCGACTTTTTCATCATTTGGACTCGCGTATTATAGGAGTCTGAAAGCTCATAGGATTTGATTGCTTCAACTTTGCAGATTCTGAGATTCAATGAATAAAAGAGCCTTTTCTAGCGGCGCTATTCATTCTTTCAGCTCAGGGGCATTTTTCCGCAACTCCTTCGGACTTCCATCTTGTTCCCTTAAGTCTCTGGAACCGGTTTTTCACAAGACCTGTCCTAAGGCAGTCTAGAGGAAATGGAAAATAATAATGCATCTTTCAAAAAATTGAAATTTAAAAGGGACTTCCAGTCCTGGATGAAATGGGAATTAAGTTAATTTTAAAAAATATCCTGCCCGTGTGAATACAACAGTCTCGCGTTTTATCTATGGGCATAACATGATAACATTTAAATTTAAAATCTATTTCTTCGAATAAAATAGTTTTTTGAAATTTTTTTTTTAAAAAATCGAGTTAAAGTTCGAATTTCTGAAACAGAATGATGTGTTGTACTATATATTTTATTCGCTTTTATATAATCAAGAATGTCCCTTTATAGTTTATGAGTTATAAAAAATTATTGGCAAAACATTATTGTTGGTCCAATTTAGAAGATATTTCACTTAGACGACCAAATTGGAATTTTTTTGCTACTTATAATAAAGAAAGCGTAAATATACAGGTTGGTAACAAAATAAGGGATAAAAGTGACATTTTAGAGTGCGCTTCGAAAGCATTAAAACATTACTTTTTAATGCACTTCTAGCTTTTTATATAAATAGAAATGTATATATTCTGGTAGTGTATGTTACCTTTATTGGATTTCTTTCAAAAGTATAAAATATCGCTTCCAAAAATACCACATTGCAGGAGGTGAAGGAAGAGTGACCAACATTTAGGCTTATCTAAAGATACGTCATCATGATAACATATACAGAGCGCAGCACAGCAAAATAACAGAGAAGCTTAGCGAAAGAGACCGATGAGCGGACTGAAAAATCTGCAGCAAAAGTAATCACAGAGCATCTGGATTTTACTGTGTCAATGACACAGTCTGAAAGGAGCTTCATAAGCAGAACGACTAAAGTAGGAATTCCTAAGCCCCTTTTCACCGATAAAACACTGACTGCTGTTATATTGGGGTTCCACTGACAAAATAACTGGGTCTGTTAATAAAAGGTAATTTTTCGAAAAAAAAATGTCGGTATTAATAAATTATTGTATGCTGGAAAAAA
This sequence comes from Latrodectus elegans, assembly GCA_030067965.1. Taxonomy (NCBI): domain Eukaryota; kingdom Metazoa; phylum Arthropoda; class Arachnida; order Araneae; family Theridiidae; genus Latrodectus; species Latrodectus elegans. The sequence goes on along the minus strand of CM057811.1, from coordinate 98,625,391 downwards.
GGGAGAAAAGTAGATATTTTTAAAGAAAAATAACTTTTAATCAATTAAATGAAAAACAACATTTTTACATGCCAAGGTGCTTACAAATGTTGTTCATTAGAACAGCAAGTATGAACAGTGTTGCAAATGAAAGACATTGCTGGCATGACAGACTTGCTCCGAGTAAGTTGTTCCACCTTTTTATCCGTTTTAGGGCAGACAAGTCGCGCATCCAGTTGAGAGTGAGAGCTTACAAATGGTCGGCTGATGCTCCATCCACTTCAAAGGAGCCGGAATTTGCCCCGGTAGCTGATTGGCCAGTATCTGCTTCAACTTGGACATTAAGATCTTTGATACTTCTAATTAGTTTAGCATCATTTGCACACACAAATCCAAAGTCTGACTCATAATTCATAACTTGAGCAATAATTTCTAAACATCCAAGAATTTTCAAAAGAATATTTTCAAGTGAAGGATCATTCTCCTTTTTTTCCCCCTTATCATACCTTTCTTTTTCTTGAACACTTTCCGATTTCCTTATTTTTTTCCCTCTCATCTTCACTCTTATTTTTTTGAAATTTTAAAAACGATTCGGAAAATTGGAATTCTATTGTGTTTTGATTTAACCACACACACACACACATATATATATGGGGGGATTTAAAGCGCCACCAGAAGACCATTCATATCGAGTCTGCCGCCGGACATGCAGAAGGTAGAGCGGCGAATAGAAGAAAAACAACGAGAAAAGACGCGATGACGTGAAGACACGATTTGATATTGGACTAATTTCGAAATATAACTAAAATGATGTTAGATTGTGATTTAATATTCATTTGTAAATATCCTTTTGTTATTTTGTCCAGAACCATAACTAAATCATTTAAACAATAATGTGTTAATTCCTGACAATGAACCGAGCGAACCCCCCATATATATATATATATATATATATATATATATATATATATATATATATATATATATATATATATATATATATATATATATATATATATATATTCAGTTTAAAGAAAAATTTTATAATTTTGTATTTTTATATCTGGCGATACTTAATACCGAGGGTACTGTAATATAAATTCAAGTTAAAGCAGGCACACAGAAGATGACAAAGATAAATTTAAGGCTGAACTGCATCTAATATACTCAAAGATTTTTAAGTACACAGAAAACTAGGAGAATGCTAATGATGACGTTTTACTAGTCATGAATTTTCTGAGACCAGAAAAAGACATTACGCAGCTCAGAACAAAATCACGAAATTCTTTTGAACTATTCAGAATTTCAAAAAAGTGCAAACTATTATAGTTTCCACTTTTTGTTTCAAATTCCTAATACCTCATTTTAATGAGGTATTAGAATTTTTATAATATTTTCGAAAATGCATTTTTTGCGAACACACCGTTATAATGAACAAATATTGTGGTTTTTTCACATTTCTGTAAGCAAGTTCATATATAATCAAATCACTTTGTACTTATGAGTTCGTTATTAACTACTATACTATTAATTTGCAATTGAATTTAATTTAAGGACTAAAATTATGAAAAATGATCATTTTTCATAATTTCATCATTTTATTCATCATTTTTCATCATTTATAATAATAATGATGCGAATTAAATAGAAAGGCTAGAATAAATTCAGGTAAGTCCCCGCTTACGTTGCTAAGCTGCAATTCAAGTCAGAATCACAGTGCGCGAAATGAAACAAAATCTCCCGCTCATTTTAATTAAGCAGTCCAACGCAGAGAGGCGCTTTTCTCCGACGGCGATGATAGGAAAGTTACCGAGAAAGTCTCATGCAGCTGATGGCGTTTCAACACGGTAGGCAAATTTTATGTCCTTTTTTCTCTCATTCGAAACCAAATAATAATTCCATTTAAAAGTATTATTATTTAGATCGAAGTTTCGATTTTAACGACGAGACAAAATTGATTAAGAAATAGTATTAAATTATATATTCTGTATTTTAATTTTTTCTCTCTCTGTTGTTATAAATATGTAGTAGAGGGAGATTGTTTTGTTCCGTATAAAGGAGAATATATTTATGATTAATACAAAATAAATCAAGAGTAGATACTTGTTATAAAATATAAGAGCATTTCTGTTCATTTATAAGTATGAACTGTACATTCAGCTCATATATTGAGGACAACAACGAAATCATTGCAACATGTGTTTCTCCTGGATAAAATTTTGCATCACTGTTACATTACGTTTGTTAATTTTGCAATACAATTGGCCTTTTGAAACATTTGCTATTGCAATAAACCTTTCTGCTAATTAAATCATTCAATCAAATCTCTAGTCACATTTCTGGGACTGAATAATAATTGATGCGATAGCATATGCTTGATTGTGTAAACACATGAGATCAATACAATTTAATTATTTGAATAATATAATAAAATTTTCTGATTTGTACTGCAATAATTTCACCTAAATCATGTTATTAAAATATACATTATGTTCCACTCTTCAATTAGGCAGTGTTTCGATTATTTTATAACGCAAATGCTATGCTTACCGTCAGCATCAATTCAGAAGAATACAATATAACGTTTTCTTAAATTCACAACGGTATTTCTAAATAATTCCACATAAAAAAAATTGAAAACATATTTTAAGTGTTTCATAAGATGTGTGAAGAGGCATTTCAAAATACTTTTACGAGATACAAACTATTTTGAAACTGTTATTAATCATTTCATTCAAGGGATTAAAATACCTTTTTCCTCATTATTTTGTTATTTCTTTAAGTATGCACTTTCATTAGTATTTTTTTACACTCTATGCTACGAAGTCGTTGCTGCAGCAAAAATAATTTAAGCTTCTCTCTGAATATTTAAAATCATATACAACAAGAGCTAGCTTACTTACTTAGAAGAAAAATATATAAACTAACAAAAAATAAACAAATAAATACAGGGGAGTTAAATTATTTAAATGTTTGAATCATAAAATTACTCTTAGGAATATTCATTTACTATGTATATTTATAAATACACACACACACATGTATATAAGGTATATGTGTTCATAAGAATGTAACTTCTCCCATTGCTCTTAAGAGCATATTAATAATAATTTATTGTTAAAATGGAACTCTAAGCTTCTATGCCTAACGACCATTATCTAACCCTTCGCATCATTGAGTGACTCCATTCTATAAAATTCATTTTCGTCATTTTTAGAGATGTTCTCATTCAGTTAGTTGCACATTCTATAGATATTTTATTCAATATTTGTTTAATTTTTAATATTTTGAATTATATACTTTTACTATACTAATAATGTGTAGTGTGTTTCTTAAAGAATAAAGTTGAAAACTTAAGTCATGCATATTGTTTAAATTATTGATGAAAGTAAATATGAAAATGTGAACAAAGTTCAATCATAAAAGAGATTTTATGGTTATGAGAAGTGATCAAGTGCGCCACCAGTTTTCCTCCCACTGCTCATCCTTTCGCAAGGTAATTTTGGTAATGCATACCGAAATACATTACAGTTATTTGTTCTGAAAATTACGAAAGCATCATAATGTTATACGAAAGAGGCAATAATTCTGATGCTGGCGTCATAAAGTATATCTTAGTGCAGAGCTAACTGATGAATTGTTAATCTTAAAGAGAGGTTACGGTTGAAGAGTTGTCTGTTTCAGTTAGGGAGTTTTCCCCCCACTGCTCATTCTTTCGCAAGGTAATTTTGGCAATGCATATCGAAATACATTTCAGTTGTTTATTCTGAAAATTACGAAAGCATCATAATGTTATACAAAAGAGGCAATAATTCTGATGCTGGCATCATAAAGTATATCTTAGTGCAGAGCTAACTGATGAATTGTTAGTCAATATTCGATTATGGCTTGCGTATGGATGGCTCGGAATGCATTTAGCCTTCGTGTGCAAGAAATGGTTGTATAACTACAAAGAAAAATTTCGCTATGCACTTAAGGCTTGGTAAAGAATTTTTCCTAACTTTAGATAGAAGTGATCGGCAACTTGCGACTTCCTGACGTATATTTTTGGTCTGTTGAGAATCCTGCTTGTGTTTTTCACACTTCTCCTTATACACCTATAATTTTTATCTCCATTTATTTATTGTATTTCAAGTGCTTATTAATACTAATATAAATGAAATACAAATATACGTAAAATAATATTTCTATATATAAATCAGAATTGATGTCATCATAATAATGACACAGAAAATATGGAAGAGAAATTGAATTAACTGAACAAGAAAAAAGGAATTATTTATTTGCTGGTTTAACAGTTCAACTACTATTAATAACTATTGGCAGCGGTTCGTACCTTCCGTCAGATATCTGGATTTTCAATTTAGAATCTATAAAATTCATAAGGTAGGTATTAAAATTTTCAATTCTTTCTGAGAGTTTCTTGCGGATTTAATGACGGCCAGGAGTTACTTTTATTATTCTTGCTAAGTTCGTGAATGAATTTTTTTTATTAATATCTTCTACAAGAACAATCTCTCTAAAATTGAATAATATACACGTGTAATTCTCTAAATAAACATATGCAAATAAACAAACAAACAATCGTGGGTTCGTTAAAAAATTTGCTTGGGTCAGTATGTCCCAGGGGTCGTAGCTTCGTTATCACTGTACTGGATTTATAATTTCCAATCAAAACAGTCATTGAATAGATTATAAAAGTTCCGAATATTTGGTTTCAATGATGGGAAGTCTTGTCCATTCCTTGCAACGAGGAAATATTTTTATTGTTCTGGCCAAGTTCCATAGAATGAACTCTTTTTATCAATATCTCCTACAAGAACAATCGCTCCAAAATTGAGAGAACTATCCATAAAATTCTTTAAACATTGCTGTCGTCATTAATAATTTATGTTTTGAGAATTAAGTGCAGGTCACACTTGAAAGGAGCGACAATAGCAGTTGTCGATTCCTACTCCCAAGCATGCGCAGTGTATCAGCGCAGTGTATCAGTGTACGCAGTGTATCAGCGCTACCGCTTAGAACTTAAGTGTTCTCTTTTGCTCTTTTACTTTTTTAATTAGATTTTGCTGTTTTTGTGTGTGTTGTAATAAAAAATGTCTTGATGCTGATACGAGTTGTATTAATTTCTTTATCACTGAGTAACCCGCTTTGGATTAAGGATTTTCCCCAATATTTATTTAATTTTATTTGTCATCAAACCAGCTTTTTCGTTTTTAATGAGTGTAGATTTATTGTTTTTTTCCTAAATCCTAAAATAATTACTAGTGGTGCATCTTACTCGCTAGCTTTTGTGGCTCTTTTGAGGAAAAATTGCGATTTCAAAACACTCTCTATTATTGATTTCCTTCTTCTGAATGACAGCCCACACCAAGATTTCAATTAAGAGCGAATTGAATGAGGTTGTCAAAGCTAAAAATTTAGTGCTTTATATTATTAGATTAACATTGATATTTATGAGTAAGCTTGTTAAAAATTGAAATCTCTCTCTCCTGGCGCAAACTGTAAATTGTAATAATTGTTACACACAATGTAGAAAAAGAAACTATGACAACTTTTATTTTTAAGATATTAGTTTTGTTTAATTCTAGATATTAAAAGAGTAATGTAAAATGTCTAAAATAATTGTGCTGAAAAATGACTTGAACTGTTTTACATTTTGCCCATTTTTATTTTTCTCTACTTAACCTGTTTTGAAAGGAATTTCCGCATTTTCCCATTTAATTTAAACTATAACTGAATTAGCATTAAGAAATCTAAATAAACAAAAAAAATTAAAAATAGTTGTTTTTAATAAGACAAGTTTTTCACATTTGTAAGGGTATGAATGTAGGACGGCTTAAAACATGTACCTCTGTAAAATTTTATGCTAATTTTTTATTTTTTGAAAAGAGAAATATACATACGTCTAACATTGAAGTTGCTTCACCCAAGAATTCGATAGGCTGTGTGAGCGCGTGAAACTTACATGACAGCATGAAAGTAATACGATTAATATGTTTTTGCAAAGTATGCGAATATGGAAACGCACACATCTTGTTTGAATGAGGAAATCCTGCTGCAGGTTTCCTATACTTTGATGGCTAAACATACAACCCTAGAAACAAGCTAGGGCCACATGTTAGCTTGGTTCGACACCCAACTCAATGGGGGAGATCCAAACTGAATGCAACTTTATTTTTTGCATATCTTTATTTTTTGTGCATTTGTTTCTGAATATTTCATCACATTTGAATATGTTTGGCTTTGAAAGAAGCACAAAAATGCCTTACATGAGCTTTCTGACTTAGAGCATGACAGTCAAGGAAACGGAAATTGTCTCAAATTATCATACAGACCATGGAAAGGAGGGAAAGACACGATTATTCAAATAAAAATAAATGATAATAGGCACTGATTATTTTGCAAATTATCTTTAGGTAATTTGGAAAATAACTCAATTTTTTTTTTAAAAAAATTACAAATTATCTAGGTAATGAGCACATTGCCTGTAGGCAAGGTGAAAATAAAAGCTTTGCTTGGAAAACAGCGTTTTTGTAGACCTACAATAACATAATTAGGAACTCTGATACAAAGAACCAAACAGCTTATAATAATAAACAATTGATAAAGTAAATATAACAATTATTTTTACTTTTGGGTATGAATCTAGTAATGAAGAAACCGGATTCAACTATGGGATGCCAGGGAACTCTTAATCAGTTGTATATGAATCTCGACCATTTCCCCGCCTCGAAATAAACGGCGCAGGGAGAAAGCGGCTAACCTTTCTGGGCAGGGCGGAAAGCCAAGAGCTATTTTTTTCCACCTTGATTCAATAACCTTGTTGCTGTAGGTACGCGGACTGACAGCGAGAGATAAATCCTAACGCACCACCATTTCAACAGTTCTTCGCTGATGCCACGCTCCGGAGTATTTATAGAAAAAATTACACTCCTCAGCATTCCATTCGAGAATTCACCCTCGGAAATAATGTTATTTCCTTGTGCATGGGTTAGATAAAAATGTGCGCCACTATTTGTAACAACTTAAAACTTGCTTTCTTAAAATGAATTCATAGGAAAAATTTTGGCGATTACAGAATTCATTGAAGCACACAAACAAATCTATTTTGATTGGGGATATATAAAATAATTTTCCACAGAATTTTTTTTCAATTAAAATTAAATAAATGTGTTGTGTAAATCTTTAAAGAGATTTGCTTAGAATATTAGACAGGTACATTTAAACATATTAGTTTTCGTCACTCTTTTTTTTTCACACGAGATCAGAAGCTATAGCTTCAAGTGGATTCCGAATCACTACAAACGTTAAAAACTGAAATGAAATCAAGCCTATGTACTGTTGAACGGAAAACCAGAGTTCCAAGCATTATGCTGCTAGGTGCGGCGTTCATGCTAAATAAATATACACTTAGTGGTCACGCTTTGCACGAGAAGAGATCGCAAACTGCCATTCGAAGTAGGCATTTTCAATAGGACCACAGTGTAAGGTTTTACAAAATGTGTGAAAAACCTTTTATTTTTTTGTCAAAATATAATTTGCCAAAATTCCGGAAAATGTAGCAGATTATGATAAGATGTTGTGGCCTGTTTTAAAACAATTTAATATCCATCGTGCAAGTGTCTTGCAGGAGAATTTTTTTGAGTCACTCCCGGTCCCGCAACCTGGCAGATAAGAACGCAAAATGATTAAAGTGTTCAATAATGACAGGGATCAGACTCAGGACTTTTCGCTCTGAAAACCTTCCCCTGGACCAGAGTGAGTGTGTATGCATCAGACTAAAAATAAATTTCTTCTAAACATAAACATTATGTAGTATAATGTCATTTATTTTATTTGCATGCGCTAGGAGCATTTTTTAAATATTTATTATTGGTACACAAATATTTTTGACACAAATCTTTCAAAACTCAGTCGCTTAGCAGACATTAAATAATTTCCTCTTTTGCATAATTATAATAATCTTCTCAGTTACTTAAATAAAGATATCCTTTCCTTTTGAATGGAAACAACATTCATGACTTTTAAAAGGGACCATTCTCTTGGCGAATGTGCATTAATAGCGCTGGAAAATAATTGAACTTAAGACAATCTACAATGATCATTTTCTAAATGGAGTCAACGTCCATTGGATTTTTTAAAATAAGAAATTCTTCACACTCGTGGAAAACATGCTTCAAATCTATACGTATGGAAATTTTTAAGGCATTCCGACATTTTATAAATGAAGAGAAAATAATATTGAAGAAAAAGGTTGTAAAACTTTAACGATAAGGAAAACTATTTAATAAAATTTTTCTGTTTAAAACTATTTTAAAAAGACAATTGATGGAGAATGGATCCTGTCATGCTATTCTATAGCAGACAAAATTCTTAATCTAATATAATGGCATTTGTTTATTCCTTTTATATATATATATAATATTGGGAATTTATATTCTCTTCATTTATCAAGTCATCAATTTTATCAGTCAAATTTCTCCTTAAATGAATTTATTTTATCGTAGGTAGAAATAAATTGTTTTGTCAAACATACCTCAGTGTCATGTTACTTCTCATAATTCCTACCCTTGCCAACTTCTTATTTGCTGATGCTGTTTGCAGTCTCTCTTATGCTACTTCCTAACCTTTTCTTTTACAACCGTTGGCTGCAGAATGTTTCTCCTCAGTATCAGGGAATTTTCCTCTTTTTTTTCCCTCTCTCATCTGTGAGGTGGCATGGACAAAACTTAAAACTTTTTCGCCGTGTTTTTTTTTTTTTTTTTTTTTTTTTTTTACAAGAGGGCTGAAACCGTATTAATCAAATTTGATATAACATCATGAATTTTTTCTGGTGAATTCTATATTGGCATGCTCTCTGCTTCTTGGTGTATTCTCTAGTCTTCTTCTCTCATCTGCTGCGCTGGTGTTCCCGTCGTGTTATTCATCGAGGATCTCATAGCCGTTAGCAGCGAATTGGAGAATGAAATGAATCGGCCTCACCTCTGTAATACTTTTCCTGTTAGGGCAACTTTCCAATTTGCCTTGATTTGAATTGTCGATGAGTTCATATCCGACTCTGTGAAGACTTGTAGCATCTTTTTCTCATGAGTTAGATCTAGCATTGATTGTCTACGTCCTATTCCATGACCTTACGGTAAGGACAACCTGTTATAAATCTGAACTGATTCAACCTTCTATATTTTAGTCACAACGCTTCACTTATTACAACAACAAAGAATCACAACGCTTCACTCATCGCCGATTTTCATGTATCAGACATTACTGCATTTTGTCCCTGCAAAAATACACCTTATTTACCAGCAATTTTTTCTTCCTATGACTCATGCTACGTTTCACCATTAGGCCTAGCTCCTTGGTCAATCATCACTCCTTGCCCAACAAGAATTTCTTTGAGTGATTTTCACTGCCAAACCTGTTTTTTTTTCAGAAGTTGTATCTTTTCCTTGATGCAGAACTCTAAGTAAATGTAATTATTTTTGTATCTTATATTGGTTGTTTTAGAAAAAAATAAACTGTGAAGTATTGCTTGCATATTGTAAAAAAACAATGTCTGTCTTTTCATTTATATACATTACTCATGCACACATTTACTAGCCAAAATCCTCGGGAATCACAACGTCCCACTAGTACGACCATAAGCAATAGTGAAGAAAAGGTTTAAAAATAACTAAACCAACAACATTAACGTAACACTCAGCACATTCTGATGCTTTTGTTCCGTCTGTTCAAAAAGTAATATGTATTAATATTTTGTGCTTAAGATCTTTTTTTCTTCTTGCAAAATTGTCTCAGGAAAGCTCTTTCCTCGTAAGTTATTGTTAAAATTTAAAAAGTAAGTCTTTTTTGTTAACTAGTGCACCATTCTTTTAATACATTCTCATAAAACTTTATTTTCTAAAGTTATTCATTAAGAAATTTCTGAGGATAACAAAAAGAGTTCAACTTATTAATTCTCAGGAATGGTTCACTCTTACAAAACAGGAAATTCTCCCACGCTTTCAACAGCTAATCATCTTCTGTGTGGGTTTGTACCTTGTATCTTCCTGCAGTCCTCACCACTCTTTCCTCCGCGATGCATCTTCAAATACTGCTCATTTCGCAATCTTCAGTCATAATGGGAAAAGAATCGGTTTCTATAGTAGCTTTCATGGTTTTGCATGAATTGTTTGACCATCGTTCCACTCGACAGGTAGTTATTTGAAGGACATCACAGACTGCATTCAAATTTGTGACCATTTATCTCAAATCAAAGTTTTTTTTTTTCATACGAATCGAATCTTCTTTTGATATAATCTGAGATTAGAAGAGTATGCATTCTACCAACGAGTTCATACTTAAGTTTTTTTTTTCTGTTCATTTGAAAATTCAAGATGTTGTTTTCTTTTTAGTCCCTTCTGCGCTAAACTTTTGACAACTGTCGAACATCATTTGCTGATTTTGCTGAAACAATTAATGGAATATTTTTAGCTTTTCTTCATTTTGATACTTGTCAAATGTAAACAGTCCAGATTAAATCCTCCATATATGAATAATTACTCTCTTATATACTAGTGATTTTCGTAACTAACATTTAGGGAAAAATATAAAATTCCTGAAATATTATTTGTGATCTTTTACATTTCAGAATATAGATGCAAATATTTGAATGAGTTTCAAAAAGTTGCAAAAAGGAACAGACAGATTAAAAACTATTTCTTTTTCTTACTAAATCAAAGGATACTTGGAATCCCCCTAACACTGATTTCAAGAGCAAATAATCAATGAAGAATAGAAACAGTATATCTGTATCGTATCATCATCTTTTCAAGAGAATGAATCTTCATTTTTTTTTTTTTTAAAAAAAAAGGGAATCGAAAAAGTATTTGTGAATTCATTGAGTAGTGTTGCAGTTCCCATTATGATAATGCTCGCATTGCAATTCCATATAACAGATTAACTGATTATTATGTTGTAAAAAGTGTAATCTCCATCCAACTGATGATACTTTTATGTAACTAATATTCGCTGAATTGGCATCTGAATGGTTTGTGCTTTAACCTACAGTTCAACAGTTTATGGATTTGAATCCCACTTCGGGCTTGGATATTTGTTGTGATTTAGAGCCCATATTAAACTTTATATATTGTTCTCCATCTAATGAGTTTTAGAGTGCAAAAAATGAACGATGAACAAATCAAATCGTATCATAAATAACCAGTGAATTGGTAAGGAATTTTGTCATAAAAATGATATTTAAAAGTTTCATATGGCCAATTTATTGACTCTATATTATATTGTATACAATGTCACATTTATGATATTCCTTGGACTTTTAACAGTTGAAAATAAAGGTAACATAATAATAACCCTATAGACGATTACAAATAATTTGAGTATCGCTAAGTCTGAATTGCACAAAATATAAATGCGAGCAATATTTTATTTAATTTCATAAAGTACACCTTCATGGTGCCTAAAAAAAAGGTACTTTTAATATTTTTATAACCTAACTGCATTAATTTCTATCGTTTATTTTGCTTCCGTGACTCGGAAGTTTTATTGTCATGGTAACGACCGCGTGCAACAAAGCAACCCACAAACAAGTGAAGAGTGAAGCACACTGTCTGAAGAAAGCACGATAACTGTGGGATGAACACTGCTTTTTTTGCAACAGTTTAATAGCTTACTAATTAAAATTGTAAAAAAGGAATCTTTGCATTTCAGAGCCATCAGAAGCATTTAATCTTAAAAATAATTTTCGCAAAAGATAACTTCATTTTTTTTATACAACATGCAGATTCATTTCAGTTTTTCGATTTGTTCGTCGGCTAAAGACAGCTGTGTCTCTTCATTCATTTATGATGAAACGCTTTGTTAAAATCATCCTTTATTTTTTAAACAAAAATGTTAAAAGTGCAAATTTTCATTTAAGATCACAAAAAACCCGCAGGTTTTTGTGTCGTCCATATTTAGTTTAGTAGTATCTAAAAAAATTATGTTTTCAATATTTTAATCGCGAGAAGAACGTATACATGGTTTTCATGAAGTTTCCGAAAAGCGTGCGAACACTGGGCAGCAGCTCCGCAGGAGCCAGAAATCCTCTCCGCTCGCGCACCTGAATTCATAGATTTTTTATTGTCTAGAAAACGAATTACAGTCTTATTTATTTTCACTAGTTCCGCGTTTTCGATGTTTATATAACATAACTTTTTCCAAATATGCCGAACATTGAGATCAATGCTTATAATACTTAAACATTCACTCAACAAATAAATAGATAATTTGCTCTTGACCCTTCAAATTGACAACATAATGAGGAATATACTCGAAGAGTTCAATACTTAAATATTCCTGCTAAATTTTCTAGTGTTAACCATTTTGAAAATTTATAAGTTGTTTGAGACTCATTAAAACAAAATTAGCGACTATTTTAGGTCATCTTTTTATTTTAAACATGTGTATACTTGGCTTTGATGCTATTAAATCCGGATTTCGGAATAAAATTTTAGATTCATTGCGAATTAGACAAAAGATGCCATCGAAACCCTAAAAGTGGTTGGAATATTTTGGAATAAGGACTAAAAATAAGATCCCTAAATTATCTCTTCTACCCAAAAAGATATCATTTCACTTCAAGGACACTGCGACAAAGACCTATTTTGTGTGTTCGAATCGTCATCAACGATAACGTGCCGGATCTTCATCTGGGTGGGTATAGAACTCTCTATTTTTCAGTTGCAAAAATGACAATTTTCAAAATAAGGCAGTCGCAATTTCATTGAATTGTCACATAAAACACTAATAAGCATTTTCTTTGATATTTTAATCATGATTATAATTTATCAAATCAGAATATTTGCTATAATACTAAATTTTAGAAAGATGTATTCCGAAGTTTTATCATTGGTCTGGAAAAGGTTGATTCAGGCTTTCATCTCTTTTGTGGGACAATAACATGATTGGGAGTTAAAGGCGGAGGTCTTCCCGTTAGGCTAACCACCTAATCGGGGGGACATATTCTTTGCACCCCAGGGCAGGAAAACAGAGATGGCCCTCATGCCACAGAGTTTAGATAAATACTTTGGCTACAAATAAATAAAAGTGCTGAGGAGATATATTAAGAGCATGTTTTTATTAATAAAAATTCATAAGACTCGATTTTTAATCTAAATTGTCTGTCTAGCACAGAAAGACGACACACAAAAAACACAGACAAAAATGCTATTGAAATTTACATTCAAAAAAATTCGTAACAAACCTAATTTTCAGGGTAATCTAGAAAATTAAGTATCCTACACTCTCTTATTTTTCATGCAAAGACATTTTCAAGGGTGCATATTATAATTAACTTAAAATGCGCAGTTTCTTTGCATAAACAGATGTGTGAATATACTTCCTATTAATCATATTAATATTTAATTTTAAATTGATAAAATTTTTATCAAATTATAAAAATTAAAAACTATTTAAGAGCATATCAAACGCAAAGAAAATTTCTACTTACTAGGCACATTGAACATTATTGAAACGTGACAGAAAAAAAATTCTGTTAGTAATTGAAAATACTTTAAAAATTTATTAAAAACTACCAGTATGAGAACGTGAATATATATATATATATATATATATATATATATATATATATATATATATATCGGAAGGTAGCGAGTTCTAATTCCAGCTTATCTGAAGAGCCTTCATGATCACTAAAAGAATGCGTGGTAACAATTTTTATAAAAATGAAATGATATCTCTGGGGGTGGCAGATGAAGAATGAATTAGAGTAAACTCCTGCTTGATTTCTTCTTCTAAGCTAGACTCTCATCCGGCTACTTCCGCCAACTGGTAGAGCCCAACTCAGGGCTAGGTATAGGGAAGTATGCTTGTGCAACAACAAAAATATTAATTATTCAAGTATAGATATAAAAATATCTAAACTTGAAAAGGTCTATTTCTCAAATTCACCCAAATATTTTACAATTAAAGATGATCTTTAAGCGGCACAAGTCAAAATGATTAAAATTTTCAAAAGTCCATGGACATTTGGAGAAATATATTCTGCAATCTTGTAAAGTTTCTATAAAAGTTAATTTATCTAATTGCAGCAATAGTTTGATTTTACGCAAATGTCATTTTGAAATCAAAGTAGACAGTTTTACAAAAAATATGTCTTTTCGAATTTATTTTCATTTATAAATATGAGGTCACCAATAAAATTGAATATTAAATTAACTGATTTTTGAGGATCTTATTCTAAGATGTAAAATTGTCCTATACAGAAATTCGTTGAAGACTGTATTCCTATTCTGATGATTCTGGTAGAAAATTAAAATGGTTTCCTTTTTTTTTTTTTTTTTTTTTTTTTTTTTCGAAAAACCAAAATTTAAAGTTCTCCTCTATAATTTGCTTTAAAATACATTTTCTAATTTCGGAAAATAGAATTAATTTCTGACTGCATACAAATCATTTTAAGCTTTTGTTCAATAACGCAACACAGTTGAACTGAAGCAGCGAATTCAAAAACATTAAATTGGAAATTTATAACAATGAATAACAACAGGTAATAGCAGCCTGTTTGGTGAGGCCTTTGCAGCAAGACAGAGAATTTGAAAGGAGACCTAACCAAAGGTCTTTCATGTTCATGAAAGGTGCCTGGGGCACGTTCAATAGCTCGCGGTCGTCTCCAGGTGAAATCATACCTCTGAAGTGACAGTATCAATTGTTGCGGAGTCTTTTGATTGGTTCCTGCTCGGCGGCTGCAAGGTACTGGGAAGAGTGCTGGCTCAACAATAACACTAAGCATCATTAGAAAAATCCGTCGAAAATAAAGGCAAATGAAATGTCTCAATAAATTGAAGAGAATACAAGTCTTCTCTTTCCAATCTGCAATAAATTCAAAAGAGACTAAATGCTACAGTTCCAAAATAGATTCGTTTTTCTAACATTCGGTGGGGAAAAAAGAAGTTCTGAATGATTTTTTGCTGTATAAAGGAACAATTTTAAAATGCTATTATGCAGAAATTATTCTACTTAGATAGTTCATGGAAAATTCCTTAACACATAGCATTTTAAACAAGTCTAACACAATTACTAATCTATTTAGTTTGGCATAAGATTGAGATCATAATTTTAAAGAAGGAGAGGTACATATAATAGGGTGGGTGGAAAATTCTCTTTTTTCTCTCAAATAGTGAATGCTCTTTCCCTTGGTTCAACAATTCGTGGTTGAAATCGGTCTCTATCAGTTGTAGTGATTCGGAATATAACTTAAAACTCAGTCCTGGAATTATGTGCAAAAAATGATCAATCAAATATTACCCTGGAATGTACTTTGTGAAGTACTTCAGATCAGGAATCATATCCTCTTACGTATCCTAAATACAAACCTCCTCATTTCAAAATTTTTGTTAGCTGCATCTTTTTTTGTTAAATTTACTGACGTAAATTTGTAAAATTTTCAGTAAAGAAATATCTATACTTCTCATAATTTTTTACTCAAGAAAAGCTCCTTGAAATGTAGGCAATTTCATCTCTTATATTATGAGGATATTTACTTAAATTTGAAGCATTTTCATTATCCAGTTACATGCATACGTAATTTCATTTTCTGTTTTAGGAACGTAAACAATTGTTATAAATAATCATTCATCACAATTAAAATTTAAAACTATCCACTAATACGGCGATATGTATACGATGCCCTTGTTAGATAAGGTTCTTCGCTTTTATCTGAGGCATAAATTTGGTCCCAGATATTAAGTAAGTTTCTACCATAGGAAATTATTGTTTTAAAATAGGGCTAAGTTTTGATCCTTTTTATCTTGTTTGTAGAAAGCCTGCAGTTTGTAAAGCTGCCAATAATTGTTTATGATAATTGTTTAGGCTCCTGCACTATGTTTTTATTTAAATTATCAGTAGTTAAAGAAGCATGGCATTTTTCGGTGTTCACTGTTTTTTGTCAATTGCCTAAATGTTTAAAAAAACGTAAGGCTCACTGTCTCTTGATGGATAACTGTTTGATTAGCCCCCGTCCTCCTTTGCAAAATTCACACAACTCTCATAGTGAATACATACTTTAGTTTTTAAAGGTTTTCGCCGTGCACATTTTAACACTGAATGGTGTTGAAGTTTCCGTCCAGTACCTCAAAACTAATTGAGGAGGGTGGAAAAATCACACGCGCTGCAATATATATATATATATATCCAAGAGCAGACATTTTTTCTTCACTTTGATTTTCACAATTCATAGTTGGATAAATGTTCGGTCAATCCCGGCGATGATGAGCTTTTTAGAATGAAAGATACTAAATACGATAAAAGTCATTATTGAATAAATATATATATTAAGATCAGAGCAAAGTGCGTAGTATCCTTTGCCGCGGGCAGTGATTGGGAGGGTGACCAAGTACACTCCCTCCCTGGACTACTGGAGCTGCATGGGTTTGGATCGTGTTCACGTTAATGTGTGACTTTCAAAGTCCTTCCATTGGTGTGGCGTGGATGTGGAGAGGAAGGTTCCAGATCAGGTGTGACAATGGTTCAAAATGACGAGGCACTTGGTGATGGATGAGTATTCTGACCTCATTAAGTTAAAGGTTCAGTCCGGAGCTCACCTACATTGCTATGTATGTATGAGATCTACTTGAAATTTTCAGGGTTCCGCCTTCCTTGAGATACGCGTTAATGTAGTCCACTTCTATAAAAAGTTCTCCAGCATCGCGTTGTTTATTAAAATACACTGCTGACCACCTAAATCATAACACCAAGAAAGGCAAGAAATATCACAACAAATATTATTTTATAGATAACATGTTGACCAAATACCAAATAATTAAATTTACAGACTTCTGTGAAGTTTGGTTCCTGCCAAATCCAGTAGCCAGAGTAGCCGCCATTGTTGGAGATCACAGCTGTCACACGCTTCGGCATTCATTCAAAGAGACTTTGGACGTACTCTTGGAGTACAGCTGACCAAGCAGGTTCCACACGTAGCCGTAGTTGATCTGGCGTGAAAACTGTAGATGTAATTCGGATAAATCGTTGAGAAACCATGGATCGCATATTTTCTATTAGCGAAAGATCCGGAGAGCAAGACGGACAGGTATAAAATTCAATCTAGTGATTGGCGAAGAATACTGTAGACAAGTCCTGAAGGTAAGGAAGGTCAACAGACTTCAATACCTCGGAGATGTAGCGCTGGCTGTTTAAAATACCTGCAATGCGTACTAGAGGAGTCCGAGAGTGATATCGAATACCTGCCCATACCATAATACCTGGTGTGCAGGTCTAGTGTGGCCTGTGCATCACGCAGATGCTCAGCATTCTCCTTCCACGGTGTCTTCAGACTCGAATGCAACCATCCTGGTGTTGGGAGACAAAAGCGTGACTTGTCAGTAAAAACAATTTCCTTCCATTCTAACTTGCACATCATTCTTTCATCGCTCCATTGGCGGCAGAGACGCCTATGATTCTGCCTCTAAGGTAGACGAAGCAATGGACATCTTGCGGACAGGCCTCTCTGATGTTAGCGGCGTCAAATGATAGGCGTAGACACTGGATTTAGACTGAATGGGCTGTGCTATCGTTCGTGATGTGGGTGAATTTTCGTTCACTGCAATGCCGCACAATTTGCCTGTCATCACGTGAAGTGGTGTACTGAGGTGGATGCGATCGAACACATCGGTTCGGTGTACCCTCCTGTATCCAATGATCACATATCCGCATTACATTTGTTTCGTTTCATCCAACAGGACTACCAATTTCTTTGAAAGATAATCCACAATCTCGGTAGGCCAGTACCCTTTCTCTGTTGAGCTCCCATACTTGATAAAAAAAATAATAGCTGTTTTCTAAAAGGCATAATTAACGTTTTTTTTTTTTTTTTTAACTACAAGAAAGACAAAACCACCTAACTTGAAATCATCGAAATCTTCAAGCCTTAAATAGCGCTTGGAAGTGGCACGCCAGAGGCGGGCGTTATGTTCGTCTGCGCTGAAATTCTAATCATTTTCATATCTCACCTCCTCTAATGAATATTGAAGATTTCTTGTTATTTACATGCTTCCTTCAGGGTAATGCATTTATAGTGAGCTCACAACAATTCTAACCTGTTAGTATTCCCATTACGCTGTATCTAAGAATGTACCACGATATTGAATAAGAAAAAAATCAAAGGGCTCAAAATTGTCAAGATAAAATATTTCAGAATGTATTAAAAAATTCCTGAATAAGTTTTAAAAGTAATTAAATAATCTTAATTGTTAAATCAATGAATAATCCCAAAACTTGAAAGATACTATTACAATATTAAACGAATACATCAAAGAAAAAATTTGGATTCTTAGCAGGAAAACAGCGTACACAGTAAGCGGAAGAGGGACTAAGGTCTACAAACCGCATACCTTAGGGTTTTCTTTCTTTCTTTTTTTCTTTTTTTTTTTTTTTATGGATGCCTAAAACTAGCAATCTATGTCATAGTTACGAGATGCGGGCAACCTACGAAATTTCGTTTTTATCAAAATAAATAACTGTGCTTTATGTATATCAATTCGCTTATCTCAACATGTATTACTTTCATAATTGTTTTTATTATTGTAAAACCTTAATAATAATGTAATGTTTTATTCACTATAAAACTGACACCCAAGATAAACTATCAATAGAAAACATTCTGATCTTGATTTTAAAATGTCTCACGCTCAAAATAAAGGAATTATAGTCAGTGCCTCTTTTGTACAGAAAATAACAAGAGAATTGACAAGAGTACAAGAAACGAGAAACATTTAAGCTGAACAAATTACTTAAAGAATGTTGATAAATAAAAGCCACAGCTTAGGAATCATAGTTTCTTAAGAACCGTTGAATTTAGAAACAAAAGTCATATATTTTTTCAATATGAAAAAGCACATTAAGAAAACTGCTTTTGTAATTAAAAGAATTATTATTATATTAGGAATGAAAAAAGGCTTAAGTTTTTAGCTTAGTTAGATTTTCAGTCTAATGTCTTATTCCCTCAGAACAGAGGTGATTATTGTTAGTGCCCTTTGGCCGAAATGTTTTCGTCAGCCACGGCAGACTGATTGCCAACGAAAGGAAGTTATCTGTTCTCAAATTATTTTAACTGTCAGTAAATTAATGAGAAAGTTTTAAAATCAATTTACATAACTAGTTTAAAAAATTTCTATGAGTTACTTTTGCATTGGGAGAACATTAGTGAAATGCTTCCGATGATGCCGCAAGCTTATGATAAAAACTCCAGATTTTGTGAGTTATTTTCAAAAAAATTAGACAGTCAGAGATAACTGCGGTGAAGGTGATCATGTTCTTCGATCGGCGTTTTGTTAGCCACGCATCTCTTTTCCCTGATTGTTTAACAGTTGAGATCGTAAGTGCATTAAACCACGAAAACTGAACTGTGTTATAGAATTTTAATTATAATTTGAAATATTTTTATCATGAATTACATTTTATCGTAATAATTGAAATATCTTTTTTCTAGATTTTCATAGACATGCTTCATTGATCAGCAGCTGCAGGTCCGAGAGAGATTTCATTCTGGAGGTATTTCCATTTTGCTCTCATTCTAAAGAAATTATTTCTAATGGACATTTCATAAGCTGGTCTGTTTAAGAAGTGACTCTTTGGGAAAAACTGACCTTTTTTAAACTTGAAATTTGTGTGACTGAAATGCTTTAGTGTCATTTTTTTTTTCAATTGTATACATGAGTGTATACGTTGTGGCTTAGCATTTGCCAAGAGATATTCTAAAACATGCAAGCATAAGCTAATTGAAGCAAAACCACTGCTGACGCGGATCTTTTGGAAGAAAATGTTTTTTCATATTCATAGGAATTAATTTTAAGAGACATTTTTTTTATTCTGAAAGCTTATTTCTAATGTTATCTAACATTTTTCAGAATTTCTGAAATTTTCTCCATTTCACTTGATAAAATTAGATTTAAATATTTTTTAATGAAATAATAAAAATTTTCGAGTCAGTCATTTATTATTTCTCGATTGTTAATTTCAAAATTATGGCATAATTATACATTATCTTTATATAATTGTATTTTGTATACTTAAAAAAATGGTATGTATTTTTGTAGATATTTGTTATAAGAAAATCTGCTTAAAAATTTATATGAATTTGTTAATAAGAGATGATATAACTTTGTCTCTGCATTTCTTTCCTTTAATAGTTAAGAAACAAGTTAATTTGCCTTTATGATTCAAATTTTCCATTTTTAATCAATATGGATTACCAAATAGAATACGAATAATTAGATCTAAAAAAATTTAAGCTTCATTTTTTAAGCAAAAAATCTAACATTAAAATTTTTATGAAAAAATTTTAACTTTGTTAGATTTTTTAAAAGTGATATCATTTATTAATACGGGACATTTAATGTTATACACTTTAGTAAAATGTACACATGAAAAAAACTGTAAATGCAGATATTGCATATACAAAAAAAAATAAATAAATAAATAAATAAATAAATAAATAAATAAAATAAAAAACTGTATGTATGTATGTATATATATACATTGGGATACCATAATGTTTCTTATTTTTGAGAAAGAAAGTATTTTTAATTATGAATTACTTGTATTACTTTATTAATTATATTTATTACAGCCGTTACATGATTATACGTACTCTGTTATTGTTTCTTTCCAAGTTTTTTGCAATATATTCTTAAATGATCTTTCTACAAAACAAATTTGAAAAGGTAATCTTGCTTATTGAAAAAATTCATTAATATGCTTTAGTAATATATATAAGCTAGCATTAATAACAAACTTATCTATCACATTATATAAAGCAAGTTTATTATTAGTCATAAAGTAATAACAAACTTGCTTATTTATAAAATACAATATTATTCCAACATAAAGAATGTCAAAACAGCAGCTACGACTCAACAATTTCGATTGTTAGAATAGGATTATTGAATTGAATCTTTTGCTGAGGCAAAACATATATTTTCCTTAGTCATTGAATTATCATATTCTCATCCTTCAAAGGAATACGTTTTAGGATCATGAACAGCATCTTGGTTAAAACTGTTTAAATGTGAATATAGAACTATTTTATTAAGCTTGTATAATACAAACAACCTAAATAGTTTTATATATGTAAAAAAAATAATTTTACTTAAGACTATATTTAATGTCGGAAATTAAATTTTCATTTTTTCCCTCAAGAATAGATACTTTTTAATGTACATATTATGTATAGTACATGTTTTTAATAACTTTTAAATTTTGGATATGTTTATAAAGCTCAGTTCAGATAATTGTGAACTTTTGGGTAATAAAGACTTATCAGTCCTTCATTCAATCGGTTCCAAAATAGAAATTCTACACTTGATTTTCTAGTGGAAGAGAATCATTCTACAAAAAATTGCTCTGTTTGTACATTTAGCTGCTGGGATGCTTAAATGAAAGCCGAAAATTTAAAAAAATGAATTTCATTTTGCATTGTTACAAGCCGTTAAGATTTGAAATGTCTTCTTGAAAAAGAAAAGGCCATTGTTAACACTTGGTCCACATCTTGGAAAATGAGGATGAAATGACTACCTTCGGGATTACCTCTTGTCCATGTTCTGTAATTTTGCTGTTGTTGATGAGACTTTGCAAATGGAAATGGTCTCCACATGATCACAAAACAACTGTAAGGCAGCGGTGGCCTAGTTGTTACGTAAATTGCTCTCATTAACACATGGTAATTGATTCGAATACTGGCTTAAACAGATATCCATTGCATTCACCAAAGACGGCTACACATTAAATAAATCGTGGCCACAATATCCCACCAGTGAAATGTCAAACCCCTTGAATTGGCAAGTCTGGAGGGTTCTTGCTTTTAAAAGACTCCCACGTGGCTTCTTCCACTTAACTAACGGTACAGTCCACTTCTGGATTGAGTACACAGGAGAACAACAAAATAATTATACACTCCTCACATCGTCCACTTACATCCAAACAAAAAAGTTACGAGTTTTTTCTTATTAGCAGCTCATGCATTGATTCTGAGTGAACAGTAGGGCAGAACATTTTATGAAACTACAAGAACTGTGTATCCAATCATGTTTAATGACCTTATAAAATGTTGGTTTCTATATAATTATTCGAGTTTTCCTACAGTTCTATGATGTGACCGAATTTTCCACTTATTCGATGTATATATAGATATAATTTTTTCAAATTTAAATCCAGGCTACAGACAACAAACCAAAGTTCCATGTTCAGAAATAAACCATATACATCATAAGTTACTAGATTAAAAGTGACAACTAACTGTGAATGAACATATATATATATATATATATATATATATATATATATATATATATATATATATATATATATATATATATATATTACATGGGATTGCAAATATATGTTAGCATTTAACACAGTTTCCACTTAAGCTCAATTCTGTGCCGAATGCTGATGTTCTCAGATGCATGCTTTATGATTGATATAAAAGAGTTAATCATTTTATTTTTTCGTACAAAAGTTGCTGTAAAAAAATTACGGCGTATTATGGTATATTTGCTGCTAAATATTTGCTTAAAACTATATTGACACAAAAGACTATTCAAGAGCAATTCGCACACTACAATTGTCTCTCTCCAGATTATTTCTCAAATTATGGACTCACCTCTAATCGTAGCCATAAGCCATCAATCATATTTGTCGAAACTTCCTTGTATGTGCAAGAGAATTCCAAAACTCGAAGAAAAACAGTAATACGAATATAAATCTTTCGGTATATTTTTCTTCTTATTGGAAATTTATATATATATATATATATATATATATATATATATATATATATATATATATATATATATATATTAATCTTTTCATTATTTTTAACCTACTGCAAAGATGATGAAATAATATAAAGGGAATCAAAGTACCCTATAAAAGAAATCTCATAAGACACAAGGAACGTTTCTTACGAATTCGAAATATGTTCTTATTCGTCTGTCATTTTACAATCTTTTCCATTTTTATTCAATTCAAATTCTAAAAGACATTGAAAGAGGAATATGGAAATTTACAATACAACAGATTATCTACCATTTTTTTAATTACCATAACTATTTCATGCGAAATTATTGTTCTTAAGTGGATAGTGTATCACAAATATCATTAAAAAAACTCGAACAAGTTTTCCATTTTTTAAAAATCAGTTTTTCGAGGAAAAAATTTTATTTCTTAAAGTATGTTTATAAGACACTGAAATTCCCAAAAAGAATTCTTTATTGTATAACATAAAAACAGTATTGCGATACATTCAAAGCATTAAGATGTTAGACTGTAAAAATGATTCTTTAACTGGTGATTAATCGAATTTTGTCTCTATAGCCAATGCCCTTGTCAAATAGACCTTTTCACTCTTTTGCATCTCACGAGGGCGTTGGTTAACCCGATAAGTCTTTCTATGAACAGGTAACTGCTCACATTTTCTGATCACATTTTTTTCATAATTATTCATTTATTTAAAATTAAATAAAAAGTTACAAACATCTTATTCGGGAATATCCAGAATCCGAAATGAAATATCATGATTCTGTTAAATACTTTTAATGCATGGTGTAAATAATGTAGAATTAAATTTAAAAGCAACTATGCTTTGCAAATCTGTATATGTGAGCCGTTGATAAATTATTATCTTTTTATTGATTTTAATAGTGAGTCAGACCAGGTATTTTAAATAAATATACGTCAGAAATTAATTATTATAATATTATGACGAAAATAAATTTTTATCATACATGTGCTATTATACAAGAAAGTCACTACAATCGTTTTAGTCTATTTATTTAAGCAAAGAAATGCTACATGATCAAATTAAATTTAATTACAAAATGTAAACTGTTTTTTATTCCTTTCTAGTAATATGCTATTACTGTAGGGATACCATATAGAACAGTCAAGAATAATCTTAAGAATATTAATTTAAGAATATCTCTGTAGAAATCTCGGGAAAATCTGGAGAATATTAATTAGAGCTATTTCTAAATTCTTGAAAAGGTGCTGTCATGAGTTCTATGAAAAAAGGTGCTGTCAGGATCTCTATACTAACAATTCGTTTTCAGGCACATTCCAATTATTTAAATTTTGCAATAAATTTATCCATTTTCAACTATTTTTCTAAAAATGTTTTAAACAGGTATTCAAGTGGAATCCATTTTTCTACATTTTCGATGCAAAGTTCTAGCAAAATATGTTCTTTATTCATTTTTTATAAGTATAAAAATACGATTTGCATTTTCAAATATATTTAATAACTGCAGAAGTTAATGAAGGAAAATTATAAATATATATCCAATTGTGATCTCCATAAAAATTTTGTACTCTGAGTTGGCAGACGAGTGGTTCGCCAATTTTTTTTCTTCGACTTAATATTTTTATTTTCCTAAAAAGCTTTCGAATTTCTAGTTTATTTGATTATTTACTACGTTGAAGTTAATAATAAGAAAGTTTATTGCGATTTTCATGTGACAATTATCCTAAAATCCCTCTACGATTTTACAAAGAATTTTGTTACAGTATTTATTCAATTAATTTCATTTGAATGTTTTAAATAATATCCAAATTCGGACTCATATGAATTTCTGCTGAATTATTGACACATAATTATTGGTAAGTTATGTAAAAGCATTTGATTACTCTTAAATAAGCTGATTTTTTTCACTCACATATTACATTGTCAATATAGCTTCCAGACTCATTTCATTTTTAGCAATGGTGATTCACATGACTCACAATGAAAAAAAAGAGATTCATTGCTAAATTTAATAAGTTTGTCAATCGCACTTTTCCAACTTCCTTATGATTCAGTTGGAAATTTGTATGAAATTTTTCTCCGAAAGAACTTAGGTCAGACTTAGAACACTTCTTACTGATGACCATAAATTCAAAACTAAATATTGAGCCTGCTGTAAATCCCGTGAATGTTATGAGCAACGTGCATGATTTACAGAAATGTTGATTCGAATAACTTTATCACAGCGAATTTTTGCAGGTGAGTTTGAATAAATGTTCATCATTTATAATATCATTAAATTAAATATTTATTTCAGAATTAAAAGGGAAATGTATTTTGAATTAGATTCCCAATATTATAAAATTTTTTGACCAATATTTAAAATATTTTATATTTATTTGCCCTTTTTAAAGGGCCAATTAAATTGAAGTTTTAATATGTCATTTATTTTTGGATTTTAAACTTCGAAGTGATTTTGTTTCACTATTGATTTAGTCAAAAAACATGTAAAGAATTAAGTTATTTAAATTTTATTTAAATGTGTGATTTGTAACTTTTATATGTTTCACAAGCATTGTTGCCTCGTAACTGTCATAATTATTGTTAAAAAGAATTATACAAGTCTAACACAAATGTTGAATATAATTTTTTTGATCAATTAATATTGAAATAATATTAATTTATCTTAAAAATTTATATAATTAGAATATTATTAATTTATCTAAGCAATATCATTTCTATTTTTAATGCTTAAATATTCTCTTTTTTAAATTTTAAAGTGTATGTGTATAAAAAAGTGTTAATAGTATGCACTTTTTATGAAAAAATGTACGTCAGAATTAGCTTAAAACTTATACAGATTGATTCCACGAAACTTAGGATTATATATTTCTCTCTCTCATTTAGTTTATATAATTTCATTTGATTAAGCATGAGAGAATTATTTTATTAGCTGTCGTTGCTATTTCGGTCCATTCTTGAAATCTAAATTTATGTTACGGACTGCACTACTGCTGAATGATCCGAAATTCTTTGCACTGAACCAAATCCTAGCAGAAGACAAACGTTTTACATTACACGTTCAAGTGCTGACGAATTAAAATACAGATAAGTATAAAGGGAAATAAAGTAAAAGTCTCATAGGAATTTTAAATTTCGCAGCAAATGAATAAATTTCAACATACAGTACTTTTGATGTAAATTTCTGTAAAAATCAGTAGATAATTAAAAATATTAAGCAATAAAATGTATAAATTCTCTCTCTTGTAGAATACCTTAAAAACTCTTTATTATCTTTATCATTATATTTTTGGTACTTAACACGATTGAAAGATTTGTTACTACAAAGTTTTAATTCACTTTGGCCTTTATATACATTTCTGGATACCATTTAAATAATTTTTGAGCTAATTTCGGAATCATCACATTCAAATTGTGCAAAGGGCACTAAAACGTTCATATTAATAGAAAATGTATTGGATCATGGTGAAACAATATCCTAAGTATGTTACCGCAAAAGCAACCTTAAAATGAGTATAAGGAATATATATCATAATACCATAAGAAGGTAAGAACCTTCATATCCCCTACTACAGCAAAAATGACTTGCATTGTTATCGCGAAATGAAGGCACCACAGTGGCGTAGCGAGGGGGGGGGGCAAGGGGGGCTATCATGCTCCGGGCGCAGCTTGCAGAGGAGCGCCAAAATCATTTCAAAGATAAACAAAATTTTCCAGAAAACTACAATCTTAATTTGATCATAATATCAATTTTATTCCGAGAAATATATTTTGCTTTTTATAATTCTTGTGTCATATCCAGAAGAAAAAATGTCATGGAAAAATTAGATTTGGAAGAGAAAAGAGGTTGTTCATGAAAAAGGACGAGTAAAGAGCTAATGGAGCTTACCATTAAAGAAACACTGATTAGATTTCCTAATAATAATTTTGCATAGCTTAGTTTCTTTTTAAAATTGTGTACTTTTAACCATACTTTCGATTTTTGTTTCTTAATAAGTTCGAGTGTCGTTTCTTAATAAGTTGGATTGCCGTTTTTCGTTAATTTTAATCCTTTTTTTTAAGTTGCATATTTTGCTCAATATTTGTGATACTGTCATTTTGTGAAACAAATCTTGTAAATGTGTGAATAACGAAAATATACTTTAATTTTTTTCATATGAAATTTCTAGAAAATTCAATTGGTCAATTCCATTTTTAAATTTAGAATAAAGTTATTAATCAGATAATTTGTGTCAATGTTATATGGTAAATTTTGGATCTACTAACTTAGGAAGATTACAAAAAGTAGGCACATGACCTTATTTAATTTTGTAAATACTCCAAGATACACAGTTCCCTTTATGAGTCCTAATTGTTATACAGGCTAAATCGAGTTTGATGCTAATGAAAGTGGTAAATATAATGTTAACAAAGCAAATAAAATTCTTGTACTCAAAATAAAAAAAAGTCCAATGAATATCCACTGACCCTTGACCCCACTGGATGTGATAATTATTCAAAAATTCAAAACGTCAAAATTATTTTCGAAATTTTAGTGTTCTGAAATATTATTTGACTTATTATTTAATTTCTCATAAGAGATTAGGTTATTTTATTTCACGAGTAATATATTTCGTTAATATTTTTGATTTCCTTTTGTAATACAAAATGTGGAAATTTAATCTTATTTTGACTATAATAACATAGTGAAACCTTACTTGCAAAAAAGAAAATTGCATAAAACTGATATATTATTAATGAAAATTTGAAGAATTTGACTTAAGTTATTATGAAGCGATATAGAAAAATCAATTTCAGTTTTTATTTAGACTGTGTGAAATTATTATCCATCGTCTAAAAATAAAAGTAAAAAACGTGTATTTTTATCTCAAGTTTTATTGTAGCCTTTTAGTCTAGTGTCGCTTTATACTCGTGAGAAAATTCTTACTGAAAACGTGTTTCCTATTAGTTGTCCCCTTTGGCCAAAACAATGTGTCTTGCAGCTGACTGAATTCAACGAAAGGGGGAAATTTCCCTCAAAATAGCGTTGCAGTATGCAATATTAACTTCCCTAGCCCTGTGTTAACACTTCCTATGGGGAATTGTCTTCCTGGAATCCAAATGGTGGTGATGGAGTACTAATTACCTCCAAATTTTAGGAAAATACATGAACTTCTTTCCTTTGTACAGTTCACATGTGGTTAGTATATCATTTCTTCACTAACATCGCTTCGTCAGAAACGAAAATTTAAACTATTGAAAATCTGGAGTTTCGACCTTAAAAATATATTAGCAGTAAGTTATATTTCTGTCCACTATGTGTTTCTTGTAGATTTCAATATTTAATACATTATGCTAGTATAAATATTTACTAGCATGTTTGTTGAATTTTGAAAATCAAATATCAAATTATTCATTACTTAAAAAACTATTCATGTAAAATTAATTTATTAATATTTAAATAATTTTTCGAAGGTTAATAACATTCATTTAGATGTATTTATTCGGGGAAATAATTTTATTTGTCTTGTAATTTTATTGGATTTACATTAGCACATTATATTGAAAAATTCTTTTTCCAGATGGTAAAATCTAAGAATCTATAAATGTTTTTTTTTTCTTTTTAAATGTTTTCCTTTGTTTTCTTTGTATGCTTAAGTATACAGAATAAATTTTAATTAATCAGTTTAATTTATATGAAAAAATATCTTTTAACTTGAAAAAATCCCTCAAGAAAATTGTCAAGAAATCATGCATAGTTCTCATTCTGTATTGTAAAATTTTAAAAATTATTTTGAGAATTAGTATTGTGTCTCTTTAAATGATATTTGAAAGAGAAAAATTTAAGCTATTGCATGAACAGTACTTCCAAAATGATTCATAATAGTAATGAATTTTGATTTTAATAAAAATTTACTCCTATTTTATATATACATAATGATAAAATATATTTCATTATCTTAGGAAAATAATTTTATTAAACATATTAAAAATATATGTAATAAAAAAGAGAAAAATTTTCACTACTAAGATAACCGATTGAGAAAATCTAAATAAAGTTATACGATATAAAAGTAAAAAAAAATTACCTTTAATTTCTGTACCGTATTTTTAATTTCTGTATTTATTAATTTCTGTATCTATTCTTCAGTACCTTTAATTTCTGAAAATAATTTGAATTAATGAATAACTTGAAAAAAAAAAAAAAAAAAAAAAAGGACACAGTGTCTATTAGCTTTGTCAAAAAATTACCTATATAATAATATAATATATTTATAAATTGTTTAACTGAAAATTTCTGGTTTTATTAAATATATATATTTGGATAAATTTTATTTGAATTTAAGTATGTGTTTTGAAAGAAATTTAAAATTATTGACTGTATTAGTGTTTCTGTGCCTATCTGCATTTTGCATTGATAATGCTATGGCATAATTTAGTTACATAAATTAAAATCATATGAAGACGTAATTAACAAAGGTCTTATAGTTTTGGAATAAAAAAAATAGTTTTATGGTATCAAATTGAAACATTCATAAATTATCAATATTTCATTTTGTGATTTAAATTTTTTACGATAAATATAATTTTGTTATTATAATGTAATATGTTCTATTTATTATAATGTAATGTGTACAGTTATAGCTTTTATAAATTAATACATTTTTTTCCTATATTTATATTGTATTACTCTTTTTAATTTCGAGGGGGCGCCAAAAAAAGTATTGTACCAGGGCGCGAAGTTTGCTCACTACGCCATTGAGGCACCAAATCAAAATGTCCACCAGTTAAGGCTAAAATCAGCTTCTTTTTCTTCAATCGTGGCATACAAGCGATTACTACAAATGGATTTTTATTTATGTGAGTCATTTGTTTATTTTGATTCAATTGTGTCTTCTCTAGTCTTATAATTTTTGTTCTGATTTCCATTCCTAAAGCATAAATGAAAAAAAAAAAAAAGTTTCCCATTATAAATTAATTTGAAAATATTGATATTTAACAGGCTCAGTCAAAAACATAACTGTAGATTTCTGAGGTGAGAAACACTCGTAAAAGTGTACTTTAATGTCGTTCGCGATCTTGTACTAGTTTTTAGAAAAATAATAATTTTCTACATTAAACAATTTTTTTTTAATGAGCCCTGTGTCATATCTAAAAGGTTCTCTTTATAGACATTATATTTTACATTACAAATTTGTAAACATTGAAATAGTTTATATAATGGCTGGATGAAAATATTGCTATCTCAAAAGTATATCGTGGCACTAATTTTTGTTATGCTGAATTTTATTTTTAAACATGAAAAATGAAGTTTTGAAATTTTTGTCTGTAATGAACATTCACTCTGGAATATCACGGGAAAATAATTAACAGTGGAATATTTAATTGTTTCCTTTCTGGCGGCTTGAATAGCTATTCCTAATAGGACTGGTATCGTCCTCCGTCTTAAGCGCAGAAGTAATTCAAAAGTCTAACCAATTCCATTCGTATGATATATTTGGGCTGTAAAAATTTCCCTGTAGAGTTTGGGAATAAAGCTTGGGCAATGCACTACTCTAGTCAAAGATCTCTACAGTATCTGCACACATGGGTAGACTGATTCTGTGGTTGTTATTTTTAGCAGCTATTATTAAACACTTATACTATGAAGTCAATGAATTCGCTTTCATTTAAATATTATTTTAGATTTCTTTTAATTAGTACACACAGAAATCATAATGGTATTCAATTACTGCTAAAAGTTACAGACATACAAGTAACGAAAAACTTAAGCGCTCTCGCAGCCAAAGCTTATTTTTCGGCAGAAAACTTGCATAGAAACCAAAGTGAAAAAATATGTGTTTACTATTTGCATATCAGGAGCTGAATGGAAATCCTCTTACTCGGCACGAAAGGAGATTCTTCATTAAGTTCCGCATGTTTGAAAGAGATTTAGTTAAAATGTTTTTTCTTCCTTAACGAACAAAGATATCACGAAACGAGATTGAGTTGTCAATTATGTGGTACATTGTTTATAAGAACAAAGCCTTAGCATTGAAATGGTTCAACTAATTTTAAGAAGACTTTCGATCCAAAGGATACGAATCACTTAAATTATGGGTTCCGGTTTTATCGATCAAAACTTTCTATCATTAATTATAGTAAATAAAATGTTATTCAACTGTTCTAAATTTTATAGAACAAATTTATTGGTAAGAACTAAATAGAAACATTTGCATATTATATTCTACAATATGAAATAAAGTACAGATTTTTAGCCTAAATCACAATAATATCTGGTTAGATTATTAAGAACATTTGAATTCAGTTAAATATTCTCATTATGAATTAATAAATACAAATAAAAGTACCCTTAAAAAAACAGTATGTTTGTTGGTTTGTTTGAATCACTGCATTGTTACTTTATTTTAGAAAAGTCATTAAAGATTGTAAAAAAAAAAAAAAACATTTTTGTCAGCTTTACGTACATTAAACTTTCTTGGAAGTCGTAGCGAAGAAACATAATATGTTGAATTTTAATTTCCTTTTGAAACACTTATATGAAATTAGTTTTCAAACTGCTTAAAATTTTCTAACCGATATTTATTTTCCTTGAATCATGAACATTTTACCATCAGTTGCTTACCCTATGGCGCTCCTGAAAAAGTACTCAACTTATATATAATCCGAAATCTATATGGAATCAGTAGAACGCTTTCTAAGAATGTGATTGGCTGGTTTGTCATTTACGGGTTATTTTTATACATATAGCTTCTTTTAAATATACTGCGAAGTAGATTCCGAACTACTTTAAACATATAAACCCCAAGTGGGATTCGAAATCACGAATTATTGAACCAAATATTAGAGCTCAAACCATTCGGCGATTAGCTCCACAACTAAAAATGTGCAAAATGTAAAAAAAAATAAAATAAATAAATAAAAAAAATAAAATAAAAAAAATAAAAGTATAGCAAAAACTAAATCTGAAGATATTCGAAAAATTTACAGAAACTATTTCCGAACAAGTTAAATAAAAACACTTACAGAAATTATTTTAGAGCATATTATAAGAAATTAACAGTCTGTTGTACAATTAATTCAAAAAAGTGATAGAGCGTGCTTAATTTACCATAAAGTTATGTTTAATATCTCTAGCTTAACTTAAATACTCGCACAAGGGAAACTTTTCATCTTCAAAAGTCAACATCTCACATTTTTCTTGTCCAGAAATCTGATAAAAAAAATTATAAATTGCAAGTTGATGCCTCATCATTGATATTAATACATCTTTGATGAAACAGTGAACATTAGCCATAGAATCTGCTTATTTAAATCTTAAAAGCAAGCTTATTGTCCTTGACGAGGATTTATTGCAATATTCTGTTGATGTTGTACACATGGAAAAATCGACCGACATTCCAAGCTGATTTACAGAGAATAATCCGCTTTGCAATAGCAGCTCCTTAGAAGAAAATCTTATCGCTTGGCTCTTGATCTGTTCCCTGGCAGAAGCACAAGTCTCTTTCCCCTGATTCATCAAATGAATTGTTTGAAATTCAGATCTTCGGAACTTAATAAGATGCTCCATAAACGAATTAAAATGTTTTCCAAGAAAAAATACATCTTATTTAATATGCACGTTTCTAATTATTCACTTTGAATCAATCCAACTCTATGTGAACAAGAGTCTAGTTTGGTAATCTCTTCTCACGCACACTATAGTGTAAAGGAACTATAACGTGTGTGAGAATTATCTTTATTAATCAAATGAAATGCACTGTTCATGATGCAGGGTGTAAATGTTGCATTTTAATAGGAAAACTAATGATCTTAAATACCATATTGTTACAAATTTATAAATAATTATTGTACATGTCTTAAAATATCTCAGACAGATCGGAAATGCATTTTGGGCAAAAATTGTGGTACTTAGACGTGTTATACGTTAAAAGTGGGTTTCTAATGATTTGGTGACTTGGTGATGGTTTGGCGAGAAAACTTGGCGACTTGGCGAGAAATAGATACTTTTGGAAACATTCATCACATAAGCTCTAGGACCAATATTTAGCGAGATAGCCTAGAAGCTTCCAGAATCTTGGCGAAATTAGTAGATTTCTCCGCCAAGTCAGGTATAAATACCGTAGTCCAACATAGTTAGGCAGATTTTGTAAAGACAGTTAGTTTTGTGAAGACGATTAGTCGTGATTGCTAGTTTAGAGAAGCTGTTCTCTGCCTGAGGTATTTGAGACCTGCGATTGGAAGCTGTTACTTATTGTATCCGACGAATTGTAGCTGTATAATTGTGATTATTACAGCTGGTATTTCTAGTAGAATTTTACGAATAAAAACCTTGTGTTCATTAAGTGGTTGCTTTCTTCAACTCTCAATCCACACGAACCCCGAAGCTCGGTACAACTGGTGTTAGAAGCGGGGTTGAAGAGTTGATGCAGCGTAACACAAGAAAAATGGATATGGATTTAATCAAAAGTCTTCTCGAAAAATTAACGGAGCAGATGGCTGAGGTGAAAGCTGGACAAGAAGAGATGAAAGCTGAACAAGAAGAGATGAAAGCTGAACAAGAAGAGATGAAAGCTGAACAAGAAGAGATGAAAGCTGAACAAGAAGAGATGAAAGCTGGACAAGAAGAGATTTAAGCCGAAATGGCGAAAAAGATAAAATCTGGACAGGAGGAGCTTAAAAAGGAACTTAAAAAGGACATTGTAAGTGTTAAAGAAGAATTCGCCAACATCATTCAGGAGAAGATGAATGCAATGGAAGTTAAGGTAACTTCAGTTGAAACTAAGGTTTTGGTGATCAAAGAAAACGTTGAAGAAGCATTAGACAATATGAATAAGGAGATTGAAAGCTTGAAGAAACAGATGTCAAACAGACATGAGGAACCCAATGTGGCAGTTATGCCTTCCCTGGCCACAATTAAACTCTCAACATTCGATAGAAAATCATCCTGGCAGGTATACAAGACCCAGTTTATGATGGTAGCTGAAGCTAATGGATGGAATCCCCGGGCCCAAGCTTTTCACCTGGCGGCTTCTTTAAGAGGAGACGCGGCCGATATCCTCGAGATGCTTCCGGAAGAGCAGAGGCACGATTTCCAAGCCCTATCGAGTGCGCTTGAGCTGTGGTTTGGAGAAAAGTGCAATAAAGAATATAGCAGATTACAGTTAAAATCCCGCTATCAAAAAGCGGGTGGAAGTCTGCAAGAATTGGCTGCCGATATTCAGCGACTTTCCCATTTAGCATTTTCAGACTGCCCAGCTGAGACACGTCAAGAGCTGGCTCTCCATCACTTCATCGATAGTGTGCGGAATAAGGAGATACAGAAAGCACTTAGACTCGCCGATGTCAAAAATATCGGATCTGCTCTAGTCTACGCACTTAAGATAGAGGCTGCCCAGCAGGCCTCGCGTAAAAACCGGCACTCAATCAGAGCCGTCTCTGCTACTGATACAGACTATGATCTAAGAAAAGAAATTGAAGATCTGCGGCGAAAATTCCGTAGCTTAGAACTGAGTAAAGACGGCAGAAACACGAAAATTCAGTGTTGGACATGCGGTGCAGTCAGACACGTCCGTAGAGACTGCCCGAAACCAAAAGATGGTGGAAATGATCTTCCACCACAGCAGGGAAACTAATATGTGGCCATCTCGCGGGGCGGAGATATCCAATGAGTCAGAAGCCCCATTTTAAATTGTTTCACATTTCTTCCGTAAGTGGCGGAGACAACGGACGTTTCGCTATGGGACATGTCAACGAAGTTCCCTGCAGAATGATAATCGATACTGGAGCCAACGTAACCATCATTAGGACAGATCTGGCTCGCAAATTTGTTGAGAAACTCATCTGGACGCCGCCCTGCATTACCCTCCAAACTGTGACTGGTGATACGATTAAAGTGCATGGAAAAGTCAATCTAAACATTGCATTTGGTAATGCCGTGTACCATCATATGGCATATGTCGCTGATATAAATGACGAATTTATTCTCGGATTGGATTTCCTCAAAGAAAACCATTTCAAGTTAGATTTTAAAAATAATGAACTACACTCGTGTTCTGAAGACATTGCGATTTTTAAGACGAAATATTCAGATATTAAAACAGTTCATCATATAATTGCAAAGAGTGAAACAACATTACCACCAAGAACTGAGATGATAGTTTGCGGAGCTCTTTCAGAATATAATAATTTTCACTATGAATTGATTGAATATCCAGATTCTGACAATAGCGTTAAAGGAGTACTAGTGGCTCCTTCACTCGTCGACTTTTCACGGAATGCAATCCCGGTAAGAGTTGCTAATCTAAGCGATGAGGCAAAACTAATAAAAGAAGGAGAAGTGCTGGCGACTTGTAATCCAGTGACCTATATTAACAGAAATTGTCAAGCCACACTATCTGAGCCTCCTGACCCTCTAATTAATGGACTCCTTCAGAATGCAGTGTTAGATGATAAACAGAGGAATGCTGCAAGAAATCTATTATTAGAATTCGGAGATCTCTTTTCCATGAAATCAGATGATGTTGGGCGAACCAAAATAATGCAGCACCGAATAGATACAGGAAATCATCCACCCATTAAACAACATCCGAGATGACTACCATTCGCTAAGCAGGAAGAGGTGGATAATCTTCTGATGGAAATGCAGCAGAATGACATTATTGAGCCATCAGAGAGTCCTTGGGCTTCACCTATTGTTTTGGTTCGGAAGAAAGATGGTTCTATCCGATTCTGCGTTGACTATCGTCGATTGAACAACATCACTAAAAAAGATAGTTACCCTCTTCCTAGGATTGACGATACACTTGATGCTTTATCCGGAAATCAATGGTTTTCGACTTTGGATCTCAAGAGTGGTTACTGGTAAGTAGAGATACATCCTGAGGTTCGGGAAAAGACTGCGTTCACCACAGGACAAGGACTTTGGCAGTTCAAGGTTATGCCATTTGGGCTTTGCAATGCACTTGCAACGTTTGAACGCCTGATGGAGACAGTATTACGAGGACTTTCCTATGAAGCCTGTTTGGTATATTTGGATGATATCATCATTGTAGGGCGCACATTCGAAGACCATCTAAGAAACATCAGAAAAGTGTTGGAAAAATTAAAAATGACCAACCTGAAGCTGAATCCTTGCAAATGTAATTTATTTCGACGTGAAGTAAGCTATCTGGGACACATTTTCTCTGCTGAAGGTGTAAGAACAGATCCTGAAAAGATCTCTGCAATTAAGGACTGGAGTCGTCCAGAAGATGTTCATCAATTAAGAAGTTTTCTTGGACTATGTACGTATTACAGGAAATTTGTTAAGGGTTTTTCAAGTATTGCCAGACCCCTTCACAAGTTGACAGAAGTTAAACAGAGATTTCTATGGACAGATGAATATGAGAACGCTTTTAAACAATTGAAGGAGGCGTTGACATCTTCGCCCATTCTTGCATATCCCCAGCCCGAAAAATTATTTATTTTAGACACACATGCCAGCAACGGAAATATAGTTGCTGTTTTGTCGCAGGAGATTGATGATAAAGAAAATGTCATTGCTTATTGGAGTAAATGTTTGTCGAAATCGGAGCGAAATTATTGTACAACCAGGAAGGAATTGCTGGCAATCGTTAAAGCCATAGAACATTTCCAACATTATCTCTATGGAAGAAAGTTCTTGCTTCGAACAGATCACGCATCCTTAACCTGGCTTTTAAATTTTAAAAACCCAGAAGGACAGGTAGCCAGATGGATTCAACGAATCCAGGAGTTTGACTTTGAAATACGTCATTGCAAAGGCACTCTTCATGGAAATGCTGACGCTTTATCAAGGAGACCGTGTAATGGAAGCTGCCGATATTGTTCTAGAGTAGAGAAGAACTATCAATTAGTAAATCCTTCGGTACGCCAAGTTACTGTTTCTCCGCCATTGAAACCAGACCCATGGAGTGATGAAGGACTTAGAGAAGCCCAAAAAGAAGACCCAGATATAAATCCAATTTTTGAATTAAAAGAATCTTCCAGTATGAAACCAAGGTTGGCAGGACATCTCCACCTACAGTCCTGCTACTAAACAATATTAAGCTCTTTGGGACTCACTCCATATTAGAAACGGCGTGTTATACAGGAAATGGGAGTCCGATGATGGACGCAATTTCAAATGGCAGCTTGTTCTTCCAAAATCAAGAATTTCAGATGTTTTGAAAGAATTGCACAGTAGCTCAACTGAAGGCCACTTCGGAGTAATGAAGACTCTACAGAAAGTTCGAGAACGCTTCTATTGGAGCAAAACTAGACAAGATGTAGAGAAATGGTGCCAATCTTGTGATGACTGTGCGGCACGTAAGGGACCAAAGAAACGTAGCCGAGGAAGGTTGCAGCGGTATAATGTAGGAGCACCTTTTGAACGGATAGCATTGGACATTTTGGGTCCCTTACCACAATCTTCGAATGGCAACAAATACATCCTAGTTGCCATGGACTACTTTACTAAGTGGCCTGAAGCATTTTCAATCCGTGATCAAGAAGCGACTACAGTAGCCGAGGCTCTAGTGCAGCAATGGGTTTCCAGATTCAGCGCACACTTACAAATTCATTCAGATCAAGGGATAAATTTCACCTCTTCTGTGTCTAAAGGAATGTGTCAAATTCTCGGAATAGACAAGACGCAGACCACGCCCTTACACCCGCAATAGGACGGCATGGTAGAGAGCTTTAACCGAACCATCTTAAATAATCTCTCACTTACGGTTTCCAGAAATCAGCAAGATTAGGATTTGAAGCTATCGCTGTTTCTGCTTGCATATCGCATTGCTGTCCATGATACTACCGGATATACTCCATCACAAATGCTCTTTGGTCGTGAACTTCGTCTCCCTTGTGATCTTCAGTTTGGTCGTCCACCGGATACATCTTCATCGCCAGAGGAATACCTTCGAGACCTTCAGACATGTCTTGAAGATATCCATAACTTTGCTCGAGACCGAATCAACCTGACGACCGAAAGAATGTAGACGAGGTATGACACAAGAGCGACAGGACATGAATTTCAGGAAGGTGACAAAGTTTGCTTGTGGAACCCGATTCGACGTAAAGGACTTTCGCCAAAGTTGCAAGCCAACTGGGAAGGTCCCTACACAGTCCTAAAAAGACTGAATGACGTCGTGGCTCGTATAAAGAAATCATCATCTTCAAAACCAAAGGTTGATAGCTTTAGCTCCTTATCGTAATGTAAAGTAAAAATTAGTATAGATGTAAAGTAAAAATAGTGTAAATAGTATAGATAATTTTAATATATTTTCTATTTTTTTGTATTTGTATTTTTAGTTGTTTATGTAATGTGTTCTGTATCCTCTTAAAATGTAAATTCTTTTATATTAAATTTGGCCTCCTATCAGGGGATTGTACTGCCCGGGAATTGCAGTCTTTGAGAGGGGGGCAATGTTACAAATTTATAAGTAATTATTGTATATGTCTTAAAATATCTCAGACAGACCGCAAATACTCACATTTTGGGCAAAAATTGCGGTATTTAGACTTGTTATACGTTAAAAGCGGGTTTCTAATGATTTGGTGACTTGGCGATGGTTTGGCGAGAAAACTTGGCGAGATTTTTGGCGACTTGGCGAGAAATAGATACTTCTGGAAACATCCATCACTTAAGCTCTAGGACCAATATTTAGCGAGATAGCCTAGAAGCTTCCAGAAACTTGGCGAAATTAGTAGATTTCCCCGCTAAGTCAGGTATAAATACCGCAGCCCGACATAGTTAGGCAGGTTTTGTACACACAGTCAGTTTTGTGAAGACGATTAGTCGTGACTGCTAGTTTAGAAAAGCTGTTCTCTGCCTGAGGTATTTGAGAACTGCGATTGGAAGCTGTTACTTATTGTATCCGACGAATTGTAGATGTATAATTGTGAGTGTTACAGCTGGTACTTCTAGTGGAATTTTTACGAATAAAAGCCTTGTGTTCGTTGAGTGGTTGCTTTCTTCAACTCTCAATCCACACGAACCCCGAAGCTTGGTACAATATTTACAATACAAATAGTACAGAATTCATACAAACGTGATATTATGATATCAAAAGATTCAATCATCGAACTGAAAAATGCTCACTTTGAAGGCAAAAATAGCATCCAATCACTGCTTTGCATCCTAAAGGAAGAACTGAAGCTGAGTTTGTAACTTTGTTTCTAATTTTTCAAAATAAATCTGAAAAGCACTTCCATTATTTCTGAATGTACCCGCATTTAAATCATTTTATAAATCAATTTTATCAAATTTATGAAATACAGTGAATTAAAAATAAATAAATAGCTACGCTTTAATTAAACAAATATCTTGTACGTGCTTTGTAATGAATTATTTGCTGAATAATAACTGCTCTTTAGAAAATTATTTTATGTCTCAAAATCATTTCATTTTCTGCGACACTAGCAAATTTTCATTATTGTATTTTCTGTTGTAATATTAATTTAATTTCTTATTCGTGAACTGAAGTGAAAAAATACTTTTCGTGGACTTGAAATGTTGAACATCATGTTTTGCACATATGCATCTGAGTGATGACCCTCAATGCCGTCGGAAAGATTTCTCCACTGTGTTAATTTTGGCTGTTTTATACACAAGGATTGACTTAGTAGGGTCCTAAAATTTTAAGTGGAATGAATGCAAATGTACAAACTAAAGATGGGAATCGAATCCATGACCTATACGAGTTGAGGATCCTAAACGCTAACTCCTGGCGAGTTACACCAACCTGTGTATGCGGAAAACAGTAAGGAAGCAATCGCCTCTCATTGTTTGACAGTGGATGGCCTTTCAAAAGCACGCTTCAGTTACTAGGTTATGCGAGGAGGCATTTTCCAACACCTTAAAAGGGTTGGATGTCTCGCTTTCGTTTTGATGCCCGCAATCTCGCGTGCACCAAGATTGAAATTCTTCGCAAGACTCCAAAATTGAATCTCGATTGAAATGTTTCTCAAAATCTTACGCTGTTGCTGCAATCAACAAATGAATATAAAATGAAAAAAAAAAAAGAAAAGAAAAACCGCTGGAAAGGAATTCATTTTGCATATTTGTATTAACAACCGTTTATAAATGTGGTCCATTCAATACTTAGAGAAATGGTTGATAAAATGTATTGCTTTGACTGATTAAATGAGCTTTTAATATTTTTTTCTAAATTTATATATTATGAATAATTACATAAATGCCTCTTAAATGCTTTAGACAATTTCTTTTTCTTTCTTTAAAAAGTATTTATACATTTATAAATAAAACTTTTCCCGAAAAGTTTTCAAACTTAATGTTCATTAAAAAGTTAACATTAGTCAAAGAGTTAATGAACACAGAGGAATTTTTTCACAGATCCTTGAGATCTCTCTTCACAAAAGTCATAGTAGACGGACAGATGCACCTTTTCAAAATATCACCTTCATTTACACTGAGGTTATTTATTGTCACAAAACAAGAAGGATTTCTGCTGCGTAAATTAATATATTAATTATTGTGACACAAATTTGATTTATATGTGAGTTGTTATCATTAATATTCTACGTAGCATTTTCTCTTCTTATCTGTTAAATGTGGTGTCATTATTATTATTCTCATGTTTTATTCAAATTTCTTTTGCACAATTCTTTTTCTTTCTTTTTTTGCTTGTAACAGTTCTTTGTTTTATACTAATTATCAACTTTCCCATTTCAATCTGTTTTTGTAAAACAATAGCCAAGTCTAATTGTCAGTTAATTCAGAAAAAAAAGTGCTTTTCTGATTCTTCGTAACGGTAAACAAACGGAAATATCAATCGACAATATAAACGTGTACTTTTAAAAAAAGGATACCTTTCTCAACAACCAGTTAGTGTTCATTCTGTAAACTAATCTTCTTTCATGTTATGTTTCCAGAAACATCTTTAATCGATTGAACGCCGCCGAATTTTAATATTTTTCTCTTACAATTTCCTTTAAAGTTATACTCTATAAGAGCTGATTGGACTAACAAATACTGAAATTTATTTTTAAGAACTTTTAACTTCTAAAATTAAAATATTACCTTCAAATTTACTTATGAATTCTAAAAATTAAGGATTCACTTTTAAAATTAAAAATGATTGACATATAATTTTTTGTGCTGATGTTAACAGAAATTGTGTCACAATAAAGCATTCTATACAAAAAGTAAAATTTTTATATTTAATAGACTTTATCACACACACATAACTTAATAAAATAATAATAATAATAATAATAATAATAATAATAATAATAATAATAATAATATATATATATATATATATATAATATATATATATATATATATATATATATATATATATATATATATATACGACAGTACATATTTATAATTTTACAATATGTAAATTGTATAATTAATTTTTATCGATTTAAATCTTTATGAGATTAATAAGAAGAAGAATAATATTTGTTTGATAAAATCAGATCATTTGTAGCATTAAATATTTACATTTAAAATTTAGTTATGTTTGTGTCGGTGGGTGCAAAAGTCAAATCGGTTGAGTCATATAAATTATTTAGCTTGAATTTTTAGCAATAAGAGGAAAAAACGTTCGTTACACTACCGTGTTTGACTCGCTTAGTTACAGGGGCGCCATGGGTACGAGGAACATTTGCAGGCGACTTTACCGAAGCTGAGCGCCGGGATTCACCTCTGGGTTATATCTATTCAGCAGTGCTACAATGAGGTAGGTATGTGTTTTTTCTCGGACGGCCGGAATAGTTTTCCCCTCAACCAAAAGATTTTTGTTTCGTCAACAACTTTGAACAGTTTTATTTTTCAGCGTAAGTGAAATCCGAAATTTAATGGAAACACGGACCACAATTGTTTATCGAAAATTGTCGATCTTAAAAACCTGAAATAGCTTCGCATGGAAATTTTTAAAATTTAATTATTTTTTAAATGACATCCTTACAATTGCTTTTGTGTAGTTGCATTAAATTTATTAGTAAATGTTAGGTGAGAAGGTTTTCACTGTATCAGAAAAAATATCCCTTTGACCTTGACATGAACAATCGGTTCAGGCATGAATATTTGTAGTAACTCAGCTATCGTCTCATTAACTTTCGTTTTCTTTATAAAGCATCTAAGTAGCACACACACACATCTTGAAGTTTTCATAATAGCTTTTTTCATCTGATACATTAGTTCAATTAATCAAACAATTTGGTGGGGTCACATCTAAAAAAATCTTAAGATTTTGGTTTTCGGCTGCCATTAAAATCTTACTTTTTTTGAAAGAGAAACGCCACTGCTTTTTTGCCATTTTACAATGATAAGAGCCCTAAAATTTTAAGTTATAAAAATGTAATTTAATGTTTCGCATCTTACGTCTTATTTGATAACGATGGTTTGAAATACACCAGTCAGAATTCATTTCGTACATGAAAACAAAATAGAATTCAGATTGTTATTGCACCTTCTTGAGCCTAGCCTTGAATTTGCTATTTAGAATATCTTGAATTGCCTTCATCATTTAAAACCCAAGCAGAAGACCCCAAATATTTCCCTGCTACCCTCAGAAGTATCGTTTCATTTAGAGAACATTGGGACAGGTCGCATTTAGCGAACACGACGGATGTTCGATTAAGCCGGGATTTGAACTCAACTACCTTCAAATGCTGAGAATGGTGATCAAATCACCATGGTCTTGCTTAGATTATTAAACGTTAAGCAAAATTTGAAAGGAAATTAACAATGTCACCTGTTAATTTTTTACATTGAAACTTTATTACACCAAAAGTTCAGTGAGATTTTTTTATATTTAATATAAAATTAGTCTAAAATTTCCTTCTATCTTAAAATTCAAAAAAGTTTCCTCAGCGATACTTTTCACTTATGTGAATTTCGGGAAGGGAAATAATTCATATGAGAAATACGTATTTGGTTAATATTTATGAATCATAAAAACATTTGCAAGTAGTAAAGAATTTTGTCAATTTTAATATTAGTAGTGAGAGTAGCATAGTCAATAAGAGTGACATCAACCTGAAAGTAAACAAACTGCTGAAATATTTAGAATGAATGAGTATATATTTGAATGCAATATATTTATTAAATAAATAAAAATTTTATTTTGTAACGAGATAAAACATGAATGTTTAAACTCAAGTTCTGATCACTGACTAAAATAATGAAAGAGGCACAAATGGAAATTACGTAACAATATGAAGTAAGAAAGGATGTTGTTATTCCTTCAGGAAACTTGTGATAATAACCTATTTATTTAATTAAATTTAGGCAAAATTAACAACTTATTGAATAAGGGTGCTACGTCATTGGAGATCAAC
This sequence comes from Latrodectus elegans, assembly GCA_030067965.1. Taxonomy (NCBI): domain Eukaryota; kingdom Metazoa; phylum Arthropoda; class Arachnida; order Araneae; family Theridiidae; genus Latrodectus; species Latrodectus elegans. The sequence continues at coordinate 98,582,325 of CM057811.1, read as the reverse complement.
TAATGAGTAGCAAACTTGTGAGTGCAGGTGACAAATATGACCACTCTTTGGCACATATAAAGATGTGTTACACTGCAGATATCGAGTGATACTGGTTCCTTCAGAAAGTGGAAAACGAAGGACACTGAAAAGTAAAAGGCCGGTAAGTTCACGTTTTGCTGCAAAACGCTTTTAATCCTAATATGTCGTCTTAGGATACGATTTTGGTTTTAAATAATTTGCACTGTGAAATAGAAGAGTGGATAAAGTCTTCAATGACTCAAAAAGATTGCTTTCATTAATAATACCTGCACTGAGAAAGGATCATACCTTTATACAGCATTAGTATTATAGAAGTTGAATGAATTAACTGTTATATTTAAATGAAATTTATCATTCTTATATTATTTACACAGCAATTCCGAGTACCTATGCTCGATGAAAGAAAATATGTCTAAGTAATCCACATAATGGATTCACTTTCTAAAGTTTGTGCATACGTTTTTTAGCTTTTCCACGTAGTTGTAAAAGAAATTCTGATGAAATTGCAAAGGATTAATTGCTTGATACCTCATTTTAGGAATGCTTCTTCTCCGCTATCAGCGCCAGCGGCAGGGAGAGGGGGCGGAAGAGGGTGTGAGCCATGACCACGAAATGCGACGCAAGATCAACGACAGAGACCTGAAGGGGGAGAGCCACCGAGCCGCCACGCGCAGCACCCTCATCTGCATCTTCGTGTGTGGCTCTCTCCTGCTCTCCCTCGGTCTCGTCGTTCTCTTTGTGGGTCTGCTCGTCCCCGGACCCCGCGAAGACCCCACGCCTTGGCTGGTAATCGGTCCCACCTGCATCGTCCTCGGCATCCTCGTCCTCTTGCTGTCAGTGGAAATCATTCTCAAGCTGCGCAAGATCTCCGCCTCCACCAGGTATTGCAACTTACATTTCCATGCAAAGCATGCGTAGAATTATAAGTGCAGCTAAAATTTCTGTTTCAAAAAAAAAAAATTTTTTTTTTTTAGCTTTTTACATAGAAATGTTTTTTACAGCAGTTTTAAACTTAATTTTGATTTTATTATAATCAGACTGAGTAATCCACTAAAAAATACTTTTCTTCGACTTTTGAATATCTTATCTTTAAAACAATGATATTTTAAATAGCAAATGTGAGTTTTTAGATTGGCATTAAAAATTTCATAAGTAATGTTTGAATAAGCTGTCGATGATTTTATCAGCAAGACTTTCGTTAAAATTTAAGGTTTTAGAAAAAAAAGGTCAAACAGTAGAATTATACAAGTGGTAGCCAGTAAAAGAATATTCTTTTTACATTATTCATTTATATATTTTATTTTCTTTATCACTAAAATAATGATGTTAAATTTTATTTGAAGTTCAACAAAAAATGCTGTCGCGATGTTAAAAACTGTAGCTACACACACACACACACATAAATATAACCCCGCAACATACTATACATTTCTTCCTTAGGATATGTTAAAGGAGGGGGTAGAAAGCACGGACCTAGGAACTTCGTGAAATCATGAACAGTCAGTCGCAATTGTACTTCTGGTAATTAGTCCTTCGTAGAAAGAAAAATCAAGCATTGCTTTAATTTTCGTGGACCCATCATACCACATCATACACTTATTATCTGATGTCATGCAGAACCAAAGAAAGAAATGTATAGAGTGGGGCGGGATTAACGAGTTTCCAATTTGTTGCAGGTTTTGATCATTGATTATACCAATCAAATAAAGAGAAAGCTTGCAATCCAGAGCAACAGCCAGCAATGTTTCTGTGATTAATTTACTCATGCTTAAGCTTTGATATAATATTTTTTTAAAGAAAATATTTCTGATAAATAAGAATAGTATAAAATATATTATAAAATTAAAGCTTAATAGTAGATATGACGAGCAGGCAAGTGAAGGAAGCAATAAATATTAAAAATGCTTGTACGTGAAGTCGTAAAACTGACTAAATAACTCTTTTAATTTAAAAAAATATATTTTGGCAATTTTTCTTTTCAGTTTACAAAGCGCACATTTTAAGCCAAAAACAATAAATATTGAAAAATGCCACCATTAAAAATAACTTCCCATTTCAGATGTGCCTCCCCTGCTGTGGTCAGCACAATTCGAAACACGCGTGTACTTAATTACTTTCTACCCCCTCCTTTAATATATCCTAAGGAAGAAATGTATAGTATGTTGCGGGTTTTAGAATAAGAATTTGGTTGGAAAGATTCGAATATTGTTCTTTTGACTATACTCAGATTTTATTATTGATGGAGAAAGCTAGCACAGCTATTAAATGGAATACAATTTTGTTCTATCTCTTTTATATTTGATTTAGGCAGTTCTTTTTTTCGTTAAAATACAGCATTTAATGCATCTCTATGTTTATTTTTGCAATAAACAACAATTATTTTAATACACAATTGTTTTAATCAAACGTCCTAATATATAAACTTAAAACAATTCACTCTTTGTTCTAATTTTCATTGGAGAACCATGTGAAGCAATTAGGCGTCAATTTAGTAGAATTACATCCATCTCTTTGTCAACTGGATTTAATCATGCAACCACTAAACTTAATCTTCTTCTATGCTTTACTTCTTTCTCTTTTTTCACAGGTCTTCGATGGAGTCCGATCCACCACCTAAACAGAGCTGGACTCTTGCAGAAGAAGAGAAGGAATCCAAAACGATTCCTGTCGTCATACACCCACCCACTCCAATGCAACAGTTGGACGTTGCCGATCTGCCCCCGACTGTTGTACAGCACAGGTGACCGCAACCCGTCGAGAACAGATCGCAGTAATTGTGGAAATCAGACAACGAAGGCCACCGCTTTCTTACAAGACGAAGCCAAAGGACTTGAAAATCTCAATAGAAAAGATCTCGTCATGCGTTTTTGCATCGCATTTGTGGAGACGTCTTCGGAGAGAAACTTCACTCTTGTGACATGAGATACAACTTAGTATTTAAATCATGTTTACGAAATAACTAGCATTTGAAAATTCACAAGAAAATTAAAACGAAGTATCTCTACAGTCATTTCTTAGATGTTAAAATATTTAAAGGCTTAAATACACTTGAAAGCTATGACATTGCTTTCAGTTAATAAATAGTTTCAAGTAAATATTTAACAGACGGAATGAAAAAAAATGTTAGATTTCTTTTGAATTTAAATCATCGCTTAAAGAACAGAATAAAAATCTATAAATGTATATTTTTAACCATAAAGTAGTTGTTTCTTTCGTCTCGGTTGAGATCATAACTAAATCACTTTATTACAATTCTCATTTGTTTAAAATATCCATGACGTCAGATAGCGTTTCACTCACGTCACCCGTATTTAATAACGATGTCATATTGAGGCGTTGTTGCAAAACGCACTTGTCGACGAATTTGCATTTAAGTCGCATTCTTCGAGCGGCAGCAAACAAGGCGAAGTTTGCCATCGAATGTCTGATAGTCGTCGAAGATGAGAAAAATTCCATTCATAATTTTTACTTACAATTAAGAAGTACATTTTTAGATATAATTTTTTTGCCGTTTGTAAAAATTTTCAGATTATGGAAATTTCTTGTGGTTCTAAATAACTACTTTTAAAATCTTTAGCAATATTGCTTCCGAATTTTCCTGAAATTGATATCCTTTTTAATTTGCGTCTTTGACCGATTCAAATTTTCTTGTCCGGCTCTCCGACCTCCCTTGCGCCCAGCTCGCCAAATCTCGTATTCTTTCACCTTTTGAAATCCGTTGAAGCTTTTTTAAATTTCTCTTATATATTTTAAATGTGTGAACATTTTGTGTGTACAACATTGTTTTGAGCATTCGAAATCATGATTCAAAAAAATCGTTTTGAATTAATTGTGTCCTTGATAATATTCGAATGGATTTGGACCACTCCCAATGGCTTTAACTCGTTGGAATCCAAACTGAATATACTGTCGAAATACATTTCGTTAATAAAGTGATTTCTCATGTAAAGACAAAAGCATTGATTCTGGCCACATTCACAATAGAACAGGTGAAAAAGACAAACCATCTACTTTAGGGTTAGTTCCAATCTGCAAGAACGATTTAAATTTTTTTTTTTATTACATTCGAAGTGAAAACTAAGAAACAGATACATGTATTATATTTTTATAATATTCAAATGCATGGCTCATTATTTTTCCCTAAAACAGTTTTATTATCAAGATTTCCAATCATTAAATCCTATATAATGTTAACAGAATTAAATATGACGTACTCAATTTTTGTAATGTATTTATTTTTAAGTATACTTATATTGCTATGTTATTACCAAAGAAAAGCATCTTGATTCAAAGACTTTAATATTATGCAAGCTTCTTAGTTACAAAGTCATCGACTCCTTCTTAAGCATTTCATTGTGCGATTTCAAGTTAACTTCCTTCGGCTGCTAACCTTGTGTTATTCTCTGATTTCATATGCTAAACATTGTGGCGTGCACTTTTATTGTTACTTTGTTTGTCACCTAATTTTGTTTTGTTTTTTTATTAAATATTAATAATACATTTGTACTTTTTAAAATATATTTTCAATTATATATATATATATATATATATATATATATATATATATATATATATATATATATATAATAAAAAACTTTTTTACTCGTACAAAGTAATTGAAAAATTTTGTTGGTTATTATAATAATCACTGAGATTTGGTTATCCTATTACTAATTTAGTTTTTAATAATCATTAAACGTTATGAAAGTATTTAGCATGAAAATTTTTGTATAAATTAATTTAATACTTTGTTCCTTAATTTTTACATTAAATCAGGTTTAAATTTGAATTTAATCTGCAAAATTTAAGTAAATTGTAACTTACGTATAAAATTGCTTCAAATAAGAACGCTCTCAAAAAATTCTCGGTTCACTCCCTGAAGTGGACGCCGCATTTAGGCAAACTGTAGAGACATTTTTGAAGAAAATCTTGTAAATAAAATTGTTCTTATAAATATCAATGCTCAGCAAGTGTGATTCATTGTATATACACTGCGCTTTTATTTCTCATCATTATAACATTCGCAGAGATTATGTGGGAATTTGACTTTTTATATAAGTTTTATTAATTTGTAATTTTTGGACTCAGCTTATTATTTTTTGCTCTCATTAGAACTATTTATTTGTAATAATTCATAAATGGTATTTGTTTATAAGTGACTGATTTACTCAAAGGTAAATTCACATTTCGTAATTTTCAAATACGGAATAATTCATTATATTTATCTTTATAAATGTTCATAATGAATTATAATAATTAAACTATATATATAATATAAATAACAATGAATCAGAAGTGTGATTTACTTAAATGTATAATTATTTATAATAACGATATCAACATTTTATAAATAAAGTGATCAAGTTGTAAACTGTAGTATTTTATAAAATAGAAACAAATCTATATAGGTTTTCAATATTGTTTTCACTGAAAAAGCAGTTTTAATCATTTTAACAACAAATTATTTTATTTCATGGAAAAATAATTTTTGAGCTTATAACTCGATATTTGAAATAAAGATATCTTAAAACAGCAAATATTCATTATATAATTTTTAAAAACATAAATTTTATGTTAGTATGTTGAAAAATTAATTTGGAAAAATATGCTATGTTCTCTTGTAACATTTTATGTCTTAAAAAATGTTTCCCAATAATTTTTTCATATACAACAGAAAAATTTCTAAATTTCATTTTTGTAACTAGAATGTGTTTCAAATAATTTGTTCTAGTCAAATACTTATTATTGTTTGAAATGAACTTTAAAACTATAAAAATCGAAAAACTGCAATCTTAAGCACTAGATTTTTCTTATAAAGTATTTTTTAAACCACTTATTCTATATATTTGAAGACAATATAATATGTATTAACGGAAGCAATCTCATTTCTTTTTACAGGAATTAAATCTAATTACATGACTGGAGCAACTGAAAAAAATTACCAACATATTACAATAAATACATTTCTAATGAAGCTGAGTTTAATCTTTTAAGAAAAACTCATGTTTCCAGTGATTCGATTAATAAGACTTATGTGTGTGAAACTTATTAAAGGCCTCAAAATATTGTACTGAGCTTCCGGGTTTGCGTTGATTGAGAGTTGATGAAATAAACTCTGAACAATCACAGGAATTTTAATTGCACAACCTTCCACAAGATGCCGGAAAAACACAGCAGTTACAACAGTGACGTATCACAATTATACAGTATCAATTCGACAGTAAACAATTCCTAAAAACAGAGGTTTTCAAATACATCAAGCGATCAGATCGTATCCACTTGCTTATCACTGCCGCTGGAAAACTCCAGAAACCCATTCGGTCCATAGATCGGTGATATTTATAGCTTATGCTTGCCGTGAAAGCCTAGGTCTTTCTTTACGGTTCTGGAAGATTCCAGGATATCGCTGTCAATAACGGCCCTACAGCTTAGGTAATGAAAATTTCCAAAACTATCCATTGCTCACCAAGTCTCCAAAAGTCTCGCCAAATGGTCGTTAAGTCAGTCACCAACTTGCCAAGTCACTAAGTGATCGCCAAGCCGTCAACTCCCTGGATAGGTCGTTCTTAACGTAAGCCTATGTCTCTTGATTTTTGTCCCAGAATCTGAGCTCGGATCTATGTGGGTAAAACTGAGTATTACAGTCTCACCTTGGCTAAATTGGCGAAAAAAGTTTTCACCAAGCGCCTGCGACAGGCGTTTTGGAAATTGATTGGCAACCCAAAAAGTGTGCCAATCGGAGTGGAATTGGCGTGAAAAATGGCGGGAGTTTCAATCCTTCTAAACACTGAAATAAGAACAGTAACACAAACGGCGGGAGAATCTCCCAATTTAAAATTACTAAAATAAGAAAACATAAATAACAATCATTATAAGCGTTCAATTAAAATTGCTAAGCGTAACATTAAATAAGAATAGTAATCGTTTTTTAAATAGAATGATACAAATCAATATTACATAAAAAGTAAATTTTACAATTTCACTAAAAATACTTTTTACACTGTAAATTAAATTCGAAATTAATATTTATATATTTGGTAAAACATTTTTGATAAATCCAGTGATTTTAAAGAAAATTATGCAAATCAATATTACACTAAAAAATTGTAGTTTACTTTCAAACAATTCCTTAAAATTAAAAATTTTACAAATTAAGCAAACAGATCTGTAATAAATTAAAAAATATAACGCAGAAAATAATTGGAATTAAATCTTACCTTCATTTTTCTATCCATTCTATCAGCAAGTTTCATTTCCGCACCACATTTAAAACAAATAATTTTTGGAAATTAAACCAACATCCATACACCACATTAAAACTTCTTTCTCACCTTTATCAGTCAAACGAAATAAATATCGCAAATTCATCGCCTGCATCTCAAAGCTCTATTGATTTTGAATAATAGAAAAAACAAGTAAGTAATAACGCGACGAGTAACAAATACAATGCATTGCTAAATGAAAATGGCGAAATTTTCACATTCACTCGAAAAATTCACGTGAATGAGCAAACTTTTCCCATGTTTGTAGTTGATAATTGATGAATGACCTTTGATGACCTGACAATTGGTGACCTTTATCACTCAAACGAAATATATCTCGCAAATTCATCATGGAAAATCCGAAGATACATTCACGGAGAAACACATTTGGCGACTAATCACTTTTGGTGAATTTTTGGCGAATAAATTTGGCGATGTGAACAAGAACTAGATTTGGCGACTTTTCGCGCCTCGCTACATGGGACATTGGCGATATATCGCACTCCGCAAGGTGAGATCGTAATACTCAGTTTAGACGAAAAATCATTTAACATAAATTTATACATATGCATTAATATTTTATATGTCTATAGTATCTTATTTTAGATTAACAAGTATACTATAATGCATGAAGGTTTTATTTGAAACTTAGGAAAAAGCGGTTGAAGTTTCTATTCAATATTGCGGAACTATGCAGTTACTTTCAATGCTTGTTTGCAAAATGAAAGAAAAATTACTAGAAGAAACGTTCCTCAAAGATGTGCAGAATTTAATGCACTTGAGCCAACATTATGCAATATGTACTCGCAAAAAATCATTAGATGTTGGCTTAAAAATGATTAAATAGAGTTCGTCAGATTCATGTAAAAGAAATATCACTTGATAGTGAATGCAATCAAAGTGTGGAGCGTAAGGTGCTGCTCTCAGTGTGAAAGAAGAATATTCAAACTAGATGTCAGTGATTATTGAAAAATGTTTCACACACACATCTAGCTAAGACATGTGATCGAGGAAGCCATTCCATACTGTTTGCTGCTAAAAATAAATGCTCTACATCAGTGGTGTGCAAACTTTTTTCGACTGCGACCCCTTTTGCAGAGAGAAAATTTTTGGCGACTTCTAGAGATAAATGTTCCAAAATACGATGTATATTTCGCGCATTTCTTTCGTTTCATCGAATAAAAACATCATCATATTTGACTTATATCAATTTTAAGAAAATACTTTTTGTATAAGACAAAAACCAGTAAATTGCCCTTTAATGAGATGTATGTGGCTGCAAGTTTCTAATTATCTCATTGATGTTTGAATGTATGCTGCAATTCGCACATCCTCTTTAGGGCTTAAACGCGAGAGGTATTTAGTTTTTATTGAAACTAGATTGGTAAATCCAGTTTCACATAAGTACGTCGATGCAAAGTATATTAACACTTTGATGGCATTCTCGCATAAATCGGGATATTGTTTTTCCAGGGATAGCCAAAATTTTTGGAAAGGCTGAGTCTTAAATTGATTTCGAAAAGTATAATCACTTATTAGATATTTTAACTGCTCTTTCTTACTAATTTGAACAACTCTTCAAACTGCATATGTCAAAGGAAAATGTATCACGAATCCAACCAAGATTGTTTTCAGGAAAATTCTCGAAAAATTTTCCTTTAACTTTTCAATGTTTTCAAATGTAAATATATATTATTTTCCTTGATAAAATCGTTAAGGCAAGGGAACATGTCGGTGTTGTTTTATTCAGTTCAGTTTGCCAGAGACTAAGGTTTTTCTTAAAAGCTTGAATTTTACTGGCTGAAGTTATGAAAGTTGAATTCTCGCCCTGCAAGTTCAAATTTAAATCGTAAAGTTTTTCGAAAATATCAACTAAATAGCTCAGCTTCCCTAACCAAATTTCATTGATATAATAATTTGCCAATCTATGTTTCTTTTCGATTAAAAACACACATGTACACTTCTCTCATTTCTCAAATCAAATAATAATATTTTCCCACGTGAAAGCCATCTGACTTCGATGTGTAACAGTAATCTCTCATAAATTGAGCTCATCTCATTGCAAAGTATTAAATAGGGACGGCTGTTTTGGCTGTTGCATTTAATGTAATTAATTGAATTAACAGTAATATGTTGTGCAACTTTTCATCCATATCTTTTGCAGCAAGTGCTTGCCGATGAATCATACAATGATTAAATACCATATGAGGCGCCACCTTCTGAATAAAGTCTCTGAGCCCTTTATTCGAACCTGTTAATGCTGTAGCACCATCAGTACAAACCGCAACACAGTTTGCCCAGATATTATATAGGTGGCTTTATTTCAAAATATTATTTATTACTTCGAATATTTTTCTCCAATTGTTTTTCCTTCCAAACATTTGCTACATAAAAATGTTCCTGTTATATCTTTATTAAAAATAAACTTAACGTAAATAATTAGTTGTGACATTTTAGTAATATCGGTAGTCTCGTCCAGTCGTAAAGCAGATACAGATGAATTTTCGTTTTTATGACTACTGACTCGATATTTCGTGACATTTCGGAAATCAGCCGCGACACGGTATCTCTTGATAATGGTATTGTTTTTAGTTCATTTCCATATTTATCGCCATGCATAATCGATGTCATCTTAGTTGCTGCCGGAAGGATATTATATTAGATTCTCCAATTGTATGGGGTTTTATTGATTTTGCTATTATATCAGAAACTTCTAAAGAAGCTCGTAATGCTTTCTGAGGTATTGTAAATTTCTTTAAAAGTGCACTTTGAATTTTCAGATTTTCAGCTAGTCTTTGAAAAAAATCGGAATTTTTATTTTGAAGTTATTTATGTTTAGTTTCCATGTGCCTTTTCAATTTAGCTGGTTTCATGTTCTTATTTGCTAATTTTTCGTTGCAAATAACACATATCGGGCGTTCATTATCAAAAACACAAAATTTAAAACCATATTTAATAAATTCCTCATTGTATTTTCTTATTTTTTTAGATCGGGCATTTAGTTCAGTATTTTGCGACTTCTCATCAGTATTTGTTCGTTTGTTAGCTGAAGATGTATCTGGTGTACGTATTATCCATTATGAAGATAGGGGTTAAATTATTTAAACTAAAACAAATAATATACATAATTTTATCATTTTTTTCGAGAAATTCAATAAAATCAACAGTGATCCTTCTCTAATGATAAATGATAGCACATACCTGATAACAAAGAGTAGTTAATCCCGATAAAAATATTAAAAAATCATAATTACACAACGTCACATGATAAAACTCGAGGATAAATTAAAACAATTGCAGGCCAACTGCTATATGTTACAACTTCATGCGAACACTTCACGTTTTCACTCTGATTATCAGATACACCGCGTACCTTGCCATCTGATTGGCTGATCACGAAAGCGAATTTTTTCCCTTTCCCTGCGGTTAACGTCTGGTCAAATTTCAAAGGCGCTTTTCAATAAAACTGGCGAATTACCCCGAAGAGGGCGCTATTTACCGGAGTGCGTCTTCACACTTTACATACATTACGCATTACAGTCAAAGAAAGAGCGGACAGCATGAAATTGCAATTAAACAAACGGTGAGAGTAACGGCGCTTCACTCATATGTACACTGTATGAAATGCAGCATGCAGGTATAATGCATTTCATAAAAATTTGGCGACCCCTAGTTTGCGCACCACTGCTCTACATGATCGGGTGCCACAACAAACAAAAATGCACTCGTCATATACAAAATTAAGAGAATTTGTACCTGACATATTTCGATTGTAACCCCCATTTTGCATCCTATAATTTTATTCAATACTTACAATTTGATAAGCCCAAGCGTATATTCAAATTTTGTAAGTAATATTGGTTTGTTTTTAAAATAGTTAATTGATATTGTTACGACATTTTTGAAACTTTTGAAAAGAAACTACAGTATATATACAGGGTTATTATAAATTGGTCATCAGGTTCTGATGCATTGCTAGATCCGAACTTAGAAACGTATATAGAGAATATTAACTACAGCTTCAAGCTGCGCATGTGCAATATGCATGTGATTGCCATGGTTGCTGGACAAGGGAAAGCTTTTTATGCACTAGAATTTTCTATGTGTGAACCTTTCGGAGAGCATTCCGGTGGACAAAGAAGTGCAAACCATCAATCCACCAAAGCATTCTGCACTGTTCAAAGGTTGTTTATGCAAAGTCAGTCAACCAAGCGTTACTGAAGAAACAGTAAAAGCAGTTGGAGAAAATTTAATCTGTAGAGAGAGAGAGAGAGAGAGAGTCCCAAGAAATCGACAAATCACTCCAGCCACGAACTATAGCCCATAGACAACAGTGAGGAAAATTTTGAGAAAATCATTACGGTTTAAGCCATACCGTATGCAGCTGCTACAGGCATTAATGTCAGATGATTATGTCAAAAGAAAGACTTTTTGTGAGACTTTCATCTTAGTCGCAAGGTCAACCGACAGAATATGGGGCACAGAAAGTCCCTATGAAATTATGAAACATGATTCTGCAAAAATCAATGTTTTTGTGTATTTTCTCATAAGAAGGTGTACAGAACTTACCTCTTTGGTACGCACAATGTGACGTATGCTTCCTAATTAGACATGCTTTAATTATGGTTGTTTCTACAACTGGAACTATCAATGGTTTCATTTAAGCAACTATCAACGGTTTCATTTACCAATATGATGGAGTTCCAATGGTACAAAGAGGTCCGGGACTCGCAACTCTCACAAGACTCGACAACAATGAATTGGTCGATATGACCAAGATGACAAGATACTGTTTTCATGAGCGTCCAGGCTGCCCAATCTTTCACCGTGTGACTTTTTCCTTTAAAGATATGTTAAAGACTATAGGTACCTCCATTACTAACCACTTTGAGTCGTGGAACCACATCACTGCTGCATTCGCGACCAGACTGAGTAATGTGTGGAGCTATCGCTTAACAGCTTCCCAATCACTCAGAGAGCTGGTATTAGACATTTATAGTATGGACAATTTCGGTTTATTTTCATGTATAATTTTATTGCTGTAACCCAATTATGTTCCGAAATAAACGCTTCGGAAACTCTATGATTCTTGCCCTGATAGCCCTGTATGAATGTTTGATATATATATATATATATACTACTGGCCATTAAAATTGCTACATCAGGAAGAAATGCAGATAACAAAATGATATTTATTGGACAAATATATTATACTAAAAATAACAAGTGATTAAATTTTCAAAAAATTTGGCTGGATGGATCCTGAGAAATCAGTACCCAGTACAACCACCTCTGGCAGTAATAACAGCAGTTCTACGCCTGGGCATTGAGTCAAACAGAGGTTGGATTGCATGTACATGTACAGATGCCCATGCAGCTTATACACGACGCCACAGTTCATCAACCGTAGTGACTATCGTTTGGTGCCGAGCCAATCGCTCGGCAACCATTGACCAGACATTTTCTATTGGTGAAAGATCTGGAGAATGTGCTGGTCAGGGCAACAGCCGAACATGTTCCGTATCAAGGAAGGTCCGTACAATACCGGCAACATGCGGTCGGGTATTATCCGGCTGAAACGTAGGGTTTCTCAGGGTTCGAATAAAGGGTAGAGCCACGGGTCGTAACACACCAGAAATGAAACGTGCACTGTTCAAAGCACCGTCAATGCGAACAAGAGGTGACCGAGATGTGTATCCAATATCCCCATACCGTCTCGCTAGGTGATGGGCCAATATGTCGATGACGAATGCACGCTGCCAGTGTGCGTTCACCACGATGCCGCCAAACATTGATGCGACCATCATGATGCTGTACACGGAACCTGGATTCATCTGAAAAGATGACGTCTCGCCATTCGTGCGCCCAGGTTCGTCGTTGATCACACCATTGAAGGCGCTCTTGTCTATGACGCAGCGTCAAGGGAAGCCGCAGCCATGGTCTCCGAGCTGAGAGCTCATGCTGCTGCAAACGTCGTCGAACTGTTCGTGCTTGTCGACACTTGTCTTCCAAACGACCCCGTTTCTTGACTCTCGGCTCGTGACGTGGTTGCACGATCCATTACGGCCATGCGGATAACATGCCTGTCTTCTCGGCTGCTAGTAATAGGTGGCCGTTGAGATCCCGCATGGCGTTCCTTATTACCGTCCTGAACCAACACCCCCTAAAGACAAGGCCTGCGCACCGCTATGATGAGTCATCCACAGGAGGCTGGTTGTTTCGTCTCCTTTATGGCGATCTAAATAACTTACTTTTTACTATGTATTACGACAAATGTTCAATTATAATTGAATCACGCCATATGGAATTATTTAAGTATTTGATAAATCTGTGTTTGATAATTGTTTGGAAAATTTTAACGTTTGTGTGAATTGATCTAAGCTAAATTATTGTAATAAATAAAATAAAAACTGAACAGAATTTTTTCCAAGATCATTCCTTTATTTAAATGATTTAATTAAAAAAAATGTTTCAGTTTATTATAATAGTACACTTAAAAATTTTAGAATTTTAGGAAACAAAATATTTAATTTGTCAAACTAAGTGATTAGAAAATATAAGAAATATAAATAAAATAGTACTTTAACAATTAAATTTGTAATTCTTAGGTTAAAAATGTTTTTTAAAACTATAATAAAATGTTATGTATTTTGTGTTTCATTTATTTTTCCTAAATTTCCAATTTTATTATTTTTTATGTATGAAATTATTAGGATCATATTTGAAATATATTCCTGCTACATTTTTCTCTTAGTTTAAAATAAATTTATGATATCACGTAACACAATGATTATACATTTTAAAGTTTTTCACAATAATCATTTAATCAAACATGATTTGTATGATTTAATCTGATAATATCAATATTACTTGGCGTATTAGTATTGAAAATACAGGCATATATTAAATCATTAATATCAAAAATATAAAAAAATGAATTTTTAAATTAAATTTGTGGCCAAATAAAAACATTCATCTTTTCTATTATACAAATAACCGGAGTAAATGAAACATTTGCTTTTATTGCATTATTATTTTTTTCATTAACTATCACATAAAAATAGCAAAATTTATAACTTGCTCAAATAATAAAAATAGAATAACCACAACAGTATATGCTTAAAATAACTTTATTAAACACTAAAATTCCACACAATAAAATTCTTTATAAATTAATATCAAAATATAATTAATTTGTTTGGGTATGCAAAATATTTTTTTGAAATAAGCAAAATGTAAATAACAATGTTAGTTTAGGGGAACATCAATTTTTAATAATTATATACATCTACAGAAAACTCTTCTCTGAAATTTATATGATTTTCCTAATGTTTGTAATTTTCTTTTGGATTTTGAATTTAGGAGTTTTTTATTTATTAAATCATCATTAATTTTTTTACAATAATTTTTGAGTAAAATATTAATAGAAATTAAAGCAATATTTTTTACTAAATCATCACTGTCATGTTTGCAACATTCTGCAGTTAAATTAATTTCAGCTAATCGAAGATTTTTTAATGTTACATTGCTTGCAATAAATCTATGATTGTTACACTTCAAAAAATCGTTTTCATATTCAGAAGATAATAGTTTAGAAATAAGAGTGTAATTTAAATTAGTTATTTTGCCGATTTCATCACAAGGATATTTTAAACCACCCCTATCTATATTTTTAATTAAAAGATAGTTTTCACATTCATCGTCAACTTCGCTTATCGAAGCGTCAACACAGCACATTTCCCATTTAATTTTTTTTAAGAGAGAATTGACGCAATAGCCTGCTATGTATGTTAAAATAGTTAACAAATGAGAATATTTTTTTAAATCATTTGAGTTTATTGGCAAATTAAACATTGATTCTTTAGGGTCGGGAATATCAAGATTTAGATTTTCATCAACATCATCATTTAAATTAATTTCAACATTTCCATGAACAGTAGAATTCAATGCTAAAGGAATGAGGCTCCTGATCCTTAGTTCACTTTCTGTTTCGAATATTTGAGTGTTATATTGAGATCCAGCCAACTGTCTATAAAGACCAAAACGTTCTTCGAGAGAATCTGTCTGAAATTTTCCCGTTAAAACATATTCCATATTTAATATTTTTGAACAATAATCTACAATTTCTATAAGAGCATTTGTGTAGTATGTGTTAATGCTAAGTGAGTTTCTGCACTTAATTTTCCTGTATCACTTTTACAGCTTTTCCAATTATTTAACCATAACGAAAATTTTTTTAAGAAGATTAAGCTTTTATAAATAGATGTATTAGTAAGTGGTTTTTGATATTCATTTCTTTTTGCATTTCCTTTAAAAACACTTTTTACATTAACGATATTCCACCAAGTGGTTATGTGATTTATAAATACAGCTGTTTCTTCATAGTTAAGTAAATCGAAAATAGGTCCTGCAGTTTTTAGCCCCTCTGAAATATGATAATTAAAAATTTGAAGAACTAATTTTACATTTTGCCTTTTTAAATTTGATGGACAAAGAGATTTAGAAGAGAGGGTGTGACAAAATTGAATAGTAATGGATTCAATTTCATGCAGTTTCCTCAAGGTGTTAAAAGAAGCTGTTTTTAATTTTGTATTAGGAAATTTGAAATCAAAATTTGGATAGTAAAACGCTACTTCTGAATTTTTCTGGTTAAGCCAGTTATTCCTTATATTTTTAAGCAAATGAACAGAATCTAATACAAAATATAATGGTCTATTTGAATCAATGGGATGATTATATTTAGTTTTGAGAGAAAGGGGGTCTGAAAAAAAAGGACATAGCTTTCCTATTAACAGCATTGTTATCACTGCATATACAAAAGATATAAAAACCAATTTTTTCTAAGCCAGTTATTACAACAAAGAAACTGGTGTAAAATTTCTCCTGATATTGTTTTTATTGGATATATATGTACAACATCTTTGTAAGTTGAGCAAACACTTTGAATCATAAATGTATAAGCTGCTGTTGATACAGCATCAGAGTTCACAGAGTATCCTATTAAATTACCCCCTTTATAATCTAATGAAGCTTTTATGTGAATTTCATTCATTAATTAAACTACTTTTTTGTCATTTTCATTAAGGTGAGAATATTTGTCTCTAATATATAAAAGAAAATTATTCTTGTTCTGCTCTTTGAAAGGATTTGCTATATAATTGAAGAATAAACGTTTCAATGTTGCTGGATGTGAAAGTATTAAATACGAGCTTTTACGTAAAAATTTAGTGGGGTGATATAGAAAAAAGCATGGAGCATAAAATTAAAAAGTTAGCAGAATATTTTTTATGATTTAAAGAATATTGCAACAGAGAAATCTGTTCTTCTAAACAATCAAATAAATTTTCATTACTCTCACAAATAATTTTCAACTCACTAATAACAGATTTACACAAATCAAATAAGTTACTCTTATCCTTAATTTTTTCAAAATTTTCTAATGCTTGTAATACATTATCTAAGGTGTGAATATCATTTATAATCATAGGAAATTTAAAATTATTTATCTTATTAATTGGAACACCTTTAATTGAACTTACCAAATTCAAATTTTCATCAACTGTTACTGATGATTCAAGAACAGGAACTTTTGTAGGACTTATCAATAAAAACATAATGATATCCTTATAAGACCTCTTCGGAATTTGTCAATCACTCTTTGAAAGATCGCTGGAACCACATTTCAATCCAAATGGCATTCGTATGAAACGATACATCCCGAAAAAACAAATAAATGCAGTTTTGTCTCTATCCACAGCAGCCACATTTACCAGGTGAAGATGGTTACTTCAAGATGCTAAGCAAACTTGCTATATATGTCGACCATTGATCTTAAAGCTGGTTATCACCAGGTAAATGTGGTTGCTGTGGATAGAGACAAAACTGCATTTATTTGTCTTTTCGGGATGTATCGTTTCATACGAATGCCATTTGGATTGAAATGTGGTTCCAGGGATCTTTCAAAGAGTGACTGACAAATTCCGAAGAGGTCTTGGTGACATTTTTCTTCGTTCCTACCTTGATGACATTATAGTACTACCAGAGTCGTTTCAGGAACATTTAGAAAATTTACGAGACATTTTCCAACGATTTGAGTTATTCAAAGTAAAAGCTAACCGAGAAAATGCAATTTTGCGTCTTCAAATATTAAATATCTTTGGGCATTATGCTACCCCTGAAGGTCTACAGGTTGATTCTGCCAAAACTACTGCTATCCTGGACATGCCTGAACCCAAAAATTTTAAGCAAGTTCAGTTCTTTCAGCAAATTTCTTCTTGGTACGGGAGGTTCATCCCGAACTTTTTTGAAATAGCCAGACCTCTCAATAATTTAACCAAGAAACCTTCCTCTTGGTGCTGGAAAGATCAAGAAAAAGCTTCGCTTAAAAAGTTAAAGACGTTACTTACTTCACTACCTGTTCTTAAGCAATATGATCCGAGTAAACCGTACATTTTGCGAACTGATACCAGTGGATATGCTTTAGGTGCTGTCCTAATCCAAGGAAAAGCTCTAAAAGATCAACATCCCATTGAATATGCAAGCCGACTACTAACAAGTACTTAGCGAAACTATACAACTACAGAGCGTGAAACCCTTGCAGTTGTTTGGGCTTTAGGAAAATTCAGATGCTATATTGAGGGACATGGAGTCACAATTTCCACGGACCATCAGGCGTTACGATGACTCTTGTCTTTAAAGTCCCCATCAGGATGATTTGCTTGTTGGGTTCTATAACTCCAAGGGTTTAACCTCCATATCGAGTACATTCCTGGAAAGAGCAACGTAGTAGCTGACATGTTATCTCGTCCTCCCCGTCACCAAAAAGATAACCCATGCGAAATATGCTCTATGACTGTTAACCAACACACTGTTGTTTCAGAAGATTTTCCAACCAAATGTCCTAAAGAAAATAGAGACAGCCAACTTCATGATGAAAATCTAACAAAAATATTAAATGCCTTGAAAGCAATTGTTTTGACTGAGGAATATAGATACTGGACGGAAGAAGGTGTTTTAATGAACAGAGGTGTCCTATACAAATATGCACATAATCTGGATCTGATGAGATTCAGCTTGTTATTCCAGAAGATGCGAGAGAACAAATACTCAAAATTCATCATGATGATCCCGCCGCCTGTCATTACAAAGGCACTTTCGATAGAATTTCTATAAGGTACTACGGGACTGGTATGCAGAAATACATTATCAATTACGTAAAAGATTGTTTAGAATGTATGCAATACAAGCCCTCCAACCAAAAACCTGTTGGTTTCTTGCAGGCTTCTGTACCATCCCAAAAGATTGAAGCCTTATCTATTGATTTGTTCAGGCCTCTTCCAGTTAATAATGGGAAAAAATAGATATTTATAATAAAAGACGTTAAAACGAAATGGATCGAGCTATTTGCATAGGAAAATGCAACAGCTAAAGAGTGTGCTGTCACTCTTATAAAATAAATCTTTATGAGATTCTGAATACCATGCAGGATTATAAGTGGTAATGAACCACAATTTGTTTCTGCTATGACGCTGCAACTTTGTTATCTCATCAAAATTCATCAACCTTTAACCCCAGTTTACCACCCTCAAACAAATCCAGTTGAAAGGAAAAAACGGGATTTGAAACCTCATTTTGCTATATTAGTTAAAAATAGTTATGATACCTGGTCAAAAAAACTCCCGGCAATGCGTTTCGCACTGAACACTTCAAAGTTCAATTTAACTGGAAAAACTGCAGCTTTTCTCAATTTTGAACGAGAACTCCGCATCCTTGATGATGTTACCAATGACTTTCGTGGTATCATTGAGAATGATAACTTTATCGTCGAAATTACCCCGCATCCAAAAAGACTGGAAAGATTCCCATCTAAAACCAAAGAGATCTTTATTTAACAGCAAAATAAAAGCAAGTTTTTTGCGGACCAGAGAAAGAGACCAGTTCCTACATATAAATCAGGTGATTCAGTTTTGGATAACAAACGAAATTTAAGTAATAAAAGTGCTAGTGTTACAGAAAATTTTCGCCTCTCCACGAAGGACCATTTATTATCATTACTCAAAAGTCTCCTATATCGTATTCTGTGGTAAACACAGATTCTCCAAATGTATCAATAAGAGTATACCATGTAAGAGTCAAAATGTGTTTAATTTATTATTATTAGTTTCACTATATCTAAGTATTAACAATTTTATTTAATAACGATAGTACAAAATTATAATTTAAATTTACTACAATAAACTAACTCTACAAAAATATTTGTGAAGATCAAACACTTAGCGGACGGGAGCCCTCGAGTTCGTTAAGTGGTAAGACACTTGAGAAATAGGGCAAGCTTGTCGAAAAGAGAGAGACAGTACGGGTATGCCACGACGAGTGGTAGCGGAAGTACCGCTTCCAGGCGATGAAAATTTCGAATGTAAAATTAATCAACTAAAGTTATGTCTTTGTCTATAAATTAGTGTTATGTGTGTTAATGTAAATAAATATATCTTAAAAATCGGATCTTTTGTTATCAATGAGCGATCTTGAAACAAATAGGAAACCAATCACATTGGCGCAGTCGACAGGATGTATTCCGGATTAATACAAAATGATGAGATCCTAATGATGGAAAAATACCTACAAAATCGTGAGTCTGTATATTTTGATTGCTTCTCCTTCCATTAAGAGCCAATATATGTTTTAATTATGTATGATTTAAAGGAAATTTTGTTTTAGAATTTTCGTAAATTTCTTTGTAGGGTTTTGTTTAAGAAGTAAATGTAATAAATGAAAAAAAATGTTTAAATATTCAAAATATCAAGATAAAAACAAATATGTATAATGTTTAATTTAATTGAGAAAATGTTTAAAAGTTCGATATTGGTTCGAAATAATATTGGTTATTGACATTTGTTCATTAATATTCAGAAAAGTTTTCTCTAACTGGTGATATTACTAAAAAAAAAAAAAAAAATATATATATGTATATATATATAATTTTGATTTATTAGAAAAAAAAATATTTTTGAAATAATCTGTTTATTAAAACAAATTTATGTCGAATAATAATGTTGTTGCTAATTGTCAATTTCTTGAGTTATGTGCATTAATTTAAAAGATACTGTATTATTGAATAGTAAATTGTTGAAACGTATGTTTGGTGTAATGTGTTAATGTGATATAGTAGGATATAAATGTTTTGCTTTGAATTTTCATTATCATTTTGTTGTTCATTATGTAAATGATAAAAGTTTATGGAATAAGAAACTATTTCAAGAAAGTTTAAATGCTTTTTACTGAGTATTGTTTTGCATTATTAAAAATTGCATTTTCACAGAATTATTCAATGTTATTAGGTATATTTATTATTTACTATGATTGTATTTAGTATTTATGTAAAGTAACTAAGTTTAGATTTTTAAATTTTGTATCAAAACCAAGATTGGGAAGCATTTATGAGAGGAAATTTTGAATTATTTTATATTTTGAGAGTAATTGTGCTTGCAATGAATAATAGTTTTTGGTTGTTTCGGTAACTCTGATTCATATTATTTTAAGGTAAAATTACATATATTAATAATGATAAAGATATAAATGCATGTTACTAAAAATTATTTTAGCATTTTATTGATTTAAGTGGTTATATGTTCAATGATCTTCTGTGATAAAGATTTATTTAAATTGAAATACCTAAACTGGGAGTATGATTCGTATATGTATATTTTTAGCTTGTTTTGAATTGTTTTCATTCATTAATGGGTATTATGTAATTGAAGTTTTATACATATTATAGTATATTATCGTGTGTATTAAGTATATTACAGTGTGTGTTGAAATGAAAATTGAAACTATAAAATTTAAAATTTATTATTAGAATAAATTTCTTAAATTTTTTAGTACATTAAGTAAACGAAAGTGTTTTTATAGATTAAACAAATGAAAGGTGATTTGTGTGATTTAAATGTTTTGCTTTGAATAGTTGATACTTAAGTTTGGTAATTTGCGATAACATTAGTTGTTAAAATGGCCTTTGCATTCTTGGGTAAAGCTCGAAAGGAGGATCTGTTAATATTGGCTAGTGAGTTAGGAGAACAGATTCCTCCGGACGCTTGAAAGTTATAGATTTAAAAATTTGATTACACAATCTAAACATTTTGAAGAATCATTTGTTCGAGAATTAATAAATACAATAATTTCCGATCGGATAGAAAGAGAAAAAGCCAAAGCAGAACAAAGAGAACGTGAGCATGAAATTAAAATGCGTGAATTAGAAATAAAAGAAAGGGAATATGAGGGCAACTCATTAAGCACGGTAGAATATGGGCGAGATAGATTAGGAAACACATTTCTAGGTTATTTAACTATAAAGAAAGGGTAAATTTTAGATCACCACGAACTAGCAGAAGAATGGCCTTTCTTTTTCCATCAAGCAAAAAGCATTTTCAAGCTTTATTAAGTACCCGAACAGTACGAAGGGAAAATTATTTTACAGTGTTTAAAGGGTCGTGCTAAAGTATTAATGCTATGTTGTTTGGAAGAAGATTTAGATCAGTATGACAAAATCAAAAATTTCATTTTAAGGGAATATAGAATAACTCTGTTACAACACAAAAGAATTTTGATTCTTGTTATAAATTACACAATGAAAGTTATGCTCAGTATGCGTCCCAGTGGAAGCTGCATTAGAACTGTATTTAAAATCAAGAGATGTAGAAACATTTGTTAAACTTAAAGAGCTTATTGTAGCTGACAAAATAAAAGAGAGTTAGCCTACTCATGTAAGATCTCAAATATTTCTGAAAGAGACTGAAAATTGGCTTCCAGTCCCTGAATTGGTAAGGGAAATTGATAATTTCCTAGTTTCGATGCCAAAAAGTTTTGCAAATAATTCCCACAATTATACTAAATTTATTCCCGGCCCACATGGAACAAAACAGAACGAAACTGTAAGGAAACATTTTCCAGGTGAACTTAGAAATAAAAACTTTGTGGAAAAGAAAGAATATTATAATTATCAAAGAACCCAAATCCACGACCACAGAATCGTTTAGGAAATAATACCGCAAGTTGCGCTCCAGATAGAAAGGTATTGAAGTGTTACAAATGTCAGGAAGAGGGACATTTGAAGAAATTCTGCCCGCAAATGAATACGGTAACTCAAGTTTCTAATATAAGTGAAACTGAGGTAAGCAAAAAGGGTTAAATGAACTTTGCATTAAAATGGGTAATGCAAGTTTCGATTGGAAAATTCCAATCAGTGAGAAGGATGGTGAGCTTTTGCGAGTTGATTTTAAATATAGGAGATAATAAGTTTCAAGGAATCATTGATAGTGGTGCGGAAATTACAGTACTGCGGAAGTCAGTGGTACCAGAAGAAATGTTGCAGTCAAGGGAAAAATTTACTTGAGGCCTGCAATTGGATCTCCCGGTTGAAGGAAAGCTTGTTTCTATTCCACTAAGTCTTTGGTCAGCAGATGATGATATCAGGCCGTATATCATGGTGCATGCTGCGGTTGTGGAAGGATTGCATGAGCAAGCTTTGATCACTCCTAGAGTTTTTAGTTTGTTGGAAGAACAAAGAAGAAAATATCTTGGAGAGGAAATAAAAAATATCCACGGGAAAGGAATAGTTTCGAGTACTTTCAATGTGGAGGGAAGGAAAATAGAAGCTCACCAGGCAATAGAAGCAAATCAAGGAACATTTGATTTAGAAAATTCTGAAGTAGAGGTTTCAACTACTCCAGTGGAAAGTAACTTGGCAAATAAAGAAATAACCGCTATTAAGGATGAAGAAAATAGTACTCCAATTTCTGCAAGCAAAGATATTTAGAAAGAACAGTTGTCCTGTGCTACATTAAATCGGTGTTTTGAAGATGCCAGACAGCGTAAGAATAATTACTGGTTGGAATCAGATTTATTGTACCACACAGGCAATGTGGCAGGACAGAAGTATGTACAGCTTGTAGTTCCTGAGTGCAGGAGAGAAAAGAAATTTAAAATTGGCTCACGAAATACCAACAGGAGGACATCTTGCTTCTAGGAAAACAAAGGAAAGAGTTACAATGTCTTTTGGTGGGAAGGTCTGCCAAAGGGATGTAAAACGCTGGTGTGAATCTTGCCACGATTGTCAATTGCGGAGGAAAACCAAACTGAAAGACAGAGGACCTATAGAAGCTGTTGGTAGACCAGAACTTCCCTTCCAAGTAGTCAATGCTGACATTTTAGGGCCTATTGAACCTAAATCTTCAAGGGGACATCAGTATGTGTTGTGTGTGTTATGGATCAGCACAGTCGGTGGCCAGAGGCAATTCCTGATTAAAACTTTGACGGCAAAAGCGACATGCGATGCCTTTATGGAAATTTTTATGAGGACTGGCATTCCTCGAATCATTGCTATGGACAATGGAACAAATTTTGCTGCAAAGTTAACGCAAGAATTTCTTAAAAGATTAGGGACTGTACCAAAATTCTCTACACCAGGTTACCCACAGAGTAACGGATTAATAGAAAGATGGATTGGCACAATGAAATCAATGTTGCATCATGCCATAAGGTCGCAAGGTAGAGGATGGGACAAACAGTTGCCTTTTCTCTTGTGGGCATATCGTGAAGTGCCAAACGCCACTACTGGGGTCTCACCCTACCTACTCGTTCATGGACGCCCCCAGTTGGACCTTTAGCTATTTTAAAATCTACATGGGAAGATGAAGTTGTTTTACCTCAGGTATTGGTGAATCAATCACTGATTATCTTCAGAAGGTTAGAAATAGGTTACAGGAAGCTGTGGAATACGCCGATGAACATACTAAAAATCAACAGGAGAAATATGTACATTATCATAATTTAAGATCCAAAGAAAAGAATTATCTATTGGAGATGAAGTTATTGTGCTGATTCCAGACTCTACAAACAAACTTTGTTCTAGGTGGAAAGGTCCAGGGAAATTGTAGAGCAAAAATCACCACATTCTTATGCAGTTAAGCTACCAGATGGAAGCATCCGTCATTTGCATCAAAATAAGCTAAGGAAATATATCCAACCGATGAATATGGTGGGCATATATGAAGCTGATGAAGATTTTGGAGAAGTTCAACCTGTACCTTTAGGAGGCCTTGGAGAAATAAAGGACAGTTGGAAACAACTAGAAGAAAAGACCGAATTTTCAAATCTATCTCCGAAGCAAAAGACTCAGCTTTTAACAATTCTTAAGGACTACAAAGTCGTATTCAATGGTGAATTGAAACGAGCTAAGGTCCCACCTCATAAAATAACATTAAAACCTGGAATCGAAGGAACAGCCTCACATATACCGCATACCAGAATCACTAAAACCTCAGGTGGAAAATCAAATAAAAGAACTATTAAACAAGGATTTGATAGAACCATCTTCCGCAGAGATTGTTTATCCTCTTGTATGTGTCGCAAAGAAAGATGGAACGATTCGACTATGTGTCGATTATCAGGGACTGAATTCTGAGTCTAAAATAGCTCCATTTCCAATGCAAAATTCAGAAGAATTACGATTCAAAGCTGGTGCGGCAAATTATCTATCAACTCTAGATATCCTTAAAGGTTATTGGGAAATTCCATTGGATCAAGATAGTCGAGAACTAACAAGTTTCGTTTCACCTAAAGGACAGTATCAGTGGAAAGTAATGCCATTTGGACTTGCAGGTGCTCCAGCTACTTTTCAGCAAATTATGAATCAGATTCTAAGGCCTCATAATGATTTTGTTGAAAGTTTCTGGATGATATCATAGTTTATTCATCTAGTTGGGAAGAACATTTGAACCATCTAAGAACAGTTTTGGAAACATTAAAACAGTGTAATTTTACCGCAAATTTAGAGAAATGTACCTTTGCTCGATCGAAGGTAAAATACTTAGGTCATGTAGTTGGATCAGGAGAGCATGGGCCCGATCCGGATAAAATTACAGCTATCAAAACTTAAAATCGCCAAGAACGAAGAAAGCCTTAAGATCGATTTTAGGACTGTTTAACTATTATAGGGAATATGTACCTCATTATGCGAATATTGCTAAGCCATTAACAGACCTGACCAGAAAATCTATCCCAAATGATATTCCTTGGTCTGAAGAGACAGAAAAGGCCTTCATCTCATTGAAAGATAGTTTGTGTACTGTCACTTCATTGTCAACCCTGATTTAAATAAACAATTTGAACTGCACACAGATGCTTCGGTTACTGGCATTGGAGCATGCTTAATGCAGAGAGATACAGATGGAAATCCTAAGCCTATAACCTTCGCCAGTCAGAAATTAACTCCAGCGCAGACCAAATGGAGTACCATCGAGAGAGAAGCGTATGCTGTGATATGGGCACTTGGTAAGTTTGAAGCATGGACTTACGGAACTTCCATAAATTTGTTCACAGATCACAATCCTCTGAAATATCTTACGGAAAGCATTCCGAAAAATGCCAGATTACAGAGAGATGGTCATTGGCTCTTTCTCGCTATCAGGTAAAAATAGCTCATAAGCCCGGTAGTAATAATTTTATCGCATTTGCCTTATCATGGGTTTATGAGGATTATTTTTTTTATTTTATAATGAATCTTGTAAGAAATAAAAAAAAAAAAAAAAAAAAAAAAAAAAAAAAAGAAATAATTTCTGATATATCATAATATTCATATTTAACTTTATATAATATAATGTAGTTATTTCTATTTGTTATGGGTCGTTAATTTTCATAAGGTTTGTGTGTGAATAATATTTGCACATAATTGTTTTTTGTGTTGATATTGATTCTTATTTTCTTACTTTATAATATTGTGTTGTAATAAATATAATGAATATAGCAGTAGTATAGGATATTTTCCTTTAAAGAGAATATGAAACAAAAAGTGTAAGCTGAAGCATGTCAGCACCTAGGTTAAACACTAAGTTAAATTTAAAATGTTGGTATTATTTGGCTCTTTGATGGAATGGTGATAAAAGGTAAAAAGGAACTTTCTAGAATTCTTCGTAGTTTCCATTTGCAGGACAAGGTCCAGCAATGAAAACTGGAGGGAAGGTGTGAAGATCAAACACTTAGCGGACGGGAGCCCTCGAGTTCGTTAAGTGGTAAGACACTTGAGAAATAGGGCAAGCTTGTCGAAAAGAGAGAGACAGTACGGGTATGCCACGACGAGTGGTAGCGGAAGTACCGCTTCCAGGCGATGAAAATTTCGAATGTAAAATTAATCAACTAAAGTTATGTCTTTGTCTATAAATTAGTGTTATGTGTGTTAATGTAAATAAATATATCTTAAAAATCGGATCTTTTGTTATCAATGAGCGATCTTGGAAACAACAGGGGAAACCAATCACAATATTGTTTTCCTTTTCAATCAAAATGTGAATTGGCATCAGTAGAAAGGGATAAACAAACAGAAAAGAATGTCTTTTGTTCTAATACCAAGTGCTAAATGTAAAGTATGTTTAAGTTATTGTAAAACACAAATACTTGTAAAATATAAAATGTAATGTAGTAAGTAAATTGTATATAAAATGTAATGTAGTAAACGAATTTGACGTAAAATGATGCTAGATTTAGTTGGGATGATTCAGCTCAGCATGCTTTTGACACTTTGAAGAACTGCCTTTCTGAACCTTGTTTGAAACTACCGGATTTTTCAAAGGAATTTACATTAAGTACTGACGCTTCAAAATATGCTTTAGGAGCTGTCCTTTGCCAAAATGACGAAAATGGCTTATCACATCCTGTTGCATACGCCAGTAAAAAACTAAAAGATGCGGAAATTCGATATAGCACAGTAGAAAACGAGATGCTCGGCGCGGTATTTGGCGTTAACATTTTAAGCAATGTTTGTAGGGGAAATTTTTTTTATCATATATTGGGATCAAGCATCTTTCCTTAGCACTCAAAATGCGCGATCCAACTTCTAGGATAGCTAGATGGGTAATGACTCTGAAACAATATGATTATACCATTGTACATAATCCCGGAAAAATAAATATAACAGCTGATTACCTATCCAGGGGTGTAAACGCAATGGAGGTAGTAGCTTCTAACTACGATTCTGATTCCACAATGAAACACCGAATCAAAATTCATCAGGAAAAGGATCCAAAATGCTAACAAATTATTAATTATTTGAAAAAAAAAGGAGAAACCATCACCTAATCATTTGTTGTTTTTCGAAAAAATTATCTTCTTTAATGTATACCAAAAAATGCTCTCAAGCGTCGTGGTGACACTAAAGATAATTTAATGGTACTCCTAATTTTAGTATCAAAAATAATGTGTCAGTGTCATGATTTTCCAGTGGCAATCCATCAAGCATTTCAAAAGGTTCTGAACAGAATTAAAGAAAATTTTTATTGGGGTAATATGTATAAACATGTTTTATAATATGTTAAATCATGTCCTTCTTGTGTTGCAAAGAGAGGTCATAAGCCCGAAAAACTACTCCAATTACAGCGCGTTCCAGTCACACAATGCCCAATGGAATGCATAGCTGTTGATGCCTTGCGTCCACTTCCCCTAACTTATTCAGGAAATAGGTATATCTTGGTGATTTCAGATTATTTTACACGCTAACCGGAAGCATATCCGACACCCGATATAAAAAGTGAAACCGTTGCTAGAGTACTAGAAGATTTTATTAGTCGACATAGTGTACCTTCTCTTCTGGTTTCCAATAGAAACTCTAACTTTAATTCAAAATCCATTTCTGAAGTGTATTTGAAACTAGGTATTGAAAAACACACGACTACTTCATATCACCTTCAAAGTGATGCATTGGTAGAAAAACTTAACTCGACTTTAATTAGTTAAGTCATTTAGTTAATTCTACTCAGACTGGGACCGGCATGAACTTGTCGCCTTGCCAGCTCGGCACGACATTCTACAAGAAACGAAACACCATCATATTTCTTGTATGGCAGGGATATCCAATTACCGTATTCTGTAATGTCTGAACCTGTGACTTTTAACTCTGCGGATGTCCGAGAGTATGCTGGAGATCTGATTGTACGTTTGAAAAATTATTTTCAAATTGTTAAAAATAATTTAATTACAGCCGCAGAAAAACAGGAACTGTATCGCCCGTATAAGACTGCAGTTGATTAACAAATAGAGAGAAATAGGGGATGTAGTATATTTATATCTTCCCGAAACGAAACCAGGAATTTCAAGGAAATGAATAAGACTAAATGTAGGCCTTTTTAGAGTTTTGAGTACACAAACACCTGTGAATTACGAAATAGCTCGCGTAAAAGAGCCCTCAAAAACCCAAATTGTTCATGTAGACCGATTTTCAAAAATTAATTATAGAATTATATTCCCCCGACTTCACATGAAATTAATTCTGCACCTCAGCAATTTACTGACTCAGATGAGGAAAATAAAATTAGTTCCCTCGTGGTTAATGATAGCGTACGAAAAAAAGGTTTTAGCCCTGTAATTAATATTCAGTGCAATAGTTCAACGTCATTTCCAAACAAAGGAGTTTCGTTGATCCTGGAATATCTCTGAAAATAAAACATAATCATAATACTCGTTTAGCTCGAAGGAACTGTAGCACTAATATGAGCTGAAAACATTATGGACTGATTAAATGATTAATATATATACAAACATTTAATATAATAAAACTTTAATAAAATAACTTATAACATTTAATATAATAAAATAACTAATAAAACATAGTGTAAAGTGTATTTACTGTAGTAAATAATTTTGTAGTTTTGTAAATATATAGATATGTTTTTATATCTTGACTTACTTATGTAACTACTGATTGTATTTATGAATTTTAGGAGTCAGTAAGAAGTTTTTATATACTAAATTTAGCAAAGATTATGTGTGCAAACAAATATACACTTTATGTGCTATTTCTAATTGGAAATCTCATTAAGTGTCACTTTATGTATGATTCTATGTAGAAAAGGGGGGTGTAATAATATATATATATATATATATATATATATATATATATATATATATATATATATATATATATATAAAACGTAGAACAAATTAAAGGCATGCCAAAATAATTTAGATATCATTTAAATAGATTATATAAATTGCCTTAAATGTTGAGTTTAAGACATGTTACACAATAGATAAAGGTTGGATTTTGTCTGCAAACTCGCGATTACCAGAGAAGTGATTCGGCGAAGAGGAGATTCGCGACCTCTTCTCTAAAGATGCATTCTAGATTGCGACTGTTTTTAACATGATTGTAAATTTGTGAAAAAAAAATTTCCAGGTTAATTACTGGTCTTGTATTAACTGGCTGAATAATTTTCATAAATTAATAAGATTACCCATTTTTTTCCTAGTTGGAAGTCCTTTTTTATATATAACTCAGTTCCCAATCCCCCATTTTGACGAAGTGAAGTGCCTAGCGTAGGACTGGAAGGAAACAGGGCGAGGGAAGAGAGGAGGAGTTACAAAACAGGCTGCTACACACAATTATTAATATGGAAGGAACGCCTCTGAGTTACATTCAGGTTTACAGTTTTCTAATAAATGCATTCAGCAGGAACGGGCTTCAAGGAACTCCAAAAACAGCCCAATAATGTCTATAAACTAGCTGACCTTTATTGGATGAGGAAAAAATCTAAGAAAATCTCTGTGATGTGGTATTATAGACAACACACACATTAAAAAATCTTTTTCAATATCAGCACTCATACCAATAGGATATATTTTAAATCTAT
Source organism: Latrodectus elegans (assembly GCA_030067965.1). Lineage (NCBI taxonomy): Eukaryota > Metazoa > Arthropoda > Arachnida > Araneae > Theridiidae > Latrodectus > Latrodectus elegans. The sequence goes on along the minus strand of CM057811.1, from coordinate 98,552,369 downwards.
CAAGAATATCGGGTATTTAACTCAATAAGATTAAATCCGTTATACAGACATTCATTTAAAGAAGGCTTCTCTACCTCCGAGGCAGAAGCATCAAATACAGGAGGGATTTTAGTGATATGGCTTGTTAATTTAATTACTGGTCTGTGAGACAAATAATGACATTGATTGTTTATCTAAAAATCTTGCAAACGTTCAATAATTCTCAATTTTTCCCAATGCTGAAAAACACGCTGATAAACAATAAAAAATTCACTGCATCCTAATCTGTTAATAATTCGTGTGTGTCTTTTCCAAACAAGTTCTTTATTATTCGATAGATTCTCTCTCATATTATTATATTCCCATAGGAGTTCTACTTCATATTTTCCACCAGGAAGAATTTTCATTTTATTATTGAAATCATCTAAATTAAAACCTTTTCCTTTTTCGACTAAGGTTGGATCAGAAATTCCTAGAAGTTCAAGTTTCCGTAATTTACTTAAGGGTATATTCATAAAATGCACCGATAGAGTTTTGGAAATTTTATACTCCTTACTTGAATTATATTTTCCAAATACAGTCCACCCGAGTTTCGTTTCAATGGCTGTTAGACCAGTTTTTAATTGGAAAGAATTTCCAGTTAATAATTTACCTATAACATCAGCACCAACTAAAAGATTAATTTCTGTTTCCTTTCGAAAAGAATCGGTAAATTGACTACTTCCACGGAAAACATTTGTTACTGTTTCGGTTTAGTTTCATTTCTCTCAAAAAGCACATGGATCGCCGTCTCCTTTCAAAGAGGATGGGTCATCAACCTTTTGCTTACGTAGCTACTCAGACTCCCTGTGTATTACCGCCCGAATAGTTTTCTTGCGACACATAACAGAAAGGGTCTGCAAAATACCGTTTTCCTTCTGCCCGCTATAGAAAGGGTACTTTCCTTAAGAATTTATTTTTGTTCATATTAAATTTTTTCTTGCTTATTCAACATAATATCATAATGATTGTTTTTACAATAAGAGCAATGTAATTGATTTTTTAAACTATAGTATGTGGTTAAATGTCCAGCCTTTTTTAAACAAGAATAATACATGCACCTTTTTTTTTTTAATAACAATTGCTTTTTTATCAACTAATGCCATTTCTTTCGGCGTAAAATATTTTTCGCTAGGGTGCCATTTATCGCAAAAAATACAATTATTAATGGTCTTATCTGAATTGCCGAATTTTAGGAGTGCTGATGCTGTTCAATTTTCCACTGATTTTGTCGGGAATTGAATCCAGAGAGGGACAGTCGTATCATTTCTTGACCCTTTACTTACTGACGTAGGATGTCCATTAAGAGCTCTAATGATCTAGTTTTTGAAGAGTCATGGTTATGGTTCTTTTTCCAGGCGACTAATACTTCTTCTGAAAGGCAACTCTAAACTAAAGGTGTCAGGAAATCTCCGTAGTTTTCCTATATTCTCTTTTAAGATTTTCTAATGCGTGTACTTTACTTTCTAGCTCATCATAAGAAGATGGTAAATCCGTTTTCGCTCTTCCTGTAGAGGTATTCTTCATGACCATCGACAATAAATCTCGGACATAAACCTGCACTAGTAAATGTTCACGAACGCAGCGCTCCCTTAACTTTTCAATTGCCTTCTGATAGTTATTTACAGTAGCTGAATGGCTAAGCACTCTACTTGACAGCCCGGCTCCACAGATCGCAACAAATATTGAATTTTGTCTTCATCGGCAATGGTTCTGTCATCATGGATTTTTTTAAACTGACTCCAAAATGTGAGTTTTTCCTTTGCTTCACCATTGAATTTTTTAATTTCAGTTTTCGGCCATTTAAACTTCAACCATTCCTTATCACACGGAAGGGACAGTTCTTTCAATTCCAAATCAATTTGCGAAGAAATTTCAATAAATTGATCTCTGCAATTTTCAGCTTCAACAAAATCACTATTAAATAATAGTTCGACATTTTCAGACTGCAAACGTTTCTCAGATATAACAGTCTGAAAAACATTTAGTTTTTGAAATTTATATTTTAACAGATATTTCAAAATGGAAAGCGTTTTTCTATCACTTACTTCTTTCGATAATTCTAGTTCAATTTTCTTCAGAGAAAAAGATAATTTTGTTCGTAGTCCTTTTGTTTGAGTTTTAAGAGCGCCAAAATCCATCTCGAATTTCGAAATTCCGTTGAAAATTATAACAAAATACTCCGTCCAGCCGTGGGTACCAACTAGAAATATGAAGCTTCTGCCACTATGCGGCCAGGCACAGCTCCTTTCAATTTCTAACACTTATATAAATGAAGAAAAGTAAAATAAATTACGAAAATATGCAAAAAGATGTCTTTAAGTAAAGAAGTTTCACACCGAGAAAAACAAAAATATTTGCTAAAATAATAGAAATAATGAATTAATATTCAATAAAAAAATATCAAGATACATATTTGAGGGCTTCAGAATAAATACTGACATTTTCATGTTTTTGTCGTTATAAATCACTAAAGTTGATACAGAGAAAGTAAGAAAAAAACTATTTTCTCAACATTCATTTTTGATTGATCATTCATCATGAATCTAAACTGATCATTAACGCAAAATTAATTTCTTTTCCTGGAAAACTTTCTATTACCGTAATTAGTAGTAGAAATCATAAAATAAGAAGACTTCTATTTATTATAAGAAATATCTAATAAAAAAATACTTTAAAAATTTCAAAACTCTCGAGGTCTTTCGAAATTTCCAAAGGAATCTAAATTAAAAGGTCATTATGGTGAATGTTCTTCAAAGCTAAAGTATTATATAAATTAGTAAATACTTAATAAATGCAATAGTGTATAGGTATAAATAAAATGAAAAATTAGAATAAACATCTTAATTAACTATATCTAGAATAATATCATTTCCTGGTTTTTTAAGTTTCATATTTTTTTAATTCAATTAATTTAGTTAACATAATGTGCAAATGTATCTTCAATGCTATAAAAATAGTTGTAAATATAATATATTTTATTTTATTATAGTTTTTATGTATAGCATTAAGAAAATTGTACTTAAGATTTACATCACTAATGATGTAAACCACAGCTGTGGTGATTAATACGTTTCAAAACATATTTTTCAAACCTATGGTATAAAGTAACAGCAGAAAAATTTTTGAGAATCATTTATTCTATTTTGGGATTCGGGCAAGGAAGAAATACAAGCCCTGGCTTTAAAATGTATCTTCTTAAAAAACAAACATTAATTTATTCAAAATATAAAATTTTAAGTATTTTGCGGATAAAATTTCAAATAAAATAAATAATTTAAATTCAGTAAATGGAAATAAATAAAATTAAAATTTTGTACAAGATTTGTGTTATATCAAAGAAATATGAGTCTTCAATGCTTTCATACAGGCATTTTAAAAATTCATGCTTTTTTTCAGTTAATGTAAATATTTCGTACATTAATAAGTGTAATAAGATAATATAAAAAATTAGACATTTGTAAGCATTTAACATCATGATTTAAGGATATTTAACTCTTCAAATATTTTTAAAATAATATTTTATCGTTGGTGAACACAAATTCAGGTTAGGTTACGGCAAAAGCTGTTTTGGAGCTTTATGCTCATAAGCTCGCATTGAGTAAGATTGAGTTTTTATTTGAAACTTCAGCAAAAATTGATGGATTGATGATTTTGAAAAAAATGACAGTCAAAACGAAACGATAAGCACGGGGTTTAATTGACAAATGAAGGGGAAATTAGGCCGCTTGGAAATATAAAGACGAGAAAAAAAAATTAGAATCTATTAATTTGTTTCAAAAAAGAAATTGTTACGTCAATTTTCTCTTTAGGACTCGTTGACGAACCTATGATTCAAGAGAAAGAAAGAGCTCCAATACCAAGTTTTTCTTTTAAAGAATTTCTTGCTTGATCATAACCAGGACACGATAGCATTATGTGATTCATGGTTTCTCTTTCTCCACGAGAGCATTTATCCGTTGAAGAAAGTTAGAATTTATGTAATTTAGCATTTATTGGAAAAGATCTAGTTCTAACTCTAGCTAGCCACACTTCTTCAAGGCAAGAATTAATATAATTGTGGTGAATTTTCGTGATAGAAGACATGTGCGAAAAGTAAGAGTCATATTTACTATTATTCTATTCGTTGTTATTATAATCGATGAAAATGTTACTTATATTATGGATAAGGTCTTCAGGTGAAATCGAGTGAAGAATACAACTTTTATTAATGGCCGATTTTGCGAGAACATCTACTTTTTCGTTTCCAGCAATTCTGGAATGACCTGGAATCCAAACTAATTGAATAGATTCGCAAATCTTAGTTGCATTTCCTAAAGCTGATCCGATGTGTTAAATAATGGTTGGGGAAGAAGTTGAGAAAATTTTCAAACTGCTTAGACAGGATGAGGAGTCTGATAATATGACATAGTTGGAGGGAGAAATACAGAATTTAGTCACCGCAAGATATAAAGCCGAAGCCTCTGCTGTAAAGATGGAATTAGAGTTATCGATTTGCCAAACTGCTTAGACAGGATGAGGAGTCTGATAATATGACATAGTTGGAGGGAGAAATACAGAATTTATTCACCGCCAGATATAAAGCCGAAGCCTCAGCTGTAAAGATGGAATTAGAGTTATTGATTTGCCCGGAAACAGAGGAGTTATTTCTGCTGTTATAAACAGCGATTTTATTTTCTATTTTAGATTCATCACAGTAAATAATAATATGTGATTGGACCATTCAGATGTACTATGCAATTTCAAGAGATCGTTAATAGTTTTTGTAGGAAGATTTTTAGTCTGAAAAGTATATTTTTTAAGAAATATTTTTAAATTGATATTAACAGATATAGATTTTGCAGGAATTCTGAAAATATGTGATTTTAAATTCCATTTTCTTCAAGCCATTTTTTCACTCGCAAAGATAGAGGAAGAGCGCCAGAGATATGGTTGTATGGCATTGATTCCCACAAACTAATACATGAAAGTTTGTGGGAATGAATGCCATACACTATTACCTGCACTTTCTATTACCACTAGTAGCAAGTGCAATGGTTCTAATGTACATCCTTGTAGAGAGAAAGTTTTGTCTTACAGAAAGAGGTAAGACCCCTGCTTCTTTCAGAAAAAGTGGAATTGGTGTTCAGCGAGGAAGACCTGTAGCAATTCTAATCTTCGGATCCAAGACTTTTAGGTCTATGACATACATAACCGAGGCTTCTTGTAATGAAGGACTGAACAATTTGAAGTAAGTGATTAGTTTTAGCTCCCCATCTATTACCTACAATAGCTTTTAAAACATTTTCTTCTGGATGGAATTTTTTATTTGAAAATTATACTTGAAGGTTAAGTTATTAGCAAAATAGATGCCCAGAATTTTTATGTGTTTAGACCAAAAAATAGGTAATCGGTTGATAGTTAGTTTAAAATTTACAGGAGATTTTTTGGAAGACAAATCAATGATTGAACATTTTGAGGAATCAATTTTTAGTTTCTATTCTTCACACCATTGTTCAAGTTTTATGATTGCAGTCTGCATTTTTTGCTGTAGATTTTCTTGTGATGAATGAGCAGCTCAAAGGATTATGTTATCAGTATAAATAAAATACTTAATGTCAGGAGAGAGAATTTCGTAAATATCTGACATATAAATCATGAAAAGAAATGGAAAAAGAACACTGCCTTGAGGAACATCTCTATTAGAAAAAGTTGATTGAGATAATGTTCCACGCAATTTTACTTTAAAACTTCTATCCGATAAAGAATCCAATATCCAATGAGCAGCATTTCCTCTGATATCAAATTGGAGGAGCTTATAAATAAGACATTCTGGCCACACTGAATCATAAGCTTAAGATATTTCTACAGTTGCGCATGATATATTTTCTCTGTGAGCGTAAAGCAATATTATCATGATGAAGCATAGAAAGAACACTATCGCAATCTCTAAATGGCAAAAATCCATGATGATTTGGATGAAAATATTTGAAAAGGGAGATCATGCGTTCCATGACCTTACATAGAAGAGATATTGGGTGATAAGAATTTACTGAAGTAGTATCTTTTCCAAGTTTTATTATAAGAATTATGATGAATTTTTTCCAAGACGGGGGAACAGTACCACTTAAACAAGAGTTATTTATGAGTGACAAAAGGGATAGTAAAGTTATGTTTGATTGACCCTTCAAAATTTTAGCTGATATTAAATCAGGACCAGCTGAAGTATTTTTGCATATAGAAATCGCCAATTGGAGCTCTGAGAGGGAGAATGTTGAGTTATATTCTAAAAATCAAAGTTTGAACTTAAATCGAGAGGTAGTACTTTAGTTTCAGATTGACGAGAATAAAATTTGGAAAATAAGTTAGCCTGAACAACAGGATCCGAAATAATTGAAGATTCGCTAGAAATTAGTTGATGATGAGTTGGTGAGTCAGTAGGTATATTTTTAAGTCTTTTAAGAATAGAATTAATGTATACCAACATCTTAGATATACCAACATTTGTTATAGTTTTATCCCAGAAATTTCTGGAAAGGGTGAGAAGAAGCTGATGAAGTTTTGCAGAAATTCGTTTGTACTGTATACACAGAGTCTGATTGAGAACTTTTCGCTTTCCTCCAAAGTTTTCTTTTTTGACCCAAAAGATAACATTCCGCTGTCCACCACGGAGGATATGACTTTAACGGAAAGATTTGTTTTTTCCTGAATTTATCAAGATAGTTTTAGCATAAAATTTGAAATTGATCTACAGAAACTAGTTCGTTATAAGCAGTTTGAATGTTCATTGAATTGAAGAAGCCAGTCCATAAAATTATATTGCGGGAAGTACCTTTCGAATAATCGTTATTGCAGATTTTGACTCTTGCTTGAACAGGGACATGGTCACTACTACAACTATCTAAACTGACTGAGAAAGTACAAAATGGAAAAACATCAGGAGATACAAAGTTATAATCGATAAAAGATGGTCTATGGTGGAGTCCAAAATGAGTAGGCTGAGAGGTATTTAAAACACAAATGTTGCTATCCAGTATACAATCGAGGAATTCTGAAGATTCGGGAGAGTTAGAATAACTACCAAGCGCCGAACTTCGTATATTAAAGTCTGAAATTATTATGAAGGAAGGATAAATATTTGATAAGATGCTATGGAACAAAGAACTTGAAAATTTACCGTGTGGGACGTATACATTTACTAAAGTAAAAGATGATTTGGATATATTAATCTTTATAGGTAATATTTCTGTATCGTTATCTTTTGAGCGGGGTATATTTAAAACTTGCACAGGTAGACATTTATCAACAGCAAAAAGAAGTCCTCCACCACGGCCATCTTGACTATCTAATCTAATTATTGTTTAATAACAAATTTAAGTCGGATTTCTGAAGAAACTGTTCTTTAATTGCTAGGACATCGGAAGATTGAAAGTATGGAAGTTTTACATACGGGCGCTTAGATAGAACGCTTCTTGCAAGAAATTAAACTGAACATGAAATAAAACGGAAAACCTGAACATTTATTAAAAATAAAAAAAAGTGCGCTCTTAGTTAAAGGATATTTTTTTAAAAAAAAATTATGTTTTTTATTCCTTCTTCCTGGCTCAATTCTTTCTTCAATGTTAGGTTCTGCATATTTAATATTTGGTTGAGGAGACTTCATAATAAGTTGTTCGGGGAATTTAATTTGCTGATTCACAGAATTTTTTGGGCTTATCTTTCTCGACTGGGTAGATCTTGCACGACTCTTTCTTGGAGGAGATCTCGAAACTGATCTAGCTGGATTCCAACATGTTCGCATACATTCTTTCATGAATGAGAGCAATTGTTGGACCATTTGATCTTGTCTAGCCTGTATCGCAAATAATTTTGATTCAAACATAGAAGTCGTCTCAATAACTGCTTTTTTTAATAATATCAACTATTTCATTTTGATGCGGCACGAAAGGAAGAGGACTTTTGGTTACACTGGAGTAACTGGTTTTTAAAAATTTATTATAATGTCTTCTCGCCACTATAAATAGAAGGTGGTTCATGCTTTTAAAATTTAAGAATTTTTTTTCCCTTCAAGTCACGTTGCGCAGGAAATGTCATTAGTTTTGAAATTCAAATTAGTGTTATTTTGCAGTGTTTACAGTTCAAGTTTGAGCGCAATCAGGATTTTAAAAACCATGACATATATAATTAGCATATTGGTAAAACATGGCAGAGATGTACAGGTTTGGCGCAGTTTCCAATTTTTGCACCAAGCGCTCCACAGCTCTATTTTCTGACTATTTGTTTTAGGTTGAAATATCATTTAAAATAATTATGCTTGAACTTTCAGAAAATGGTGGTAGTAAAATATGGAGTAAACTTTTTCAGGTGCTTAAAATAAATTATCTTTTCAAACTAATATTAAATAAAAACTGCAATTATTTTATATATTTTGTTTTAGTTTTATCATTGCATTAAATGCCTGTCTTTATAATAAAAAAATGGTTTTGTTATATTGGTATTCTTATTTGTGTCAATCATAAGATTATGAATAATTTTAAAGGAAATCACTAATACATTTTTCAAAATTTAAAAAATTTAATTACTTTTTTCTTTATTTTAATAATACAAAACAATTTATGTATATCAAAAGAATAATTATTTTTTAAAATAAATCATGTTTGTATTGCTGGAAATCTTTTAAACATAAGTATTTAACAAAGTTATAATTTATAGTTCTAAATTTGAGATGTAAAACCATAAAGATGGATTCAAGTTTTAAATTATTATTATAGTTAATATACAGAAATATATATAACAACAGTACATCTTAAAAATTCAAGAATTAGGGTGATATATTTTAAAATTTATTTATATATTACATTTTACAAAATTGATTTTAAAAAAATAAATTCACATGTTTCCATAATTTTTCAAGGCTACATTCATGTCCTACATTTTCCATTTTAAACTCATTACTTTAGTTTCATGTAATTTATGCAAATTTTGTTATTATTTACGAAAGACATAAATGAGGAAATTTTCAGTCTTAATGTAAGTAAGATATTGTTTCAATTAAGGTTTATTGGATGGATTGTGTCAATTTATTTACTTTTAATTTATATAATATTTTTATAAATTCTGTGTATTTAAGAATTAAAATCCTCATTTCAATACTATTTGAAATTTATTTCATCCAAGTGTAGTGAGTAAATAGCAAATAACAGATTGCTTTGGTTCATATATATCTCTTAAAATTATTCACCAAAACTGAAATCAATACTTCTCTTAATGTACAACTATGTTTAAAGGTAAAAAAATATTTTGTTAACTAAAATATAAAATTTCATACATGAGCTTTTCTTTTAATTTTGCATCTTTAATGTTAAAAAAAATTAAGTTTTTAACTAATGAATCAAATAGTGTAATACACTTCATCTTTTTTTTGTTTTGTATTGAGTGAAACATTTTGCTCTAACATTTTAAAGTGTTTCCACATTACCGTTAAAAAATAGCTCCTTTAGAGAATATAAGCTGCTTCTTATCACACGTGAAATCTTGTCTGGGGCTCACCAGGCAGGACCTGGTTCCAGATACCCTTGTGGCGTATCAAAATATAAGCTTTTTTTAAGTTAATTATTTATTATGTTTAAACAAATACATCACATACAATGACACAACATTACACTCAAATTTAGAAATAATCACATAGTAAAAAATTAAAATTTGTGGACTGTTTAAACACCGAGAAAGTTACCCATCCTTTTCGAAGTCCACTCTCAGATTTTTCCTCACATGCTCTTGAAATTTTCTCAAGAAGGAAGTTGGGATTTTTTACATTGTATGGGTAATAGACTTCTTCAGGGTGAATGGGCTCAATGATATGATCTAGCTCTGTTGATCAAAGAAATGAGAAACAGCAAAACTTGGTTATTTAATAAAATATTTACTTATGTATGTCAACTAGAGCTGAAAAGAAAGTTTAAATTTATAAGGGAAGTTAATCATACAAATAAAATAACTCAAATTTTCCCTTGCACTTGCATTAAAATTAAATGTTTATTCCTATATGCCTTCATTTTTATTATAGAAGCATTTTATGTGTTCCAATTTTTATTTACACTAAAAATTTTGAGGTATAAATTTCCACCCTTGCAGTTTATATGTTTACAAACACACAAAGTTAACTCCAATATATTCAGAATCTAGTTTATAGAATGTCAGATTTTATAATTTAATTAATTTTCTTAATATTTTACCTATTACTTTTACAAATACGTTCAAGAGTTATGAATCTAAATGCTGTATTGATTTGTGATTTCCAGTTTTTAAAATATTGTCCAATTCAATACACTTTTTGGATTTAATGTATATATTTTGTGAGCAATAAAACTACTTTGGTATAATATAATAAGCTTGATATAAAATTCCAAAACTTAAATGAAACAGTTGTGTGAACTAATTAAAAAAATCTTATTTAACTTAAAATTAAAAAATATTGCACAGCAAGGAAGGAGTCTATTACAAAACATTTTTTAAATCCAATCACGGACATTAAAATCAAAGCTTTGAAAAAAATGTGAATTATTGCTACAATTGATATTATTAACATTATGCTAGTTTACTGTGTCACTTATGTAACTTGTACAAGAGAATGAATGGTCATCTCTTTTGTTAAATACAATATTAAAAATACAGCACTCAACATACAAAAAATTCAATATGCTTTCTGATATATTAGTATTAAATATTAAAATACACCAATATAAATAAACTTTTGAAAGTATTTTTAAGCAAGTCAATCATTGAAAGTATGCATTTTTCTGTACCTCAAACATTGATTAATATATACCAAACATAAATTATGGGTTTTTAATGAACTATATTATTTAATTATTTAATACTGCAAAATCACTATATTTTCTAATGTAATTAATGTATATATATATGAATTACAACTCGCAATATTAAAGTTTACAATATATTAAAGAAAATGTATTGCGCATACCAAATATCCAAAAAGTTCCAGTATATAAAAACACTTTTCAACAATAAAATGGAATTAAAAAAAGGGAAAAATTAATTTTTGTTTAAAATATTTTTCTTCTATAGTGAGAAGATATGTACTTGGATACATTTCTGTAATTTAAGAAACTTGTCAGAAATTTTAAAATTAGTTATATTTTTATTTAAAGGTATCAAAAATATATTTTTGTCTACCAGTTTAATTATATATTTACATAATAAATAATAAAATTTTTGATTTTTTTTCTTATATACAAGAAAATTTTACTTTTCATTAATAAAGAATATAAGATATTAAGATCACCAAGCAGTATTTAAAGGTTATTAAAAAGGTGTTTATATAATTATAATACTTAGGACTAGAATTTAATGTAATATTTACAAAATGTTTTGAATTTCCATTCTCCTTACAGCTAAATTGGAAATTTTTATCATACATTAACATAGAAAAATGTATTCCAGTGCATTATTAAATTCACCATTTATATGATTTATTTTAAATTAATTATACCTATTTAAGAAAAATAAGCATTTTTTAAATCAAGTATAGAAGTGTATTTTAAAAAATGTAAACATTTTAAATAATTGCAAACAATAATATTTTAGTTAATTCTTGAATTTAAAAAATTTTTTAACTAGGTATTTTACTTGAACTTGTCTTGGAAATCATATAAATTAAAATAATTTCCTGTTTTTGCAAATCCACAAATAATTTAAACAAATATAATGTAAAAAAAGAGTCAATTTGAAAAGTTACATCAATATCTTGTTAAATGATAGATTTTTTTGGATAGTTTTTAAAATATTGCATAACTTAAATGTTACCATTAACACCAAAATATTTGGAATTTATATTTTAGTAAACATTAATAGAAAGTATTATATTTATTGTGATTTATGGAACTTATATCCTTACTTGATATGAAATTCAGCTGATATGACGATTGGTATGTTTATTTCGACATTTTATTCGTTGTCACCAGTGTCACATTTCATTAAAAAATAAAAAAGAGTATGCAAAAACTATCTTTTCAAATATATAAATTTTTTAAATTTTTTTTTTAAAAAAAAAAAAAAAAAAAAAAAAAAAACATGAAAAAGTAGCTTTTGAGAAGGAATACTCTCCAATTATGTGTTCCGTTTTGAATCCCCTTAAAATTTCGTAAGTAATATATAAAATTTCAAACAATTTTAATTTAGAATTTGAAAGCAAAGAACCATGCCTAATAGATTTTTCAGTGTTGGACTGCTTCCCATCAACACTTTTCTAACAAACAAAAGAAAAACCATCAGATTAGCCTTTCTTTGGGGTAATCATCATTTTTGATCCACATTTTCTACAATTCGCGTATTTTAATAAAGTTATTTCCGTTAGAAAATTAATAATTGAGGATCTTGAGCCAATTGAACTAAAAAAATTCTATAAACAATTCTGGGTTTTCCAACTGTTGGCCTAGAGCTTGAAAAATTAGAATACCCATCATTGGTTTCTTTAATTTAACTAAAATAATATGTTGAAATTTCTCAACAACACTATGAGCATGAAACATTATGGAAATATAACAATAAATTAACAAAAAATGTATAAGATGATAATATTAAATAAAATTAATAAGATAATAATAAATATATATAAAAAATAAACAAATAAAAAGAAATAATGTAAAAGAAATTGTAAAAAAGGAAAATTTAAGGTGATTGGACGCTGGCGACATCGAAACACAACTGAGGGAAAATCCCCTAGTTGCACCAACAACGAACAAAAGACAAATGGCTTCCAATTCCAATAGAAACGTGGAACAAAGAGCAAAGAATGTTCTAGAACAAAGAAAGTCGAAGTAAACTTTAAATAGCTGTAAAATTTATGTAAAACACGAGAAAAACAAATAGAGGCAAAAAAAAAAAGAAAAAAAGAATCGTAACTAAAACTGAATTTGGCAACACTACAATAAAAACAAAAGCTGAAATCAGCAACCAACGACCAAGATACCAATTAAAACAAGATAAATATTGGTCTGCGTCGGCAACACTACGATGTAAACAAAGGGTGCCAGATTTAGCGAGAAATCATATATGGGGATACTGAACTTATACCTGGAAGGATTATATAAGAAAAAACTAGTTTCTATACCTATTTCATTTCAAGTAAAATCTTCTCAATAAAAATAAAGTTTGATAAAGTGCATAGTTTTAAGACGAAATTCTTACAAACGTTATAATTTTGATAAAATAACAAAAATATACCATTGAAGTTTATGAGTTTAAGAAATAATTAAAGAATTATGATAAAATACAGTTCAGTGGCCGGTCTTTTAGCAGTGATTCAAATCAATAAAAGCAACGAAATTTTAATCTTAAATTATGGGTATTATAAACGGTAAAAATAAAATATTTAAAAATTTTAACTTAATGGTATTGCACCAAATGACAAAGAAATTAATTCCGGTGTACTATAAAATGCATTGAAACCAAATTTATTCTCAAAATAATAAAACTTCCATCGAAAAACAAAATTTATTTAAAATTTTAATACGCAAAAGTAAATGGAAGAAAGCAAAACTAAATTGCTACCATCAGACAAAAAGCGTTCACGGTTAACAGTGACATTTAACGACATCAGAATTCTTTGCCTTTATTTTCCCTTGAATTGACTATTTGTGCATCAATATGCTGAACAAGAAGTCACCATTTTCGATCGGTAAAAGGAAATATCAAATTTTATATCAAACAAATAACAAAATTTCTATTTTAATTATCGCAAAAAAAAAAAAGAAAAATTGTGCGGAAACAAAATCTTTCAAGTTTGTTTTGCCTGCTATGTTCCAACTCTGTATCCTTCCGCATAACGAAGCAGCGGTTGAAACCTCTCATGCTAAAGAGAATACTGAATAAAATCATATTTTTTCGTTCAAATTTATTTTATGTCGTCAGTTTATTAAGACAGCTGAAACCAATTACTGAAAGCATTGTATATATTTCGTAGCATATAACGCACATGTCAATTAATCAATCTAAATATTTCAGTCTGCTTTTGAGATAGATTGCTTTTTCGCAGCTTAATAATCTAAATTATAATTCTTGTTACAATGTCCGTACATTTGTTATTCAAATGAGTTTAGAAAAATTTAAACCTATCTCTTTTATTTGCATGCTTTAATAATTTTCTCAAGTTCTAATTACTTTAGAATTAAAACCAGTAAAATTTACATAATGAATTCCAATGGAGGGGTGTCATATTTAAATCTCATTCTTCGTGATAGGTGTTTCACTTCAGTATTCTGTATTGTTATTTCTATTTCAATTTTGTTCAGTCTTATTATCGAGTAAGCATTAGAATAATTTGCTTTTGTTTCTTAAAATAATATTAAAACTGTCTTGATTTTAAACTTATATTGATAAATTTGGCTTAATAAATATAAGTCCAGAATTGGGTAAGAGGTTAATTATTATAAAGAAAAAAATGTAATATTAAAAATTTCAGTTGGTTAAACTGTATGTATTACAAAAATGTGTTTACAGGTTTAAAATTCTGTAGCATATCTTTTAATTTGAATTTAATATTTCTCAGTTAAAATTCTGATAAAGTTGCTATCTTTTTGCTTTTCATCACTGTACTTTCCAATTGAAACTAATTCTTGATGTCAAAGAATTTTAAATATTATTCAATGTGTTTTTTCTTTTAATACTTGGTTAGACTGATGTTTTATACAAAAGAAAACTAAATAAATTTCATGATTGAGCAAGCATTATATGATGAATAAGAGATTGTTAATTTCTCTCAGATTAAAAAGCAAGTGAAAAAATCAGGCAGAAGCATTTTTCTCTAACAATTATAGTTTTATTTTCCTTTAATATTCTTTTTAAGAGATTATATTTTGTAAAGTTACATTTGAAAAGTAGTTTCGCTCTTCATTCTTATTTAAATCTATATATAAAGAGAAAGGGAAATAATCTTGAATTTAAATATATATTGTACTAAAATTTTATTTAATTGCTACATATGTAATCTCTCTCAAACTATGCGGATTTTTTTATAGGTTTTTACATATCTTATTCCTCAATTTTTATAACCTATCTTTATGATGATTAGCATATTTCATAATCACTAGCCAAAATCTAGTTTGCATGTTATTGCTTTTAATAGTTCATATTTTTATTGATAAAAATCAATAAGTGCTGAAATTTTAATATTAATAGTCAGCACAAGAATATATTACAAAAATCACTTTTACTGTAATTTTGAAACACCTAAAAAAATATTGTAAATGATCTGGATAAGAGACATAAACATTTAACAATCCTTGAAAAATATTTTATACAAAAATTTGGTGCGACAATATTAATTCTATTGACCTTCACAAAGATTTGCTTGTGCTATTATACATTTTGTGACAGTAAACTTTATTATAAAAGTTTCTACTTAAAATTCAGTTTGTACTTTGAATTTTTAAGAAAATTAACTTAACCCCTTGACTGACTTTGACGAGTCTGACTCGTCATTGATTTCCTGGGCCATCACAGACTTTGACGAGTCAGACTCGTCAAGCGCTTCTTTCGGCGGACGCCGTGCAAGTTACAATTAGATTACATAGTTGCTTCACTCGTTCGACGATTCTCATTTAAAAAAGCACACTGAAAGTAAGAGTTCAGTTTAGCAGAAGTCTCAAGACAGTGAATGTTATACTAGCCAATATTTGAGTTTAGTAAAGATTATAAATAATCCCCGTAACATGTATAAGCCGGATGCATTATATGAAAGTGGGGATGATGGTGTAAATTGATGGTGTAGTTCAATTAAGCGAAATTAAATAGTTTTTTTTTGTCGCATCAAATTCCATTTAATTCGTCAGTCAAGGGGTTAAGTGGAGAAATTTTCTTCAAAATACTGCTTTCATAATTGCTAATACTTAGAATTAAATGAGTATCATTCTAAAGTAAATTCAGAAAATTTGTGTCATTAAATTTACTGTAAATTTATTTTTAAAATGTTATGATACATCTGTTTATTTAAAAAAACTTTTCTGATTATATCATTACGTGTGTTATAAAGTTGTTTTATAACCTTTCAAATTTTAACTACATCTTTTATATTTTTCTTCAAAAGTAAATAGAGTTCTTTGGTGTTATAATAAACTTTAATATAAATTATCCTACTTTTGTATTACTTCTACTAAACTAAAATTTATGATACATTTTCTATGGATCTAAGCTCTATAATCTCAGTTTTCATGACCAAGAATTCTGGGTTGTGAAGCATATAACATGCTTTGGTTTTTAGCCTCGTGAAAATTTCAGCCTTTAGCTCCCAATCATGTTTAATACTCAGGTTAATTGACCCACTATAGGGATAAAAGACCGATTAAACCTTTCTTAACCTGTGAATTTTATCTTCAACCTGTGACTTGGAAGCACTATCATAATACTATGTAATATATGTTAAGGAAATGATATATGTACAATATAGTTTATTGTTATTTTTATATAATGGCAATAAGAATTGTAAAGGAATAAGTTCAGATATATGATGCTTTGAAAAAAAAGTGCTATGTCTATTAGAGTGAGTGTTAATTATGAAGCATTATAATAATTATTAGGATTTTAAAATAAATTTTCCCGAACTTTTTTAAGCATATAATAAATATTTACTTGTTGACATTTTTATTGATATCAAGTTTCTTAATCAGTTTTTAGTATTTTTATATTATGTTTCCACTTACTTAACTTATTAAATTCAATTTTTTTTGAATGGGTCAGTCTTTACTATGTCTTAAATTTTTTTCTTGTTCTAGTATTAAAAGTGGTGTAGCAATTTTTGTAACTTTTCTTCTTGGTTGTATCAGTACTCATTTCATGCTAAGGTACGTGTGTTTTTAAATAGCATCTGTTATTATTAAATTAGTGAACATTTGAAATTCAAAATGAAAGTGTTAAATTTTATTATATAGTAAGAAATACAAATGCTTCATTAGTACATTTTTTCAGTAACCAGATAGTTATGTATATTTATTCATACATTATTTGGGAAGATTACGTAATAGGAAAAAAATAAATAAAAAGAGAAACTGAAACTGTGCTTTCATTATTATTGTAAAAACAAAATTAATATTCAATGTCTGGTTTTGCAGACTAGTTCAGTTACTTCTTCAACCTTGTGTACTTTATGGGAAAGACCTTATAATTAGCAGAGCTGAATAACCTGATGATTGATGTAATACAAATGATTCAATTTAATAACTTCGGGTTTCAGAGTTGCTCTATTTTTTTAAAAAACATCCTGAAATGTCCTTATTTTTCAAAATCTTAAAATTCCTGAATTTATTTAAATCCTTTGAAAATTTGGGTAAAAGATGACGGAGCTGTAAAGGTTTGGCATGATTCACTCCAATTTTCACACCAAGTGTTTCACAGACTCTGTTGCCAACCTAAATTATATCATAATGCACAATATCTGTCTATTAATACTGATAGCATTTGAGCTTCAACTTTGGGATTGCGTGTTTTTTTGGATTCCAAACATCAAAAATTTCAAATATATCATTGTAATTCAATCAATAGAAGTATATAAATTATAATAACTCAAAACAGATTTATTAAAACTTGAATTTTAGTATGCCAGGGAATCGCACCCTCCTTAAAAAAAACTTCAGTGTAGTTCTACCTAGTACAGGGACAACCTGGCAATAAAGCTAAAATTCTAATGTTAACAAATTGCATTTTTAATGAAAACTCAAATTTTAATTTATGTGTGTGTGATGCCCACCTTAAAAAATTTCTGTACAGCACAATTTAACACTAGCGTGAAAAACTCAATAAAGCTTACTTAAATATTATTTACTTACTATTACATATGTATTTACTTATGTAAACATCCATTTTTATAAAAACTGGTGTTTCTAATAATTTCTCTGAATGAAATTTTAATCACCCTGCTGAGAAAGGAACGTTTTTAATAGTTTCAAAGAAATCTTCTACTTTATTTTCTTTATGCTTTCTCTGCCATACATGCTCTGCTATGTAAGGATCAAACTGACTGAGCAAATAATTTAACACCTGATTCAGATCTTTTATTGACCCACCAAATAAAGTTTCAAAATAATATAACTTAAAAAAGTTTAAGCAATATAGTTTTGAAAATTTTGAAACAATATTTTTAAAATTATAAACAATATATCTTCCGAAAATTTGAGATAATACAACTTAAAAAAAATTCAAAGTCCAATAGTGGGAGTGTAGCATATTTTTAAATTGTAAACAATTAAAATTACTCATTAAACACAAGGGTTGCACACAAAATGAATTTCTCACATTCATATGATCACCTTCATAAAATGAAAATCTCATCATGAAAACACATTCTGAACCATTAAGCCAGTTTGGTGCACTTTATTGCACTCTTGGTGCATTTTACCCTTTGTACAGTTCTCTACTCTGTAACAGAAAATTTCATTTAACAATTAAGTTTATTATATTTTTCAGTTGTAAATTTTTCTTCCAATGTAATACATTTTCTCTTTCAACTGCTTTCTGTGCAATAAAAAATGCATTTTTTTCTCTTTTTCAAGTCCCCTTCAAACTGGAAATTGTGTTGCCAAGATTTTTTCTCCCCATTATTATTGGTCGTTGGCTATGAATGAATATCTGATATCATAAAAATTTTTATTTGGGTTTATGGAGAAATTTTTGATTATTCTGCCATAGCGAAATCTCAAATTATCTGAATAAAGTCAGGTGTATGATTAATTTTGAATTGGTGCCAAATTTCAAAACTTTATCATTTTGGGATATCTGCACTTTATATTTAGTATTGGTTTTAGTTTTTCAAAACTACAACAAAACAAATAAATGCAGTTAGATATTGACATTTCATATTAGTTTGACAAACAAGGAAGAAACAACATTTGTAATAACTGTGAATCTCATTTTTAGAGCATGCTGAAACCAGTAATATTGTAAAAATTTTGTTGAAGATAATGGTTTAAATTTAGAAAAATTAATGCAGTTATTAATATAAATATATACCAATAGTTAATTTAGCTGTTTTAAAGCAAACAGTGAGCTGAGTAAGAGAAGTCTTCCCTTATTTATTGAATTTGGGTAAAAGACCAGGGATCTGTTATGCATGTTTGGTATGATTTCCAATTTTTATGTCAAGCATTGTACAGCTATCTTGCCATAACTATCTTTCTAAATTAATGTCAGTATCTGCAATATCTGATTACCAAATACTAATTTTATCAATGCATTCAAACATTAACTTTGCTATTGTTACTCTTTTTTAAATTCCAAATATCAAAGTTTTGAATATCAAAGTTTTAAAATTTGAGTTTTCATTATAATAGTTTACTATAGAAGAATTATAAAATACTAATAACTAGAAACTAACCAAAGAATATATAATAAAAAATATAAACTTAGTATCACAAAATTTCACTTATGCACAATAAAGCTAAATCTCTAACATTAGCAAATTGCATATTTTATTAAAACTCAAATTTTAATTAACTGGGCATTGTCACCCACCGTAAAAAAACTCCAGCGTAGTGCTACTATCAAAGTTTATTAAGTAAAAGTTTATTTTGAAAATTTATAAAATAAATTAAATTTTCATTATTTGGAATTGTTATTCCAAATTATTCTTTTCATGGAATCTACATGGTCACATAATCATTCCAAGAACATGTGGCATAATTATTGGGAGCTATGAGATCTGTCTATTGTCTGACTAGCATCAATGATTTTGCAAGCAATGGTTAGATGAGTTAGTTTATATATTTAATATTTCTACTGTATGCAATTTATGTTATATATTAAGTTTTGCTTACATGAATTTCACATATCTGTATTTAGATTTATTCTAAATGGTAATGTTGATTAATTAGAAATTCTAGCTTTTATAAGAATCTATGCTTACATTATTGATTTAGCTTTATTGCCAGTTCAGTGCAACTCTAGATTGTGCTACACTAGAATACTTTTTTTTTAAAGGTGGGTGGATTGTTTGATTAATTAAGATTTGAGTTTCCATAAAACTAATTTTATTTGTATAATAAATTTATCTTTATTGACTGGTTGTTGTTCATTACAGACTAAGTGATACTTTATGTTTATTTATTTTTTTTATGTAATCTTTGTGAAATTAGTTTCTAGTTATTAGCATTTGAATACTTCTGTAATAAGTAATTATAATGAAACATTAAAAATTTTGATATTCAAAATTTAAAATAGTTTGTGATTGCAAAATGGAAGTTTAAGTGTATTCAATATATGGTAACCAGGTATTTCACCTAGTAACATGGTATAGGTTGGCATGATAACAGTGCAACACTTGGCTGGAAAATTGCACTAAACCCACATAATTATCTAGGATTTTACCTCGTTTTTTTATTGTCATCTATGTAGTTGCCATTTTTTTCAAAATAAAAATTATTAGTCCATGTATAAAATTATATAAACTGATAGTATTTATTTATTAATTAAATTTTTCTTACATGTTTTAATTATGTATGCTAATGACTGTTATGTTTTAATAAAATCCTGTTTTGTCCCATAGCTTGATTATAGTGAGAAAAAAATAGGAGCTAAATTTGTTATTTGAAATTTAAGTACTGCAAAAATTTATATACTAGTAATAAAAAAAATTAAAAGTAAAAAATTTAAAAGTGAAGCACCTCTTTTACTTGATGTCAGTTCATTTCTGTTTAAAATGTATGTACTGCATTATTCTAAAATTTAAAAAGAGTAATATTATGTACCAAAATTTTTAATATTTTCACTCTTGACAATGGAATGAGTCCAAATATTATCTAACTTTATATTACTCAAAGTGAACATGATGTTGCATTCAAAAATAAAAAAAACAACTTTATTCTGTTACCTTCTGTTAACTTTACATTTATTTAAATGAAAGATTCATGTAATATTTTTAAAACAATCATCCAAGTTCCAATAGAACTCTTCTTCTTATCCCCTGGTCTGAATCAGACCAGGTCCATGACATCCTTCATCTTCAAAAAATCGAGGACAGCTTCAGGTCTGTATAAAAATTCACACTTTGAAAAGCCAATGCAGTTCAGTAGGTGTTCAGGATTGGCTTCGTTAGTATTGTACGCAGTGCAGGTGGGAAAGACTTTTTTGCCCTTGGAAAACCGTTGAGTTTGAAGATGGCCTGATCTGGGTCTGAACAAGGCAGTCTGATCATGTTACCAATAGAACTATGTTTTAGATGTATAAGTGACAGTAAAGCATCAACTGAAATAATTATCTATTAAAATCAAAACTTTGATTTAAGGATTACTGTTTATCATAATGAATGAGATTCATATTGTTTCTAATATTTACAATGAGTTTAATGCTTTTAATTTTAAACATTTATTTTAAAACCATATTTCTTTCCATTTTTAGAAAACAAGATCGATTACCAAATATTATATCAACTTTTAAAAGACCGAAAAAGGTAAATTCTTTTATAAGAAAGATAATTTGTTTTAAATTTTTGTTCCAAATTAAAGTTTTTATTATTATATTTTTTGTTTGAAACTTCAAAAATTTATTTTTAATCTCATTTGTCATATATTTCATAATTATGAAAGGTATTTATGTATTTATATATATTGTTTACTGATTTAAGGACATAAAAATTAATCAAAAAAGAATAATAAGTTTCTTTTATAAATGTGTAATTAATAATATTAAAATTTCTTGATTACAATAAGTTTTGAACACTATAGAAATTAATATATGCTTGATACATTATAATGAAGGATTATTACAATTGGTATTTTTTCATCATTTTATATAAATTTCTTAATTTAAGATTTATGTTTCATGTCCAGTTAAAGAACTGGCTGGACATGATTCTTTGTAAGACCATCTCTATAGAATTAGAGCAGTTGATTCCCAAAACTATATTTTATATGACTAATAAACTAATGATTTTTAAACATTTAATTAATTGCACTGTACTTTTTCTCAGTATAACATTGTCAAGAAATATTGAAGGGCCCATGAACTTAGGCTTAAGTAAAGTCTTATATTGGCATTTTAGATTATCAGGTTAGTTTATTTTAATTCTAGTATTATTTATTCAGTCCAAGAAAGCATATGGGCCCATTAAGAAATAGCTTAAATTTTCTGTTAAAAATTGTTTTAAAATATTCAATAATTTCTTTAGACAGTACTTGGGTAAAAAATTTTGTTCAGAAAACTGTCTTTTGTAATGGAATAAAAAAAAAAAACTTGATAATTATTAGAGTTTAGAAATCACTATGGGCTTGGATAAGACTTCAAAATTCATATATATAAATGTTCATAATTCTAATTTCTTTTGGTTACTTATTTTAGTCAGTGATTTTCTTATAACTGATGCTTTTATCATTTTGTATTACATTTTACTTCAAAGAAATTTTTCTAGAAAAAGTTTTCTGTAATATTCAGATCTAGTGATTTTAAAAAAGAAAAATAACTTTTTTTTTTTTTTTTTTTTTTTTTTTTTAAAGAAAATTATTTTTAGAAAAGTGTGTTGATTTGTTTTTTATGCAAACTTTAATGTTTTTGTTAGAAATTCCAGTTTGGGTCTGCTAATATTCTTCCCTTTTTTAAAAATTATTTTTATAATTATTTTTTAGAGTAATTTCTTCAATTCTTGATTTATTTTATTTTTGAGAGTCAATCTATAACATGGCCAATATATCTTTATCATTTAATTAAAATTCCTACTTTCTCTAGTGCTATGTGGTATTTTCTTAGCATAGTTATTGTAAAATACAATTTTTGCCTTTTTGTGAACGTTTAGTGCAATGGGCTTACATCCATCTTTTCAATAGAGTTTGAAAATTTTCTCTTCTTTATTCTAAGTAATATTTTAGCTCTCACATGTGTTAAAACTTGTTAACCAGACAATTGAAAAATATCAGGAAATCTTAAAATAAATTTTGTGTACTGAAGTACTTGTTGTTTCCCAGACATATAGTCCTTCTCATACTTTTAAGAATTTTAGCAAGAACTTATAAGAACATTGTAATCTTTTAATAAATTTTGTGTTTTAACTCACATTTTCTGAACTTCCCATGCACAATAATCTTTTACAACATTAAGGAATGTTGAACATTTTAAAATTTTATTTAAAATAACTTATATGATTGAAAGGTAAAGTTATTTGGTATGAAATGTAATTGAAAAAATAGCACTATACTATATTCAATTCCTCTTAATTGAACTTGTTAATTTTATTAAGAAAGTAAGTCTTGTTTTTGTGGAAGGAATTAATGTAATTTTTTATTCTTATTTTCAAAACTGATTTTGTGTTGTAAACAGCAACAGAGAATATATAATTGATTAACTTATTGATATAAGTATTGTTTTTTGTTTAAATAAAGGTCTTTGGTAATGATGTTACAAACTAATTCCCCAACTAAAACAATGAGTGAAACTGTTTTACAACTATAATGACATATTTTATTATATTACATATAAATACTTGTGTTAGAATAATTGGCTATGATGCACTAAAATTGAATCAAACTATATATATAAATCTAATGTTTTTGAATATGAATTTACTACTTGTAAGTTATTTCAAATAGTATTATCTTGTAAAAATTTTATTCAAAGAAAGTGGTAAGAATTTCAAATTTATTTTTCAAAAAATTTCTGAAAAACTGAATTTTTGATAATTTATGATTAGCCTAAGTACTTTGATTTTAAGTACGTCATTGCAGTTTAAGTGAGATTGCCCTAATGGTAAAATATTAAATTGTTATTCTGTTCTCTTATGCAACTAGATCTGCAAATATATATCTAAATGAATTTTTATATAAGCTTATATAGTTTAAATTTTCTTTAAAAATTTTATTTTTGTTGTAAGATTTATATCAAATTATATTGAAAGTCATTTCTATATGTATTTTTTGATAATGAATGCATGAATATTTCTTTATTTCAATGATAAGCAAAATAAGTTTCTAACTTAGATGTTAGGTGTACCTTTATGTTTATGAAGACTGATTTTTTTTGTCACTGAAGTGGTGCATTTTATTTAAATATGAATACTGATAATAAAAGTATTGTTGGAATCATGCATTGATTCATTAGAATTGATTTTTCATTCTTTTTACTTTTGAATCTTACCAATTAAAACATTGTTTACTTTTCACAAGTTAATAATTTTAATATTTTTTAAAAATAAAAAAGCAAATTGTTATAACTATATTTGAATATTTTTATGGAAAAATGTTTGAAAAAATGAAAAAGAAATATAAAAAGTGAGAGTTAATACTTTTATGAAAAAATAAAATTTTTTGCTTTCCTCGTGAGTAAATTAAGGGGGGGAAAAACAATGCTTTAATGAATGATATTATCATTCAAAAATATTTTCATTATTTTATTTTATCATGATTTGGTACTTTTAATGAACATTAGATTTCTTAAGATTACAAAATTTATAGAAGACATCCATTTTTGTAATGTAATAATAAAAGATTTTAAAAATTTTATTTATCCATCGTAATTATGTGAAATGAAAACCAAAATGGTATTCTTCACAAGCACAACAGCCCTTTACATGTTTTGGCTGCTTGAACCATACGTTTACTCCAGAGCCTTCTAACATTAGTGACTCCTCTCCAATTCTTGATTTTTAAAGTATTTTGGTCCCCTTCAGTATCATCCAATCATCTAGTAAATTGTCTTCCTTTAACCATGGCTCTCTGAGGTTTTTTAAATTTCAAATTTATTGTGTTATTTAGGCTTCTCCAAACATAGACAAGTCATATTAATCAGTTACTTTGAATGATATGTGTAATCTGCAATTGTCTATAGAGCCTGTACATTTTAAAATTGTATCTGGTTCTCCAACATTCTTCTTGCACTTAAACAAAGATAGTTCTCAGGATTTTTCTCTTGAACATATCTAGTGATCCTTGTGTATTTTTATTTAGTATCTAAGTTCCAAGAGCATAGTAAAACAGGTCTTATAAGAATCTTATAAATTTTTAATTTAGTTTTGCAGCTAATAAGTTTAGATCTTAATTGCCTTTTCAGCTCAATATAACATTTTTAGCCATTGTAATTCTGTTATTAATTTATTATTTAAGCTATTTTTTATTGTTAATTAGTGCACCAAAGTATTTAAATTTATTAACTTTTGCAAAGGTGTAATCATTAATGCACATAGGGTTAAAATATTTTTTTTCCATGAATTTTGTGTTTTCTTCATTAACTGTGAGGTCTATTTTTGTGTTGGAAAGCTGCTGAAAAACAGCTTTTTTCTGTTTTTCTTCTTTTACTGCTTTTTTTGATCTTCCAATTATATCAGTGTCATCTACAATGGCCGAAATTTGCAGCAATCTATTCCACGAAGTATCCCTTTGACAGTAAGTATCCACTGTTTCTAATGCACTTTTCTGACACACTTAACTGAATAGGATGCAGTCAAGGGAATCTCCTTGACATAGAACTCTTTGTGTTATAAAAGGTTCTGAGAGGTTATGGATTTTAATCCTAGATCTCACTGTACCAAGGTTACCTTAATTAAATTGATCAGCTTAGATGGGATTCCAAAACTCTGCCATTGCTTCAAAGAGCTTCATTCTCTGTATACAACTGTACACCTCTTTAAAGTCTATAAACAGGTGATAAGTCTTTGGTGTGCTATATTATATTCTTTATTTTTTTCCAAGAATTTATCTTAAGTCTTGGATTTGATCAATGGTGGATTTTTTAGTCCTAAATCCACATTGGTAATTTTTAATTTCTTTATCCACAAAGTGTAAGAGTCTTGTATAAAGTATGTTGGTAAAAGTTTTATGCACTGTATTGAGAGTAATGCTTCTATAGTTACAACATTCAAATTGATTACATTTTTAAAAAATAGGGCAGATGGAGCCTTCCTCCAAATCAATGGTTATTTTCTCCATGATCCAAATTTTAATCTAATTTAATGAATGACATTTAAAAGTTCATGTTCATCTATCTGCCATAGTTCAGATGGTTCAGATAGACAACAGTCCAGACCAACTGAGCTGTTGTCTTTTAGTTTCTTAACCACCAACATCACATCGTCTGTAAATGGCGGAGGTTCACATTTCTCTTGTAAAGAAGTATTTGGTTCATCAAAGATATCAAGAGTTGCCAGTTTTATCACTTCCTTTAATCAGACCCTGAAAATATATCTTCTATGCATTCAATACCTCATTGTGCTCACCCACCAATTCTCCATTCTTATTTCTATGTGCGATAGTTCTAGGTTTGAATTCTTTTCTTATATTACTGATTACTTTATAAAACTCCTAGATTCTTTCTGGTCATTCAAGTCTTCCAGTCTTTTTAATAGTTCTTCTTGGGATGTTCTTTTCTTACGCATTCTCTTTTCCATTTTTCTCATGTCCTTATGCTTTTCTTCATAACTCCTAGTATAGTGTTTCTGTATCATCATCCTGTAAACCTTGTTTCTATTTTCTGTGCCTTCTTTGCATTCAACATCAAAGCAGTCCTTTCTTGTTCCAAGTTTAAGTTTCGAGTTTCCAGTGCTGATCTCAATATTATTTTTTTTTACTTAGTGCTTTACTTTTATTTTAATTTTTTTTCTTTTATTTTTCTCTCATATAATTTTGATTTTTGCTTTCTAGCCTCAAATCTTTGGAAATACTAATTTTATACTTTTCAAGAATTATTGAATCGTTCAATTTAGTACTGTCTAGTTTAAAACATGTGAATTCCCTTTCTTATTATGGAGTTCATTACATAATCTATACCTGACTTTAGAGAAGACAATCAAATGGTCAGTGTCTACAATTGCACCCCTGTAGCTTCTAACATCCATTGCATTGCTATGATGCCTCATGTTCACAAATATGTAGTCTATTTGGTTCATAGTTAAACCATCTAGGGATCACTTCAATCTTCAAGGATCAAGGGGTACTTGTAAATTTGCGTATGTGGGAATGTATGTGATGTGCTATCAAAATCATATTTTTAGCGATGTCAAACTCTGTTCATTTCCATTAGTCTCAACATGAAGACTCTCTTGGATTTGATGAATCATTCTCTTCCAATCTTGCCATTAAAGTCTCCATTGACAAATTTCATGTTCTTTGCAGGACTAGAATTAAGTAAAATTATAAAAGGTGTGTTTTTCCACTTTGTCCTTTTCTTCAATAGGTGCACAAGCACATATCAGGGTGATATTGTAGTGTCTACTTTTCAAATGTATTTTACAAAATCTTATGTTGATGGCCTAGAAATCCGAAATGAGTTTCTCAGTCTTTTACTGACAATAAACTCCACACCAAATTGGTGGGTTTTATCATGACAACTGTAATATACTCTACACTTCTTAATATTCATTATTCCATGCCTCTATCTCATTTTCTGTATTGCAAGGATATCAACTTGGTAACTGATGAGTTAATTAGTTAGGAATGCACCTTCATAATTTCAATGCACCTTCTTTAAACAGGGTGGGGGTATTCCAAGTTAATAATTTTCAATTGCTTTCTTTTTCTGAGTCACCTGGGCAGAATCAAATCTGTTTTAGCATTTCATTGAGGTTTCTGAATTGAGATTATTTTTATAGGCTTTATATCTAACCCCCAAACTGGACAACCAGTTCTTTGATATAATCTCCAAAGGCAGGGTACTCAGCTATGCCCTCAGGCACTGGATACCCATTTTAGTCACCTTGTATGACATACATGAGCTATGTTGGGACTATTTTTTTCACACGGTCACCACACGTGTGCCAAAATGTTACTAAAAATCTGTTTGATTGCTAAATTTGTAAGCATATATAACATATAAGCAAATATATGTATATCTACGATGGTCACTCTGAAATTTTTGAGATACAACTAGGTTTTTAAAGTTATACTTACAAAATTTTAGGTGTGTTCAAAGTAGTCTCTTCCAGTATCAATTCACTATTGTCGACAAATTTTCCACAGATTAAATGTCTCAAGCCATCCATTTCTTGGAATAGCTGAAAAAAATGTATTTATAGCCACATCAATCCCTTCTTCTGAATGAAAATGACGTCCACGTAAGTTCTTTTTTAGATTAAAGAATAACCAAAAGTCGCTCATAGCCAGATCAGGTGAATATGCAGATGTTCAATTACTTTAATTTGTTTTTAAGAAACTCAACTGTTAATCTGGCTGTATGTGAAGATGCATTGTCATTGTGAAGCATTAGTCCCTTAACATTCAGTTCTTATAGAATTTCTGGAAGACATTTAGTGGTATACCAGTTTGATGTTACTATCCTTCCGAGTTGATGGCTTTGACCAATCCCGTACTTCTGAAGAAAACAGCATACGTCACTTTTTTCAGTGTGCATTGTTTTTTCACCATTGTCGGTGTGGGATCATCTTCAAATATCCATACTTTGCTTTCTTGATGTGTTGGAATGTCAAAAAACGGTATGTATGTTTCATCACCTGTTACAATATTAGAAATGACGGTGGCCACCATCATTTTGCTCTTCATGAATTAATGCAGTAAATCAAGTTATAACTGTGATTGGTTGTTGGATTTAAGTTTGAGAATTTGTCTATTTTCCAGTACCACTTTTGGCATAGTTGTTTGCAATGAGATCAAAATTCACTAAAGCTGTCAAATCCTGATCAAATTAGTTTTTATTTGTTAAAAGCATTCATAGAGAAATAATATAAACAAGAATAAAATATATTATGTGTATTCATTTATGAAAAAAACAGTTTTATTCTTAATTTTATTTAATTGTTAATTTTAAACTGCATTTTTACTTTCTTTCAAGCATTTTTTTTAAATAAAACTGCAGAACAATAATCCAAAGTTTTAATTCTTGTTTATTGCAGTTAATGTGGATTTTGCAGTTCCTGTGTAGAATGTCAAAATTATTTTGTTTATTGTAGATTTATTATAAAATGACAAAGTCATTGTGTCTTTAGTGAATGTTATATGTATATATGCTTTAATTGCAGGTTACCGCTTACTAATAGGATATAAGAAAAAGTATGTGGTTTAAAAAATGTTTAAGAAATATTGAATTTTGTAACAAAATGTATGCTTTATACACTTGCTTTAAAAAATGAAATTTATTTTGCCTTACATGTAAATATCTTTCTTTCTGCCTAACATATAAATGTCTTTTCTTAAATAAAATTTTAATAATTATATTCCTGCACAATTATTATTTTTTAATACAATTTAATTTTATTTTAAATTAAAATTTTATGTTATTTATTTTCTTATTTGCCTGTGCTTAAATATTTTGGTGTGTGTGAAAGTAATCCAAATTATTTCTGTTAATTCAATAAAAAAAATTTCTTTATGACATGATTCCCCCCCCCCCAAAAAAAAAAGTTGAATTCAATATTATTTCAAAGAAAATTATGTAGAAAAATAATGTAACTTATTTTAATCTTTTAACAGGTAAACTATACTTATTAACATGAGAATTTATTTCTTGAGTTAATTATTATTTTTAGAATGATGGAACATGTAAACTTCGAACAGTATGTTCAAGATGTGGTGTTATAGAGTGTAAAAGACATCGACCTGAATTGAATGTGTATACTGCAAAACCGTGGATGAATTTAAAAGTACCAAAAGAAGTAGATGCTGCTGTTGAAGAAGTTTGTATATTTTGCAATAATTCTGCATTATTATATTTATCATTACTATCACACAACGCAGTAAAAATTAAAATATAGCAATATTAACTATATTGTTTATATTGATTAAAAATAATTTTAACTATGCTAATTTTTTTTCAACAAATTTTTTTTAAGAATATTAAGTTAATATTATATTTAAAATTAATTTTGGTATAAATATATGCATTAAAATTTAAATTTTTTTATATTTTTCTCTTAAAAATATTTTGAAAATTAATTTTTCTTAAATCAAAGGATGAACTTGAAGTAGCAGGCATAGTAATATTAAGCTGGTTGAATATAAAAAACTATTATACCAAATATGAAGTTATGTCTAATGAAATATGTCTAATAATGAAATATGTTGGTTTCAAATTTTATGTATTTGTATTTTTGAAAGTTGATTTCTTATTATTGTTTTTTTCATTATTTAATCCACATATTGTGTGTTAAAAAAAGTTCCAAATTTCGTTGTGCATGTTATACACTAATATAGATAACCTGATAAAGACATCTTCCATCAAAAAAGCTACAATAAAACTTTGAACGAAATGCTGCTTATGATTTATAAAATAAATAAGCGTTGGTGCCATGACTTGACTGGCATGTTTTAACAATAACCCTTACTGGCAATTGAGTTCAAAAACAAATTTGGTTTCTTGTAATGATATTACAATTGCAGTTGGTGTAATTTTGCCATTTGTCTTAACCTGATATGTTTCAATCTGAAAACTTTCAAATTTGTATATTGTCATGTGGAAGCAAAAATGTTACACTACAAATTTTAAACTAAAAGCCATAGGGGAAGGCAAACAAAAAATAGTTAAAATGTGCTAATATAAGATGAAAAAAACAAAGTATGTGTGGTACAAAAAAAAAAGAAAAAAAAAAGTATCTAATATGCCCAGTACAAAAGTAATCCATTTCTTTCATTTAATTATTAATGAAACAAATATATTTTATTTTTAACATATGTCTAAACTCGTTTTAAAAGTTTTAAGAAACTAAAAATTGATAAGTTTTACTAAAATATTATCACATCTTGATTGATGACATGCTTTTATGTCAGTTTATCACACTTTGAGGAGGATTCAAACATATCTTTTCTGTACACTTTAATTATACTGTGTATATTTTACTTTATTTGGCACCACATTATCAGCTGTATTTGAATATTCACCAAAAAAATTGCTGTGGGTTATATGCTGCTGCAGATTATGCAATGCTTTTTTCTTTTATTCAGAGAAAAGGTCTTGTGGATAGTACTCCATTGCAACTTATATATATAGGAAAATATGGTATTTATATTAAAATAGCTAATTTTAACTTATAGTTTAATTTTAGACACCAAGAATTTGTCATGTATGAATTAGTTCTTATAACAAAATTACTTATTTTATGGATTTTTTATTTAAAAAAAATTCAAATTCAATCATATGAGAAAGGTAATGTTTTTTATAGTATAAAATGCATGTTTGAGGAACATGAAAAAACATTTTTTCTTCTAAAATATGAAGAACTTTTGATTTTTGCTAAAATATTTAGTTTAGAAAAAGTCAAGTAGTATATTTAATGTAAAATATTAAAAAAAAAAAAAGTACTAATTTTGAAAACTCAAACATTTTTTATAAATGTATGTTGATAAACTTATATAAGAAATGTGATTTAATATGTGTTTTGACTTGAAGCATTTTATTTGAAATTTTCATTTTTAAGTATATCTATTTTAATTTTGATTTTATAAATTATCAAAGTTTACTTGAACTAATTTCATATATTTTTTAAAATGTATCAATATTTTCAATTAGATATTTATTCTGTTTGTAATAAAATTTGTTTATTTTCAATTACTTCATTTAATGTATTATATATTCAATTGTACAAAATTGTCAGTACTTTTGACTCTTTCAAAAATTTTGTATTTATAGACTATCAAATGAATTAGTTCAAATCTGCATTTAAGTGTATTTGTAGTTTACATGTAAATATACTATCATAGCATGCTATCTCTATATTTTATAATTCTAGAATAATACAAAAATCTTTTTAAAATTTTTTCTGTTGTTCTAAATAATTTCAAACTGATTATGTTTCCATAAAATGTTCTTTATCCTTTGTTTTAAATAATTACTTTCCTAAAGTAATATAACAGAAAGTTTATAAAAATTTATTCAAAATATATTTATATCTCATATTTGATCAAATCTCAATTGAATCTGCATAACAAATGTATGTAAGGTAAAGAAAAAATGTTGACTCACACATTTCATCATTTTTATTCTGATAGCTGCTTATCATTCTTTACTTATGGAGTGTTTTTACTAAAAATAAATAGTTTCTTGCAATGAGACTGAATACTATGATTGCCTATTCTATAAGATTTTGGACCGTTTTTCATTTTCACTGTGGAAATTGTAGAAAAATTATTAAACCAATGTTATTCACCTATGCTGCTTCATATATATTTTTCTCTTTTATATTTAAAAATCGTTTAAAATTTTTCAGTTTATTTTATATCTTATTTTTAAAAATTTCCTAATGAGGGAAAGTCAATGATATATATGTGAAGAATTATTAAATTTTTAATTAATATATATTGTTCTAGATCATTATACACTCAGAAAATTCTTATAGAATAAAATATATTTATTGAATGAACTTTGCAATTTTCCATTTTTATGTATTCAAACTCAAAATATTTATTAATTAGTCTCAGAACTGTTGATGAATAGATTTGCTTGGATATTTACTGTAGATTTACTTATAAAATTAAGTTGTTAGAAAATTGTAATATTTTATTAAAATTCTGAAAATTTCTTAAGAGTTGTAAAGAATAAATATCATGATTTGATGCACTTTTATGCTAAAAATTCTTTTTGTTCATGAAAGTTTCTCTACTTTTTCCATTTTAGAATAAAAGAAAATAAGAAATAGGAACAGACTGGAAGGGCCACTTTAACTATTTAGATCCCTGATTACAACAAACTTAGTTATTTAAAATTTACGTCAGTTTAAAAAATATCTTTTTCAAATGGTTGAAAATAATGAATGTTTCAAAGTTACTAAAAATACTTATTATATTTCATAACTTAGTTGATTGACCAAATTTAAATCACATTATTTTTAAGTGCATTTATTAAAAAAATGTTACATTATTCTATCATTGGAGTTAATAAATTACAAAATTTGTTAAGTTCTGTTTTGAGGTAGAGAGAGATTTTTTTTTTATTTAATAATAATTTATTTTGGTTTTGTTCAGTAGTTTATAAACTTAAATATGAATCCTTTCTTCTTTTTATTATATTCATTATGAAAAATAATAATTTTGGTTTTTTACAGATTTTAGATCTTGTGATTGAAAAACATATTTACTCTTGGTACAGGTAATTATTTATGCTATTCATTATAACATATTACATGTAAGTTTGATGGGAATATCAATTTTTTATAAGTTTATATTTAATATTACTAAAATTATCTTAAATTTATGCTCTAGTTATATAAATTAGATTCACACTCCCCTTAAAAATGTGTTTCCATTAAATAGTTAGAGGTCCAATGTAAAAAAAAATAAAGCAGTTTCCATCAACATTTTCTGATATACTTGAAGAGATATTTATGATAAGATAAATTTTCTATGACATACTATTTCTGGTTTATTTTTTGGAATTTAATTTTTGCTTTGCATAAAAATATCATTCAAAACATTTTGGTGCACAAAATTTCAAACTTCTTTGAACTAAAAGAAATACTTGATTTGACAATAATAATCCTCTTCTGATTCTCTTAATCAGTGTCATTTATATCTAGCTAAAAATTGTTCATTTGCTTTGTTTTATATAGCTATTTCATTCCATATCCATTTTTGTGTAATTTAACATTCAAAAGTTATAAAGGGTTTGATAATACTATAATTTTATCATTTTCATTAGATATAATCATTTGTTTATTAGCATAACTTTTTATGTTTAAAGTAAATGTTGAAATAAAGAGTTGTAAAGAAAAGTTTTAAAAATATTAAAATTATTGAAGCATTTATATGGGCAATTTATATGTAGTTATTTTTAAGTACTTAACACACACATAACTAATCTTATTGCAATAAAGATTATCAGTCATAAAGAAAAGAGAATATAGTTTTTAAAGTATTGAATTCTATGCGCTTTTTTAAAGTATGCCTTATAGTACTCATTAAGAAATATGCAAAAGGTATTTTTCATTATTAACATCAAATAATCATTAATGTTTTCAGATTTTGCAAAAGGATTTTTCTATCAGTTGACACTATCTTTAATGCGGAAAAAGTATCTGTGTAGCTTCATAAAAATTCAGCCTGCATTTGTAATGCATGGAATGTGCATAAAATAATTAAATAAAATGTTTTTAGTATTTTAGCTAATTTAATTAAATATGGCAATTTAAAAATTAAAAGTTATGTGAAAACTTCTTTATGTATTAAATATTTTATTGGAACATCAGGAAGTAGAGAAGTCAATTTCTTTTGCTACTAGCCTCATAATATCTCTTCTGTTACTTAAAGTCAATCATTCTAAATATCGTGATATTTTTCAAAATTTCTCATACCTGTTATTGTACATTATAATTATATATTATAATTCTTATTCTGTTTTCTTACTAAATATTTGTTCTGATACATACTTTAGATGATTTTCTCAATTTTTTTCCCCAAATATTACAAATTATAATATGAAGAAGCCTCTCGCATAAAAACATATAAAAAGATATTAATTGAATTTAAACAAATGTTGTATGAGTTGATTATAATAAAATTAATAGGAAAATGATACTTGTAATCAAAAAAGTTAAAAGGGTAGAAAAATCATTTTATTCAAAGATTCCTTATTACAATATTTGTAAAGAATACAGAATGAAAAACATTATTTTCAATTATTTTATAAAATTTTACATTTTAATTTGTATGAGAACTTTGTATACTCAGTTCATGTGTTAAATATAATTTTACTATCATAAGTTATACGACTTTTACTATATGTTGATCTTATTGTTTGTCCTGTAGTTAAGATGTTTTAATTGCTTTAATATTTCTTTCATAATATTTCTGCAATTTTTTAAATCCTAAAGCTTATTTAATAGTTCTAATAATGTTCCTTACATTTTAGCACATTGAGCAAAGATGATGATTTTGTTCAAGAAATTAGAACATCCCTACGTTTTCTTTTTTCTAGTCTTTTAAGAAGAGCACTCCAAGTGAGTAAAAACCTGTTTGAGCTGCTATATTTTGTTGTAGAAAAAGTATGTATGTGCATATATATATATATTATGCATATATATATATATATATATATTATGCATATATATATATATATTATGCATATATATATATATATATATATATTATGCATATATATATATATATATTATGCATATATATATATATATATATTCAGTGCTGGCAATCGAAATTGCAATACCAAGAAAGACAAGAGATATCACAATAAAATTTATTTTGTAGATAATATATTGAGATCAAGTATCAAATGATTAAATTTATAGACTTCTGTAAAGTGTGGGTCCTACCAAAATGAGTAGCCAGAATAGCCGCCATTGTTAGAGATCACTGCTGCCACGTGCCTTGGCATTGATTCAGAGACTTTGGATGTGTACTTGGGGTACAGCAGAGCAAGAAGCTTTTGCACATTAAAAAAGTTGATCTAGTGTGGCAGCTGTGAAAGTAATGTGGGTCAATCGTTGAGCAACCATGAACCACATGTTTTCTATCGTCGAATAATACTAACTGAATTTAAAAACAAGAATAAATTTATTCAATAACAATAACTGTATGCAAAAGTCATTTGACCAAATCTTTAGTTTGGTTAAATTAAGGCTAACATATGCAATAACAATTCAATAATAATATACCATCTCAAAATTCACTATTCATTAACAAAAAATAAACAACAGGCAATATATAACTGAAACTCTGAAAGGTTAAACTAAAATTCATTGCAATTTATATTAAATAAACTTTGGAGAAATATCTGTCATATATTCTAAGTTTTCTAAATTCATTATTCCTTACTAGAAGCACGAATTAAAAGCCACAGATCAATCGATAAGCACACTATGAAAGTAGCAGTGTTTGGTAAGTCGGATATATCGAACTTCCTACCCTTAGGCATACCTTTGTATGCCTGTATTAGTACTTAGCAAGTTTACTTTCGAATTAAGGCATAAACCAACAACATCACTTTAAATACCAGATACTCATTTGCTTAAGTTGAAAAATAGAGTATTTTTAGGTGCTACCATTTTTGATTTTAGTTTCGATTGGCTTATTTTTTCATTCAGCAAAACATGCTAATGCTGGAAGTTGATTGCTGATGTAATAGATCAACTGGACAGTTAGATTGATGATGAAATAAGTCACCCTTCCAAAACTATGCATGTTTTGGCTGTCATCAGCCCAACATTTACAAAACACAAATTTAGGGGTATAGCTAGTAAGTTACATAGCCAGTAAGTTACAAAACCATGGAATTTGAAGACCAGGAATCAACCAAGAAAAAAGTAACTTCAAGCTTTTTGGCTATCTAATTCAATCTGGTGATTGACAAAGAACCCTTGGACAATGCATGCCACATGTGGTCGCGCATTATCCTATTAAAATATGGCTGTAGGCAAACCCTGAAGGTAAGGAAGGATAACTGGTTCAAACACCTCAGAGATGTAGTGCTGGCTATTTAAAATACTGACTATGCATACTAGAGAAGTAAAAGAGTGATATCCTATACAACCCCATACCATAGTACCCAGTGCAGGTCTAGTGTGGCTGTGCATAATGCAGCTGTTTAGCATCCTCGGTGTCACCAATCTCTATTGTGTTCATTGTGGTGTTGCAGACAGAAGCATGATTTGTCAGTAAAGACATTTCATTTTACTATCCACATCCTGGTTTCATTGCACCATTCATGGCGGAGACGTCTGTGGTTCTGCATCAAGACTAGACAAAGCAATGGACATCTTGCAGACAGACCATGCTACGGTACATACTGTCAAATGATATATGCAGTCACTGGATGATGTGTTACAGACTGAGTGTGCTGTGCTATTGTTCGTAATGTGCCTGAGTGATCCCTCACTGCCCTGCTAACAATTTTCTTGTCATCACATAAAGTGGTTCACTGAAGAGATGCGACCGAACACTTCGGCCCGTGTACCCTCCTACATCCAATGATCACATATACACATCGCAGTTGTTGGTTTCATCCCTCACGGCTACTGATTTCCCTGAAAGATAATCCAGAATGCCATTAGGCCACTATCATTCCTGTGTCAAACTCAGATACTTGATCAAAAAAATTATTCCTGTTTTCTACAAGGTATAATTGATAGTTTATTGACAAAAAATAAATGCAATTGTCGAACTTGGAATCATTGAAATCTCCATGCCTTAAATAGTGCTTTGAAGTAGTGTCACAGACACACTTGATTTGCTGCATCTGCGCTGAAATTCAAATCATTTGCATATCTCACCTCTGTTAATGTATGTTGTAAATTTAATGATATGTTCATGCTTCTTTCAAGGTGTTGCATTCATGGTGGCCAGCAGTGTATGTATGTACATATATGTATCAAAATTTGTATAATTTTGCAATATTAATTTTCTCAGTGCAGGTTATTACATAAATGACTATTCTTTTTTAATTTGGGTTGCATTATTTTTTGATTCTCCTTTATCACATATTTGATGTATTGTCCTTCTTTATAGTTTATGCAATTCATGTTTCTTAATTTTCTAAATATGTAATAGATGTAATCTTTGTAACTTTTACAAATTTATTTTAAATTTTTTTATAATATATTTTGATTTTGTCAGGGTTTTAAAAATGTATTCATCTAAACTCAAGTTTAGTGTAACTTGTCTCATTTTGTACCTTGTGCCAAATATCCCTACCAACAGACCAAACATTTTTTTTAATTTTACAGAGATCAATTTACTTTGATAAGCTAATCTAATTTAAAAATTGAATTTAATGGCAATGAGAAACTGTTAAACTTTAATCTTATAAGAATTTTCATAGGTAGCAAGACTTAGAATCATATTTTTTTAATTTATAAACTTGAATTCTTTTAGGTGGATCTAGTGAAATTAATTGATGAAAAAGTTGCTAATGCTCTGTGTAAACATTTAGATTGCTATCTTCAAGGAAAAAGATTTCATAAATCATCACTTAATATGGAGGAAACTGTATTATTCTTCTTAGGTGAAAAATTGCATCCTGCTTTGCAGAGTAGGCAAGCAGAACTTGGATATTTGCGAGAATTGACTTCAAATCTTCTCCCTTTCATTGTCCAACAAAAATATTTGAATTGTAGGTAAGAAAAATATTTGAATTGTAATATATATAATATGTATATTTATGCAATATTAAATTTAAATTAAAACAATAAAATATTAAATTTTGAGTATTTTTTTCCCCTATACATTGAAGTTATTGCTGATCTAAAAATTCAAGTCTCAGTGAATTCCTAATATCTTCCTGATACTTTTAACAAATTTGTACCATTTTCTATATAAGCTCTTTCTATAAGAAATAATACAGAAGCCTGCTAACCATGATGAGGATCACATCTACTCTAAATATTGGCAATTTCAATTATTCTTTAAATAAAATGTTAGAAATGATTTGTACCTTGTATGCTTTGTCACTCAGCTACAGATTGCTCCACATTTATATTATAAATTACTAAATTCAAAAATAATCTAACCTCTATATAATGTTAAGACCTCTCCAGACCGAGGTTGTCTTGTCACCCCATCTGGTGTTAGTTCTCAAAGCTTATGTAAGGGAGTATTCAAAACAATATTACTGGTTGAAATCACTTGTCAATCAATCCCATGAAATTAGCTTAATAGTTTTATTTTCACAATATAATGTGCCAGTTTTGACACATTATATTGTGAAAATAAAAGTACTAATGCCAAACAGTCAAAAAGAGTGCTTTGTATTTCCCTCGACAATTACCCCAGGATTCTTAGAATAGGGACTAGTTCAAATGCTTAATTAAAATGACACTGAAATTACCAGTTGCCACCTTAGGTGCCTGCTGATTCCAAAGAAGTAATTATTTCATTTACATTTTAAAGTTTGGCATATATTAATTGCTCTAATGTTCAATGATTTTACAATTTTTATTCATTAAACAATCAAAAATGATTAACAAAATTCAAATCAAATTTGAAAAGTATGAATGATTGAAAATATATTTATAAGTGTCTTGATTCAATTAGATTTTATTTCAATAATAAGATAAAGTTTCTCTTGATTTTAAGAGACTTGATCCATTGACTTATGAGATTTTTGAATCAGATTGAAACAAATAATTACATTTTATAATTTCAAAAATAACTTAATATTAAAATATTACTTTTTTTACATTTGCGTGATCTAATTGTTTATATATTTATAATTTTCATAAAATGTTTCCAAATGTAATTTTATATATAGTAATCATTATATCTATTGGCACATTTCTATCGCTAGTCTCCGTAACGGGAAATAAAATTTGTAAATTCTCCATTGCATTCATCGTGTATTGCTTTAAAAGGTTTATGTTTTTAGAAACAACTGAAAAATGATACACTCATCTTATATTTCAAAAACTAAATAATTATCACATTGTGACAAAACTGGCGTATTATTGCTGGCGGAAACTGTTTAACAATCACATCAGTGATCGATTGCATAAATATAACTTTAGAAGCATAAATTTTATTTTCTTACATTGAAAATACATTTTTTTTAAATGAAACAAAATTAAATTTTTCTGTCTTTGGCTTACTTTTTGCTCTTTGTGAATTGTGATCATAATGCTCCAAAGTTATTACCAAGCTGTCTTAAGCATTTAGTTGTTTAGAATTATTTTCACTTTTTAGACAATTTTTGTACAAAAGAATTCAATTGGTATATATTAGATTTAAAATTAAATTTTAAGCCAATAAAATCATCATATTTTTGTTCTATTATTTTTGCTTCTCCGTAAGAAACATGCTATTTTTTTTAGGATCATTAGTGGGGATGTAGTGGAAAAGTGCCAATTTTATTTTTATGTAATTAGATTTATTAGGTTTACTTAAAGTGAGCTTGAAAGAGAAAGTCATCTTTTTACGTAGTAAGTGCCTACATTTTAACTTTATTCCACAATATCAATGAAATTTACTATGTTATAATTTGAAATACACATTTATTAAAAAGTCAGAATTCAGATTTAAAATGTAATGTAACTTATGTTTTAAATCTGAAGATTTAAAAACTCTTCAGTTATTTTATAAGAAATTTTTTTCCCTTGCTTAATAAAATAGAAATTAGAATAGAACTAAAAATACATTATAAAAAACACATAGGTAAATTAGACTAAAATAAATAATAACTTTAGCAAAGTCGTGAAAAATATAAATAATGTTCATTTTTCAAAAAATAATCAAATCCAAATACCACTTATGATAATACAAGCAAAACATGATTTTATACATTATTTACAAACACCCAAAATTAAAAAATATAAATCTACAAAGGAAATAAATTTAATTTCAAAAATGTATGTAAAATTCAGTTAAAACCTTATCTGAAGTATATATGAGGTAAGTCAAGAATTAAAAATTAATCTGTGAGTAATAAGCAATTTTTTTCATAAAGAAAGGAATATAAACTAAATATATACAAAATCTATTGACGAACATACACAAACAATATTATTTATATATATATATGTATGTGTGTATTGTAAAACTTAAATTTTTAGGATTTTAACAATTTTTCAATTTTATTTTGCTGTTTTCTGCTTGCGCCTAAACTATATAATTTAGATTTCTTATGTTCATTGATCTGTGATAACAAGGATCATTTATTTCTGACAAAAGATAGTCAAAAGTTTTTACTTTGACTTATTTTATTTTAGTTTTCATGCGTCTCCCAAAAGATTTCTTTAAAATTTTGTTCAGTTTTATTGCGTTTTGGAGCAAGTGACAAACCAACAAAAGTTTTATTTCTAAATATGTAATTGCCCTTTAATTTGGTTATAAAGTTTGATTTTTATTTATATTCTTATTTTTTGTTTTCTGTCATTTTGCCAAAAATTTAATCCAGATATTTTTACAAATTCATTTGAGTGGATATTGCTATATATATATATATATATATATATATATATATATATATATATATATATATAAATATATATGAGCATTTAATTATTCAATCTGGCGTGTCAGCTAAATAAGACAAATTTTTATCAATAACTACCCCAGATGATTTTACTTTAATGGTTCTTTTTCATAATTGAGAATGGTAGTTTTATAATGAATTTTCCCATACAAAATTGCTGTGTGTGTGTACCTTTTGTTGTTGCTTATCTCCAAGGGTCTGACTGAGTCAGACCAAATCTAGAAATCCATTGACTGATAGGAAATCGATGGCAAGGAGGGGAAAAGTGTAGATTTCATCCCATAGTATATTCATACAATTCACGATATGCTCAGGAGGAGCTTGGTGTCCATGGCATTTAGGACAGAGGGGGAAGGTCTTGTTACCTGCTACAAAATTGAGGCATTTCAGGTGGCCAGAGGCGAGACATGCAAGGCAAGTGCTGGGCTTCTTATCACAAGAAAGAGCCAGAGAAAATCCTGGCCTTCTACCCTTATAGAAGTGGCGATTCAAAGGTACCTGCCAATCAGTTTTAATCTGGGCTTTTCTCAGGGAAAGGGAGACAATTTTAAGCTTGTGTAGAATAGAAAGGCTTGTTTGGTCTCCCAAGCAGGTCCAATTTTGCAGATGTTGAATTGAGCTATGGCTATCCAGACATCACTATAATTAGTTTCACTTGTGATAGATTCCAATCTAATGTTGATGGCTATTAGTTCGCTATGAAAGACCGAACAGAAGTCAGGATTACATTGACTAAGAGAGAGTTTGTCATGAGGAGTCTCGATGAAAATTCTGCTGTCAGTTTG
The DNA here is from genome assembly GCA_030067965.1 of Latrodectus elegans. Classification (NCBI taxonomy): domain Eukaryota; kingdom Metazoa; phylum Arthropoda; class Arachnida; order Araneae; family Theridiidae; genus Latrodectus; species Latrodectus elegans. Next base: position 98,510,751 of record CM057811.1, on the reverse strand, counting down.
GTAATTTATTTTGCTGCCGTCAGTGTAGATTTTTATGTCATTTGGTGGCATATTATTAGTGATTTCCAAGGCTAGTTTTAGCAATTCAGGTAAACACTCCTTCTTGATGACTGTCGTAGAAAGTTTGTAATTGAAGTGAACATTGGAAAGAGCCTCAGCTGGGTTCAGACATCAGTGAAGAGCATGTGATTCGACATTTAATTCCCAGCTAACACTAACAGGCATGAAGCCAAGACAGTCTTCTTCCTCATTATTTGGTAATCTGTGAAAAAACTGAATTATAGTGTGTTGTTTGGTGGGAATACTTTTGGCAATAGTTAACTCTCTTCCCATATGTTAATTTGCAAACAATTGAATTAAATTGTTCTACAATATTAGTGTTAGCAATAGACAATAAACTTTTAGAATGCAGCAATAATGACCCTAAAATTTTTATTATTCTAAATAAAATACCATTGCTTTAGAGGAGCCGAAGAAAATTATTTTTTTTATCATAGGTTAACTGTTTACGTTAAATTTGATTTTTGGATAACAGAAATCAGAATGAAAATAATTTATAATAAAAAATTAACTTCAAAGAACATAATAAAGGTTTCCATATCTAAATTTCTTTGTGAAAAAGATATTAAGCTTGTTTAGTATGATCAATATAATAGTTTTTAATTAAGACATTTCATATCGAACATTCTTTACTACCATTAGTTACATATTTTATAATGCCCTAAGTCTTATAAAATATTTACTCATTCCTTTGATATTTATTTTCATTACTTTCTTGTCAAAAGTAATGACATTTGCATTGCGCATGATAACAACTTTCTCAGATAACTCATGTGCATAAAATGATTCCCCTCAACACACATTAAAACTTTTATTTGTATTGTATTGTGTTGAAATGTATTTTTATCCTCATTCATCTTGCTATTGAAGTGCTTTTAAGTTTTTCCTCTGGACTTTTTATAACTGACCAAATATTTTTTCAAATATATATAATTTGTCAAATTTAATATATTTAAATTTTTATTAGACACAATTATTTAGTAGAATAATATCTTATGCTTATTGGTCATATCTTAGCTTACAGTATTTTTTGTTTTTTTCAATGAAGTAAGTTGGAAGTAAAATTAAATATCTAAATATTTGTAGAAGTAAAAACTTTTAAAATTTGTAAAATGATTAAAAATAAAATTTGTCTCTCTATTATATATTTGTCTCACTATTGTTCTGATAAACATGTTATCGTTCTTATTATTAGATTGTATATTTTATAATGAAAATTTTATATATATATTGCAAAATTTATTTATTTTTATTAATTTCCCCTAATTTTCAATATATAAGTAGTCTTGTTTCAAAATCGCAGTTAATAATATAATTGAACAAGGCAACAACAGAACAGTTTATAATATTCCTGTTTTAAATTTTATTAAATGAAAATTAACTCTTTAATGATTAGAGAAACGAGAAGTTTTCATTTACTTAATTCGCGCAGCATTACGAGTAAACAGTAGTCGAAAGTGGCACCTGTTTTCCCCAACTGTTCTTCCGAAAATGTCATCCTTCTCTGGCGATGCCGTAGATAGCTTGCCTCACGCGTTTTAAAAATTTCTTAAAGTATTTGTAGTACATAAATAACAGTTTCTATGCACTTTAAAAGAATTAATGAATGATAATTATTAAATAGTAAATTATAAATGATTATAATCAATTATATAAATAGTAATTAATTATAAATATTAGACAAAAATTAAACTGAAAGGACTAAATAAATACAACCAATGTAAAACTTTATGTAGCATTTAAATACAGTAATTACCTAAAATTCTTTTTGTGTGTTATATACTTTAAAACATGGAATTGCACATAATGGGGCATTACAGTCTTTGCAATAAGTACTTCTTTCACTGCGAATTCTTTTTCCATTGGCATCATTTTTGTTGCAACATATCACACATCATCTAGTAGTTTCTTTCTTTTTTTCTGTAGGTAATATATAATCAGGAAAGTGGCGTGCTGACAATCTTAAAGTATTCGAAGCTGTTTTAGCAGGTTTTGATTTCAAATGTCTGTGAGTGTGATATTTTTCAGCAAGTTCAATTCTGAATTCCAAATTTGATTTTTTATTCCCCTTTTTTTTTCTGCAGCTGAAAAGCATTAAAAATTGTTATGTCTAATATTTAATGAAATATTTTCTTGTAATATTTCCTTTGACAAGATCTAGTTACGTCATAGTATTCAATTTGCTTATCCATGCGATCTACACCACCCATCGTGTTATTATAATCTAAAGCAATCTTAGGCTTCTCTATTTCCATGTTCTTTAATTTATTTGGGACTTTTACAATTTCAGGATTATGAATTGAGCTTATGGAAAGAACATATTTTTTATCTCTCCATCACATTATCATCATCTTACCTCTTTGATAGGCAAATAAGTCTCCCTTTTTAAGCGTTTCTGTTTTCAGTTCCTTCGGTAGATCTTTTCTGTTAGGTCTTAATGTTCCAAAAAAATCAGTTTTAGATTTCAATAACATTTCCCCTAACTCGGGAGAGTTATAATTATCCATAGTAAGGCAGTATCCTTTGTTTAATAGCGGCTTAGACAATGTCAAAACTACTTGAGTAGAAAACGAGCATTCTTCATTTATCTGTGCCTTTACCGACATAAATTATAATAGACCACATGTATTCATTATGAGATTCACATAACATAAACGTTTTGATACCAAATCTGGCCCTTTTAAGTGCTAAGTATTGGATCCAAGAGAGTCTCCCTTTATACAGCAATAGACTTTCATCAATACATATGTCTTGTTTGAGTGTATAAACTTTGGAAAATTTTTTCTGTAAGTAATTTAAAACTGTCCATATTTTTTTAGTTTTGGCTGAGGATGAGAAGAACCAGTGTTTTCATTCCTATCAAAATGAATAAATTGCATAATAAGGTCAAACCTTCTCGAACTCGTGAGGTTAGAAAAACTAGGAGTTTCAATTAACTTTCTTTTTGCCCAATACATTCTTACAGTTAGTTTCGTAATTATTACTTGCAAAATTAATGTTGCAAAAAATACTCTCAATGCATTCGCATTAGTTTCACTCCAGTGATGAGTTCGGGATTGTTTTTTGCTCTTAAATTTATTTAAATTTTCATCAGCCAAAATGTTAGTTTCTGTAACAATATGATTTACAATCTCATCAGTAAAAAACAGCTCGAAGCACTCTAGTGGGTCAGAAATATTTGTCATGCAAGCTTTCATGCCCACATGGCCAATAAAACTGAATCTGCTAGAAGCGTGAGAATTTTACACCACTGTCGAACACACAAAAAATCTTCTTCATCACTTGAATCGTCTTCTGAGCTTGATATACTGTGAACAAAGTCTTCATCAGACTCAAAACTTGATCACAATCATAATCATAATTGTGTAACTTTCGCTTATGAGCCATTTTACTTTACAAACACCCTAAAACGCGCCAAAATACGCATGAAAAGAAGAAGGTAAAAAAAAAATCTCCCTTCATTATGAAAAGAAATTTATGGAACTCATATTGCCATCTGTAGGCGGTAAAACTAACTAAAATTCTCGAGTCGGAATCGTTTGTAACATAATCAATTCAGAATAATAACGGTGAACGAGCTCAGATCGTCAGCGCACATTAGGGAAAATTTTCACTACGCGAGTAGTGCTCGTTTCTAACCATTTCGGTCAAAATTTTGCCCATGAGTGGAACTTTTTTGCGCGCATTATAAAGCAAGATTCGATTGCAAGCTGAATTCGTTCATAACAGTCAAAGGCTTAACAAAGTGGTTTTAAAAGTACATATTATAACTGCTTTTCCCATGCAAGCAAGAATCTAATATGCATTATTTACAGATGTCTCTTCTGTTTCATAACAAATTTTGTTGAATGAGAAGAGCTATTTCTCCATTCTCAACTTGGAAGCAGTCCTTTACTGCACTGCTAAACAGCGGGAATGATATGGGGAGAAGTTTTTCTCAGAAAACTTCCCCGCTTTAGGTTACCGTAAGACTGGGAGCCAATGTCCTTATAAACGAGTGCGATATTTTATTCTCGATGATCTAAGCGTCACATGTAAAACACATCTGACAGAGTGACGTCATTTATGTTGTCATTACGTCAGAAAATGAGTGGAGCACATGATGATTTTGGATTTCCAGCAGGTTTGAAATATCTGGCAACATTGTGTGCATAGCTGATTTTCAGAAGTAAGAGTGAGTTTGATTTCTAATCAAAATTCAAATTGAAATATTGATGCAATCAAAAGCATTTTTAGCTTAAAATAGACAATGTTTATTTTCTAATTGTATAAAAAGAGAAATATTGCTAAACCAAATTTTAAACTGTCTTTGACATTTTAAAAATATTTGGAAAAATTTTAAACTCTAAGAATTTTCTTAGAAGTAAAAGTAGTTCTGATTTTTTTATAATTTGTAAAATAGGGGAAGTTTCTGTTGGAAAAATAGTGCTTTTGATACATTAAAATGTGCTCTATTGGATTAACATAGGATTCAATTTTTACCAATGGAGGTCTATCAGTGCCTTAATGATCAGTGAAGAACTAATTTATTACTTATCTGTAAATTTGCAATAGTAAATACAACTTTGGTGCTAAAATTAACAGTACCACCTTAGGTTTTTTTTAATCCTAAACCCTAACTTGGTTTTTCCACTATTTGTCTTTGGAGCAGCCTAATACACTCTAGAATGAAGAGAAAGTCATCTTCTGCACGATTTCTAACTACAGAGTCAGTAAATCCGGGTTAACAGTATAGGTAGTCATCAATCATTTCTTCAAGTTCACGCAAGGGGCAAGCCGGAGAGTCAATTAAACCAAAATGGTTGAGGTGTGCCTGAAGATAGTCTTCTAAGACAAAAATTTGCAACGCTCACAGTCCTATAAAGATTGCACAGGACAGGCTTAGTCTATGAAGTTTTCAATGTTTTCTTTCTTTGTGATATGTGGATCTATTTCTATAAAAAAATATTTCCGGGTGTAGTATTTTAAGTAAGAAATCGACCACAAATAAAAAAATGTGTCAAAATTGTGTGTGTGTAAAAGCGATATTCTCTGAAATAACTTATACTCCTTATGAAACATTGAGAGGAAATAAGATTGAGAAGGAAATATTGATCATGAAGAATAATGTGTTAAATTAATTTTTATTAGGAAAAGATTACTCAGACGTTTCTAAAAATAATTTTAGGAAGCAGCAAAATGTTTTTGTTCTGAATGCTACTTCCTAAATTTATTTCACACTTAACCCAATTACACTCAATAAAAAAACAAGTTTTTTAATTTATTTTATTTACCAGAATTACAAGAATTGTAATTCTGGTAAATGTCTAGATGACCAAGTCATTCCCCTCTTGGAATTGTTAGACATATTTTCATAAAAGAAAGCTATATTTGTCTTGACAACTTTTTATTAGTATGGTACTCCAAAACTTGACAAAGGTTGTTGTAACTTTGAGCCAGCCCTGGCCAATTTATCAGCCAAGACATTTCCAATGATACCACAGTGGCCAAGTATCCACTGCAGCACAATTTGATGTCTCTCCTCTAAAAGAGAACTAATAGCCATCTGACAGGGGAAAATACATTTGATATTGCTAGGTATAACTAAGGTGAGGGTTTGATGGCAGCCTGAGAGTCAATAAAAAATACAATGTTGCTCTTACTATCTTTACATATTTTCTCAAGAGCCAAAGAAACAGTTGCAACTTCACCATTGTAACTGTTATAATATTTGCCAATAGCTTGGCTATGCCTGATGCACTTTAAGTAAATTTCAGCAGCAGCAGCATTTCTAATGGCATCCACCTCAGAGCCATCTGTGTATTCATGAAACCAAGGTAGAGAAAAATAATGCTTATCAATAGTAGCCAGTTCAGCCATCCTTAGTTCAGAATCAGTAGAAACATTTTTACCAACAGGAATTACCAAATCAAGATGGCCATCAGCTCCATAAACAAGATTTTGGAAGCTGGGAAGTAGGTGTAAATAGAGGTTCTCTATCAACATTCGGGATTTTAAATCTCTTGGTCGGATTCTGAAATGTTCTCTAAGATTTCAATCTAGGATTAGCAGGTATATATTTTTCCAAAATCCCTCATCCCTAAAAAGCCTTTCAGAAAGTTTTAGGGCTCTTTTTGTCATCTGTCAAAAGTTCCAGCCCAGTTTGAATCTGCATTGCTTCAATAGGTGTACAAAAGGCTCCACCAAAGATAAATCTAAGGATATTGATTAAAACCGTAGGTCACGGTCTAATTAGCCCTTGTGTGCAAAAAATGACCGTTGAGCGACAAACAAACCAAACCAAACTAAGGATATTGTTTTGTACATTCTCCAGTTAATTTTGGGTAGTTTCCAATGCAATAACTAGGAGCTTGGCTCCATATTCAACTACAGGCCTGATGTAAGACTTATAGGTGGTGCAGAGTAAATCCCATCTAGCTCCCCATTTTGTTCCAGCAAGTCTATTTAAAAGCTTATTTCTGGAATATCCAACATCCACAGCTTCATCAACTTGACGATTCCATCCCAATCTTGTATCCAAGGTGATACCCAGATATTTAGCTTTAGCTGTCTTGAATAAATGATGCAGGCCATATTATAGACTATTCATGAGAGGGTTTTGTATTTAAAGTAAAAACCTGGTAGAAGATTTTATCAATATTTACAATCTGATTTTTTTTAGCCCAATGAGAGCTTTCCCAGGGCCCTGTTAAAAGATATTTGGATATACTGCATAGTTCTGTTTGAAGACCAAATGACCAAATCATCCACATAAAGAAGGGTCTCAACTTCCCTATCAGCATTCATGACTTTCAGAATTACATCATTTATCATCATACTGAACAAGATAGGGCTGAGCTCAGAACTCTGGAGAAGACCCTGTCTAATCTGTTTATTATTTTAGACAGAGCCACCAAACTTAGTTCTAATAAACCTCTGGGTCAGAAATGACTTGATCCAATTATGCATATTTCCACAGATCCCCATTTCTATAATTCTCTTCAGCAATCCTCTTCTCCATACACTATCAAAAGCAGTTTGATAGTCTATAAAGACTGCCATGGAATAGAGTTTTCAATGAAAACTATCTTTAATCATTTGTGAAAGTCTAGCTACTTGTTCAACTGTATTTCTATTCTTACGAAATCCAACTTGTCTATTTGCAAGAATAATTTTCCAAATAGAAATTTAGCCTATTAGAAATCAAGCATTCTGTTAATCTACAGATTGCACTTGTAAGGGAAATAGGTCAATAGCTATCAATTTCATTAAGATCTTTGCTGCGTTTGAGAATCTTAAAACGTTAGCCTTATGCCACTCACTTGGAAGGATCTGCTTTCAAGACATATTAATTTTATTCAGAAGAACATCAATAGAGCTCTTCTTATCATCAGGAAGTAAGTCACAATTTTTTTTGGGCTAGGGCATTTACCCTGAATCAGTGTTTTTAATCCACACTTGAGTTCGAATAAATTGAAAGAAGAATTGAACACCACTGTCAAACTCAGGGCATGCTCAGGACAAACCAAATCATTATCAATAATCCTATGAGAGGAGTAATAATTGCTAATGTTTGCATAATATTTATTAAAGGTTCTATCAATTTCCCTCTGTGTAGTAAGTAATTTATTGGCCATTTTTACTGGTTTTTTTTCTAATTTCTTTTTGATTATTGATTCTAGATAGAAAGTGATGTGCCCTCAAGGGAGCCATCCTGTAATCCAAGCCCTCGAAGAAGTTCTGAAAAGTTAGGCATTTAACTTCTTTAATCGCCTGTTTGATAATTACTTGTCTTTTGGGAAATTCAATACAATCACATTAGCCCGGGGGCTACACTCTAGCCTCATCACGTTTTTTTTTAAGCAGTTAGTTGTAAATGATAATTCTAGTAGGGAGAGTATCTTTTCACCTGTTCTCTAAGAATAAAACTTTCAGCACAGGTAAAAATAATTTCAGTGAAGCTCAGAGTTTTCAATAAAATCTTCTTGAGTTGAATCAGTAAAATTTTCAAGCAGACGGCTAACTGAGTTAGTGTTATTATATTCTCAACTACGGGAATGAGCTTTAAAGTTAATAAAAATTGAGCGCCTATTCCAGCGATCACTAATCCAGTTTAGATTTGGATAGTTATTGAGATGGTTGTACATGACAAAAACTCTGTAATGCTGAGAATTTTTCCAAATAATCATTTCTACAGCCTCAAGTTTATCCACTGCTGCCATAGTGTGTCTTAAAGACATATTAGCTGTATAAGTACTTTTTACAAAGATAATTATGCCAGAGGCCACTTTTTGAGATTGCTCCAAACAAAAGGTTTTGATATCCAATAATATGATAATAATTTAAAGTTTGGGTGGAAGTCCCACTTTCTACTATGCCTAGGATGTCAATGTTATTTTTAAAAACAAAAAGCTGTAGCTCGATGAATTTCTATCTCGTAAGACCACCAGCATTACAAAAAATCACTTAAAGCTTAAAATTACCATAGTCAAGACCTTAAAAAAGACGTTTTTGAAAAGCAGCTGCAAAATGAACCTGTCAACAAAAGAAGGCAATAGGCTACCAGAAGAGGCAGGTGTCAATCGTTTAGTGAGAACAGGGGGGGGGGCACCACATGAAGGCGACTGACATCACCCCCCTTTACCACCTTACTATCCAAAATAAATGGTTGTTGATTCAGTGAATATTCATGAATTATTGTAATTGGAAATAAGATATTTTATTAATATTAATGTTATTCGTGAATATAAAGTGATAAAATATTGAGAATATTAGTTGTAATTCAATTAGCTGAAAACAAGTATATTATTTAAAAAAATGAAATGAATAGTTTTGAAATTAATGAATTTGTAATGTATTAAAATTTTTTTATTTTTATAATAAAGTTTGTAAAACTTATTAGATAAGAATTATGAAAGTGTTTAAAATTTGATTACTTTTTTTAGTCATGTGTTGTTAAAATCTTTTTTCTAAATCAAGAAAAAATAAGTAAAATATTAATTTTTTTCACAAAAAGTCCTTGTTTCGAGTTGATCTACTGCAGGTTTCTATATAAACAATTCCTTAATTATAAATACTGTATCAAAGAAAAAATGATAAGCAACCAAAGTCACTTAAAACAATCAAGATTAAAAGAAATCCCAACCACTCATGCTCAGTCATGAAAATCAGAATTTCATGCAAAGTTGCATCATATTATTTCCTTTTGTATTGTATAAATTATGCATTCCAAGATTGCTGAATTTTTTATTTATTATTTTTCGGCCTTTCAAAATGAAAGCATATCCAAATTTTAACAACATAATTTCTATTGATGGAACTAATTGAAATTAAATGACTCAAGAATTAATTACATAATTGAATCAATTATGTGAGCATCGAAGGAAACATAATATTAAAAGATATTCTATTACTACCATAACAATATGTACCTATATCTATATTACAAGCACATTATAAAATCTTAATTTTTAAATTTTTGTATATATAAAAAATTTAGGGCTGACAAGCTTTGTATATAATACTATGTAAATCTGTATACTATTTTGACACTAATGAGTTGAATCTAATAATTTTAAATATATAAATTAAATAATTTATATTTTATAAGAAAAAATATTTTTTTTATTATATAAAATTATCTGAAATAAAATTCTTTATAGATGAACACTTTTTTTAATGAAAGTTAATATGTATGATAAATTATTGCAAAAATTGATTTTATATGCTTTGTAGGTTTATAATATTTATACAGGGTGACCTTTTTTAAAGTGATAGTGCTTGGAGCGTCCTATAGCGTGATCTAATAGCCGAAATGACACCAGACTTGGTGTTTAATCAAAACATGGTAAAATATTCCGTACAAAAAATATTTAGTTCCAAAAGTCGCCATTAGGGCATTTTGTGGCGCTGCTGTAGTTTACAATAATGAAAATTTGCCCAAAACACAAGTATAAAAAATGCAAATGTTGTGCAATGACAGTGCCATTAATAAGGGCTATAAAGTAGTAAACAGCTCCAACAAATAATCTTAGCTGAAGTAAACGAGATCCAGTGACCATGCTTCTCACATTACTGAAATGTGTGTTTGTGTTGGTGGATTATCAAATCTATCTATTTTTAAGGACAACATTACAACGACAGTGTGGAGTATTCCTCGTGATATGTTTTATCTGTGGATAATGTTGTGCACAGAATGCATCCTGTTATTTCTGAGAATGGTGATCACATTGAATGTGGTTTAATTTCTCACTGGGGAAGTTAATGAAGTGAATTAGCATTAATAATTTAACTGTATGATTGTATGTGCTAGTATTTTTCTTTTCTCACATTTTATACATAGTAAAACGCCACAAAATTCCTTAGTGGTGATTTTTGTAACTAAAATTTTTTTCACAGAATTGTTTTTTTTATATTTTGATTAGTCTAAATATCAAGTTTAGTACCGTTTCGGTTATTAGATCCTGCTACAGGGTGCTCCAAACACTGTCACTTCAAAAAAGATCACCTTGTATATATATATAGGTAATAGGTATATAAAATATATAGTATATATTTATATACATCCTATTTATACAAATATATACGATATATTAGATAATTTACAGTATATTCTTCATATTATTTCTTTAAAGTTTATATTTAGTGTAACTAGAAATTGTTTCAACTTCTTTTATATATATATTGTTTTATACTTGGATTAAAACATTTTAAAATGATTATTTCTAGAACTGCGACCTCTTTGGTTCGGGAAATTTTTTGTGGTATTGTACTTCTTCCAGTCATGGATATTATTGCAGATCCAGTAAGTTTTCTCATTTACATGAAAAATGCTTACAAGCATTATGAATTTACCATATCTGCCATAAATATAATATTTAAATGCCATTCTTTCTTTTTTTTTTTTTTTTTTTTAAATATTTTTAATTTGCAAGCATATTATAAAATCTTGTCAATTTTTCAATTCTATTATCTATTTTAAAAATTCAGTACTGTCAAGTTTTTGCCATACCCACTGGATCAATTTAAAAATATTTATATGCAATAATCAGAGCTTCATATGGTAAATGCTCATATTTGAAATTTGAATGGGTTGAGTTCCCTTTAAGCTGGAAAGTTTTTGTCTTCCTCTCATTATCAGCCATTGGCTATGATGAATATCTGACATCATAGAAATTTTTGTTTGTGTTTATGAAGAAAACTTTTGATAATTCCATTATAGCAAAATCTTAAATTATCTTACAAAAAGTTAGATATATGATTAATTTTGAATTGACACCATATTTCAAAACTCTCTTATTTCAGAATATCAGCACTTAATATTAATAATCTTACACTTAATAAAAAAAATAGAGAAACACAGATACTTACATTTGATATCAGTCTGCCGAAAAGGAAGAAATGGCATTTGTTACTGTGAATCTCATTTTTTGGGCATGGTGAAACCAATAACATTGTAAAAAGTTTATTGAAGATAATGGTTTAAATTTAGAAAAATTAATACAGTTATCAGCATATTAATTTAGCAAAAGTAAATTTAGCTGTTTTAAAACAAGTAAATAAAGAGCTAAATAAGAAAAATCTACCATTACTAATTGATTTAGATTCTTGTTGCTTACATGTATTCCATGAAGCACTATATAAGGGAATTGACAAAAGTAATTGCTATGTTGATGTATTTGCTACAGATATTCATCAATTTTTCAAACTATCTCCTGCAAGAAGGGAAGTTTAACATTCTAAAATTGAGATGTTTGAATAAATCTTACCTGAATATCGATTCCTTTATTATTTTGTGAGCCATTGGCTAACTTTGGGATCAATTTGTGAGAGGATCATTGAGCAGTATGATTGTTCTAAAACAATAGTTTACAGTCTAAGTATTCCTGAAGAATTGAGATATCCTCTTTCTGAAGATATCTAAAACTAAAACTCTGGCATACCGTCATTCTATTCTATTATTTTTTTTGCACCATACTTTTAATGCAAAAAGGTGAACCTTTAGTTCATGTGATATATAATGGATTAAATGAACTTGTTCATAGTTTTATGTTTAAATTTTTAAATCCAGAAGAAGTTAGTAATAAAATGGTGTAAAATTGCTACATAATATTTATTCAGGAAAAATTGATTAAATTTTTAACAAAATTGGACTCTGTTATGGTGCAACAGCTGTGCTGAAAGAGCTTATTGATGAAACATCATTTCTACTAACTGTCAGTAATTGCTATCTAGCAATTTCTAAACATCTGCTTCAAAAACTTCCTTTAGCAAATCTATTCTTTAAAGATCTCTAGTGTGTCACCTTATAGTAGAGGTAAAGAAGAGTTCCAGATTTTATTTAGTAGACCATTTTATTATATTCCTCATGTGAATAAAACTTCTTTACTTATTGATAAAATGAATGATGACTGGATTCTTCACATGTGTGAGGATCTGATTTTGCTTTTAAATGATTACGATAATGTCAAAAATATTTGCAAGTATTGGAATGTTTGACAACCTGTGAGAGATTTTTCAACAGACAATTTTGTTATGATAAAGGAGAACTTTACTTTATTGGAATTTACAGTTCAGTGTTTACATTCTTGTCATGATGTCATTCAAATGTATGGCAGTTGTATTTTTTCCATTCTCTGTACCAAAGAAATGATGCATTTCAGAAATCTCATACAGAATATGCAACATACACTGTAAAATTAAGAAAATACGATACAACTGGAGATGTAAAGAAAGATTGAAAAAGTTATAACAGCTGTTTGTAGAACAACAGTTTTAGCAATCTCACCTGTTAGAAAAGATTAATGAACTTGAAACAGACAGGAAAATCTTGCTTGATAATTAGAGTGCATCTCAAAAAAACTTTTTAATAATGCAAAAAAAAAAAAAAAAAAAAAAAAAGCTATAAGTGGTGTTATGTATGTATAAAGTTGGACAGATAATAATGTCTACCATGATGCAGCGATTTCATCGGTCTATGATAAGCTAAAATTTGTGTTGTATTAAATTATCAGTAATAAAATTCTGATGCATCCAATTCAAAATGAACATAATTTCATTATACATAAATCTATTGTTATTTAAAGCAGTTTTCATAAAACTTATTAAGTCACAAAAATGTTCAATATATTAAGTTTAATTTCTTCATTTTTTATACTGTGTTACTAATAAAATTCTGAGTTTTTTAATTTTTAATAATTTCATTAACAGTATATTGTTTTTTTAAAAAATGTTGTATTCATAATACAGAAATTATTTTGTAATAACGTAAAAGTTCTATTGATTTTGTTTAATAATTGAAATATGTCCTGATATAGTGTCCTTTAAAATAGTGTCCTGAAAAAAAAATCAATATTTATACCTTTGAACTTGTAAATTCAATACTCATCTCAACTGTGGATATTCACAATGACTCAGAATCTATTTTAAGCTGTAGGTCCTGGTCAAATTAGCTTTTGTATGTAAAAGATGATCATAGATAAACACCTTTTGTACCCAAAGGCTGTTAAGTTTATAAAATGCTTAGCTTTTATAGTGTTGTTTAATTATTAAAGGTAAACTAAACCATGGAACTTAAATATTTTATGGAAAACTTACTTAGTTGTGAGTAATAAAAGGCTTAGAAAGGAAAATTGTTCAACCATATTATAATCATTTCACTGACCTTCCAAATCTTAATTATTAATGTAATTTAAATATATGTAATTTAAATATATGTAAAATAATTTATAGTCATGCTTTAGATGCTGAAAAAAGGCATACAAAGAAAGTATAAGAAAAACTTTAACTAAGTATGTTAATTTATAAAGAAATTGTATTGATGTGGAAGTTCAGTTTAAATCAAAGATTATAGAAAGAGAAATTGATAAATGTTTTGGAAACCAGTAAGTACGCATAAAAAATGATAGAAAGTTATGAAACTGAAGTAATAAAAATTTAAAACATAGATGGCATACTAAATAGTGTGGAGAAAAGTCAAAATACAAGTTATGAAGAAAAAGTTCAGAATTGAACTTAAGCATATATTTATAATGCAAACGTCTGATATTTTCCAGGGCCCAGTCAAACTCTCCTCTTTGAAAAATATGAAAATAAGAAAATTCATTTTGTTTCAAGAAATAAAAGTTTTTTCCAAACATTTTATTTAAATTTAGTCTAAATCTACAGGTTTCCTTTTTTTTTATTATTAAAATGTACTCATATGTTGCTTATACATAGTAAATCACTTATATTGTGGATTTGCTGATGTGTAAATGGGGCAGAACAAGTGATATTAGGTGTATATTGCTTGGTTCACACAAGTCAAGCACAAATATTAAACATAAGAGTAGAGAGATGTTTTGCTCTAAATATTTAATTTCTAAAAGTTTTTAGCTAGTTGAAATATTGAAATAGCTTTTTATATAAAAAAACTACATAAATATATGTAAAATAATTTATAGTCATGCTTTAGATGCTGAAAAAAGGCATACAAAGAAAGTATAAGAAAAACTTTAACTAAGTATGTTAATTTATAAAGGAATTATATTGATGTGGAAGTTCAGTCTAAATCAAAGATTATAGAAAGAGAAATTGATAAATGTTTTGGAAACCAGTAAGTACGCATAAAAAATGATAGAAAGTTATGAAACTTAAGTAATAAAAGTTTAAAACATAGATGGCAAACTAAATAGTGTGGAGAAAAGTCAAAATACAAGTTATGAAGAAAAAGTTCAAATATAGAATGTACCTATCACCATTAATTCTACTTTTGTTTTGGAAAATTTAGTTATTTCTTTGAGACCTTTAAATTTAGCACAGGCATGTATCATAATTTGCTTTGTAAATCACCATTAAATATTTTTTTATGCATACCATTAAAATTTTTGTGTAGGAAAGTAGAAATACTGTAACTTGATCATTAAAGAAATATATTTTCACTTGCACTAAAGCAAATAATATAAAAATAATTCTTGAACAAAAATGGTTAGTATATAGACAAAAGGTTGAATATCAGGGCCAAAAATTCATCAACATTACATCAACAAATACATGAACTTTACTGAAACTTTAAGTTATATCATTAAGTACCTTTAAACTGATAATATGTAAATAAATGTCTTGTGAAATAAAATTACATAGTAAAAATTACAATATAATGAGATTTTTAAAGTTCTTCATACAAACTCAAATGACCATATATAAATTGAGCCTGAATGTGCTATATTAGTGAAAACAATATACTGAAGACATTGATATAAAAGAAATTTTGAAATGGATGTGAAAGAAAAAATGTGATGAGAAACTTTTGAAATTTCTATTGCTTTCTAAACGCCCAAATTAAATGTTGCCACCTGATTTGTTCTGATTTATGACTACAGAAACAATCAAGATTTTTTAACTTGGAAATTGTTTTAGGTATGTTTGTAACTTTGCTTATATTGGACTGGACTGGTATCTGGTATATATATATATATATATATATATATATATATATATATATATATATATATATATATATATATATATATATATATGCATGCATATGTATTAAAGCAGAAAGAAAAATTTAACAGAATTTTATTTTCTAAATTTGAGATATAAGCAAAAAGCTTTAATTCTATTGATTGTATTGATGCATAATAAAATGCATGTTTATAATTATACTGTCAATGGGAACTAAGTTAGATTTTTGAGAAATTGATTATTTTTGTTAATTATTGTAATATTCTTGTCATTTATTATTGCTTGAAAGTTTCTATTTAAATTACATTCCTGGCTGGTGGTGGGGGAGTATAGAGGTCTAGCAGGAAAAAATGTTTCCCTAAAAAGGTTAATCCATTCCTGCTTCAACATATCATTTCAATGAAAATGAAATTTCTATTCTGTTAATTTGAGAAATTGAAATTATTAATCTCATCACTAAATGTTCCAAAATGCTGCCCACCCTATCTAGTAGTCAGAGGGAGATCTTGGTTTAATTCCCAGTTTAGGCATACATGTATTTTCTCTCTCTATCATATCTTTGCCCTTTCTTTGTATGAATGGGGTGTGAAAGGTTATCTACCTTATAAATGGGTACCTGTGGCATGTGTATACTGAGGAAGTCAGACTCCACATCAAAATACGGTTCAGTTGGAAAAGTAGAGCTGCACACCCTATAATTCCAGCCTAGTTGGCACAAGACAACAAATGTCCCGAAATATATAAAGAATAAATTAATCACAATATCTAATAACTTATTTTAAACTTTTTGGCTATTCTTTAATGTTAAATACTTCTTGATAAAAAGAATTTTATGGATTGAAAATTGTTAACTGTTCTCTTTTTCTTTTAAGATTGCATTGAAGAACATTTTTGGAAATAGTAAGCCTCCAATTAAAACATAACAAAATATTATATTTTTGCTAATACTATAAATTTCACTATATATTTGAACAAATGAAAATTTCTCTAGAAATTAAATAATATTGAACTGACTAGGTTATTCCTTCTATGCTTATGTTATTAAATTTTCTATGAATAAAAATGAACTGTACTTTTAATTAGGATAAAATTAGTGATTTTTATGGCAGAAAATAAACATTAATAAATAATTTTCTTTCATTTCCTAGGATATGATAAATCATTTGCTCATATTGTTCTTTGATAAAACTTCTGTAAGTATTTCTATAGTAAATCTTTTATAATATTCCTGAGATTTAGTTTTTATAGCTGTTATTTTTTCCCCTTTTTTTACAGATGGCCGAACTCCCTGATTGTAAAGAACCAAAAGTAGAATTTTTATCAAATTTCATATCATGTCATTCTGACTCTAAACGACCAGTATGTGTAATTTTTAAACTTCTTTAGTATCTTTAAAATGCTATTTTATTTAAGTTAAGGTGCTGCAAAAAAGTATATTTTGTAAATAAGATTAAAAAAAAATTCAATCATAGATGTTAGCACTCAAGAAAATATCCTGTAAATGTTAATTTTTAATGTTATTTAAAATAAATAATTATGTATGTAACTGCTTAGCTTTAAGAAAATACACATAATTCATAAAAACTATCTAAATACTGTATATTCAATTGATATATGCTAATCACTTCTATATTTTTTATTTCATAGAAATAAAAATTTGAGTTATTGATGAGAGAGAAGGTACAAAAATTAATATCAAATAATTGGGGAGAAATAAGCTTTTTTAAATTAAAAACAAGAATCTATCTATAATGTTATAAAACAGTTTAAATTTTAATATAAATAAATATAATTTAAATTTTAATATTAAATAAATCAGTAATATAAATTTTAATTTCATCATACTAATTTTCATTGCTAATATGATATATTTGTTAATATAATTTAATTCTTGAAGATTTGATAATTTTTATAAATGTTAGAAATAAACAACTGTAAAGCACCACATGTTTATTTTTAATGAGTACTTTAAATTGTTAAATCTTCTTTGTTTCCTATATTTTTATAATGAAAATAAAAATTATGTACCTCTTTGACACCCTTGTATCTATGATAAATGTGTCAGTTTGCTCTTCAATTTATTTTTTTAAAAAGATGATATATATATATATAATATATATATATATATATATATATATATATATATATATATATATATATATATATATATATATATATATATATATATATATATATATATATATATATATATATATATATATATATATATATATATATATAATGTTATGATTGAAAATATTTTGTTATTTTTCACTAACATATTCAGTCATTCCAAATGGGATTTTTTTTATGTATGTAAGAAATTAATGTTTGTTTTTAATTGGTATACAAATGTAATTCAGAAATTATCTGAATTTGTACAATTCTTTTGATTTATAGGTTCTGTACACTGATTTTCAAACTATTCTCGAGGATCAGCGTTTGCTGTATATATTTATGCAGTTTTTGAAAGAAGAATCTTCTCTAAATGTGTTGCAATTTCATTTGAGTGTTGGTGAGCTTTTATTTTTATCATTCTGTATTATATTTTCATAACATATGAAACTGATGATAAAAATGATATTTTGCATAATATTTTAGAATAAATACTTAGTGAAATTTAACTGCATATTTCAGATGAATTTAATACAAGAATCCTTAATCCTGATTTAACTCGAGAAGAACTGGAAGCTTTGCATCTACAGGCTCAGCAAATGTATAACACTTACTTTGCTTCTCATGCTCTTGACAGAATTAACTTTGATGATGATATTGTTCAAGAAATAAAAGACAGTGAGTTATTTCCAATTTAGTGCTTGTTTAAGAAAAATGATGGCTCTTATAAATTATTTAAATTTGTTAAGTGTTTATTTAAATATTAATTTTAAAACATTTATTTTATTTCAGTTAACTTCATTTGGCGATATATTCTTAATATATTTTGGATAAAGCATTTTATTTATAATACATTTATGAAATTGTATATTTTGTAGCTAGAAATATTTTTAATTATTTAACTGTTACTTACTATATTTAATTCATTATTGTTTAATTTATTTATGTGCATTTTCTTAATTTATGTTTATTTTTAAGATTTTTTTAATTTTTATTTAGTGGTAATTATTTAAATCTAAATTATTTTAAGGTACTACTATAAAGTTATTCTATATTTGTTATTTTAATTTTATCAGAGTCCTATTTGATTTAAAAAGGATTGTAATGTGTATGAAATGTTTGCTATATAATATATGATTTAATGTGCATGCAAACTGTGTATATATTAAGAATTAGCTATACTAAGTAAGAAATCTTTTTAAATTATTTTAATGTCACATATTTAGAAAAATAATTTTGCTTTCCTTAACTATTAATTATTTCTTAACTGTTAAATGTATCACGAGCTCTTGATCTTATTAAAAAAATTTCATCATTGAGAAAATTATTTATCAATAACTTTTATTTATGGAGTTGATTATTCCTAAATATTTTAGGATAGAAACTGATTCTTATTAATAAAAGCTATGAAATAAATAAGAATAAAAGTTGTTACAAAGATTTCCGCAAATAAAGTAACAGACATATGTAATAATTATAGTATAATTACTTTTTCAAGTTTGTTTTTAAAGAAGCCAATCTTTAGTGTAATTAATATTTCAAGAGACAAAAAACAATTATTCATTAATTTTATACAAACAATGCATATTTATAAATTATTTATCCTCTTTAGTGTTATATTATTATCCAGCGACATGTGTTCTTTCTAATTAGAGAAATTTAGTGAAATTGTGTAAGAGTTAGAAAACTATTTGAGAAAATAACTATCCACTGTTTTTTTACAACTTATATTTTATTTTAAATTTATTCATATTGTTCAATTTTTAAAAATTTTATTATTTAAGTCTGCTCCATATTAAACAATCTATATTTTAAACATGATATCTGTTTTCACTAATTAAATTCTGAACACATTCTGATATGAGATTAAATATGCAGTCATTGGCAGTTCATTTAACTTCTACTGTTGCATGACTATTTGTATTACATTTGTTAATATTTTATGGTTTTTAATATGAAAAACATTAAATATTTCTCTTACATTGAATTTTTCATTATTTTTATTACTTAAGATCTCAGAAGTTTATAATGTCATCTTTATCTATTAGTCACATCACCATTCTCTTTCATTACAGTAATTGATTGGGAGGAAAAAGATAAATTTATAATACATTAGCTTTTATGAGCATGCTTGATAGTTCTAATTTGAAATTTATTTAAAGTGTTTTTTTATATTTTTTAATATTATAGATTTTTTCAACTCAAATATTTTCACTGGTTTGGTATTTCTTTCTAATTAATGAAATATTTTTACTACAGCTGATTTTATTCTGACATTCCTTTCAGGGGGTTTACTTTCTTTAAGTAAACACAGGTGTTGTACTCTTGAGGTACCCCATTGATCTGTCCTCATCTTTCTTTTCTTCTCATATTCTTCTTTTTTCTTTTTCTCCCTCATTGTGGTTGCATAGTAAAAGGTTAAGGGCTCCCCTTGAGCTGGCTGTCTAATACTGTAGTGCACCTGTTTAGTCTAATACATGTGTTTGCCGCACATTGAGATTCATGTTCTTGGAAAGAAGGATCCTGGTAATTCAGGCTCGCACAGATCTTTCCAGACCAAATTTGATCCTGGGCCCATACAAATTACTAAACACATTGGAACGCCACACAAATAAACTCATTTTTTCATTACTCAAACTCCACAATTACATCTTCACTATATATCAGGTGATAATTAAAGGTACATTCTTCAAAATTTTCCATCTTTGTGTAATGTTCTTTGCATTTTAGAAAAAAAGAACAATCATTCTGCTCTAGTGACATTTTGAACAATTTTAGTTTACTTCTAAAACCATTCACATATTGTTGGCAATAATGTGCCTTTTGCTTTGTAACTTAAAATTTAATTTTCTCAAGTATTGTGTGATATCATAAAAAATTCAAGATCAGCCAGGCATAAAATATCTTGCTTACAATTTTGCAGTTCAGAAGTGTCTGATTTTATTTCATTTTATTTCATATTTTAGAAATAAAGGTATCTCTTTTTGTAAAGCAAACACCGTTCAAAGCACCACCCAACACTAAGCTATCTTATTTCAGAATGTAATAACAAATCTCCATAGGTTGCATTAATTTCACTTAAAAAGTCTCAAAATTTTTTATGAGTCAAAACTTCATTTCCGTTTCTGAAATTCGTTATTCAAACAACTCTTATGGCATTTGTTTGGTGCAAAGATTTTCCACATAAGGCTTCTTGGTGTATGATGCAGTGAAACAACAGACAATTAGTGCCATTTTCTTTAAGAGGTCCCACTAATCCTGTCACTGTTTCCATCATAGCTTTTGCTCCATCAGTTACAGCGCAAGAACATTTTAGAAATCCTCCATGGTCTATGACAGTTTTATTGACTGCTAGATAGATATTTTGCACCTTTAGTTGTTCCCAGGTAATGGTATCATATTTAATATTTTCTCCATAATAGTAAAATCTTTTTAAATGCAACAAGTAAATATTAATAATTAACAGATATCTGTCTTGTCGATGCTTTTACCAAGCATATTGGGTAGTATTCGCAATTAAAAATGCAATCACATAATTTTTTCAAAAAATATTCGCCCATATTATCTACTTGTTGCGCCACTGTTTGGTGAGATAATGCTACAGATTCAAACTTTTCCCCCAACTTTGGCTGTATGAAGGCTTAGCCATTGAATCTGTATTTTTTTCATTAAAATCTCATCACTGAGTGTTTTTTTTTTTTGCTTTAGTTAATAGTAAAGAAACTTCATAAAATGCAGCATAATTTTGTTCATTATCTGTATTTACTTTTGAAAACATATTTGTTTGATGTATTAGTTTTTTTTTATATATATACTTGGCTATAATAATTTTTTTTGTTTCTCACCAATGTTTTTTATTCTTTTCTTCACATAGAGTAGTATATTGTCAGAGAATAAGGAATACATTTCACATTGTATTACACACAAAGGAATACATTTCACATTGTATTCCTTATTCTCTGACAATACTTGCAAACAAATCATACACTTAATTTTATTCTTATTGTTACAGATCAGATAGTCTAAATCCCATTTTTCACTAAATGTGCGATTTTCATCACTTATTTTTCGCTTGTTTACAGACATAATGAGGCTTGTTATTTTGCACTATAGACTTCTGTTTACTCTTTAATTCAGTCACAAGTTTAAATTGACGAAATAAATAAATGAAGGCTCGAATTACACACAACCACTATGATTAATAAATAGCTACTTCACAACCCTCGTTGCGTCAAATGACAACCAGTAAATAAATGACAATCAATGGCCAATGTTGTTTCACTCTCTGATCACACTGCAGCTAGGCTAGTCCAATGGTTAGCTTCAAACCAATGCACAATCTAATAAATCAATCACTTGCAATTTTAATTTTAACTACTTCTCTGTTGAATCCGGTGGATTTTGAAAAGATCATAGCAGAGCAACTTCTGTTATTCTGTTCTACCGCCTTGAGTGGAGACAGACAACTGTGCACTGTGAATAAAGCACCAGACACAAGTCGGGCCAGGACTCACAAATACGTACGTTCAAATATGATTTTATATTTTAGTTATTCATTTATAATATCATATGCAAAATAAAATCCTTTCTACCAATGAAATTTGAAAAAAAAGGAAAAATTTATTCTTTTGTTATAATATTAAAAACCCAACCCCAGACTGCACAAAGGTGGAATGCAGGCCGCAAGCAGCTAACGGGCCATGCTTTAAACAGTGATGGACTAACAAATCACTTAAGCCTTTGCTTCAGGTAAACAAGAAGTGTGTTGTGGTTCTCACTGCATCTATTGGCTTTAGTGTGTCATCATCATTCATGGTTCGCCAGTCCGAAACAGGCCAAGGTCACCTGAAGAAGTTTCTTCCATCCATCTCTGTTGGGAGCTAAACTCCTCCAATTTCTAGCCCCAAGGACCTTAAAATCTTTCTCGACTGCATTCATTCATCTCAGCTTTGGTATCCTTTTTCTTCTTGTGTTGATAGGTTTTGCTAAGAAAATTTCCTTAAATGTGTTTTATTGTCTTTCATTATGATAACATGCCGAATCCAATTAAGGAGACCTATTTTAATGTACTGTACGTCTGGCTCCTTATACAATCAGTAGATTTCTGTGTTGTATCTTCTGCGCCAGACACTGTTTTTCTTTTGTATATTAAAATCCTGCACTCAAACAGGTCCTTAAGCCCCTTCACTTAAAAATGAAAGTTCAAG